>VXAY01003086.1:686307-722253 GCA_013399855.1 Oxyruncus cristatus | reverse complement strand
GGCCTTCAGTCGCCTTAGGTTGAATAGGCTTCCATCAGTACGATATCGGATGTAGATACCGTTTTCTTCATTGAGGTCTGCCGTGGCCCTTTGCAGCATCATGCTGAAGAAGCTTGTGAATAAAGCTGGTTGCAAGAACGCAACCTTGTTTCACACCATTGGTTATTAGAAAGGGCTCAGAAAGTGCATGGCCGTATCTGACTTGGCCACGTTGATCCTCATGAAGCAAAATGATCATTTTGAGGAACTTGGGTGGACATCCTAATCGTTCCAAAATCTGCCACAGACCTTTTCTGCTCACAGTATCAAAAGCTTTAATGAAATCAACAAAAGTTACAAAGATCACCTTTCCAGAATATAAATGCAGTTTTCGACCAGGGCAGAACCCTCCGTCCCTTCGGGCTGTTCTCTCAGCCAGCGGGGCTGGAGACGGGAGCTGCGGCGGCAGAACCGCGGGCCGGTGGTGCCACCTGGTGCCAGCGCTGCCCACAGCGGGACGGGGATGGATACACGGGAGATGGAAGGGATAGCGGGAGGCACTTCACCAAACAGCCTGAGAGCAGCCTGGTGAAAGTAAATTCACTGAAACAGCATGTAGGAAAAAATCCCACTGCTGTCAAGAAGTCCAAACCCTCCGAATTTAGTTTCTTTTTCTCAGTAGCAGCAGCTACGACTTCTTCAAGACCCAAGCTATGAAAGGCTTCTCAGAGCTAAACATTTTCCAAACTAATTTGAAGTCAGCATAAGACACTGGCACAGAAGCCTCAAAACAAGGAAAATCTCCCTGTATAATCTCTGCCTTCCACTTTCCAATGTCAAGGTCTTATCTTAAACAAAGTTGACTCGACACCAATTAGCAAGTAAACAGCTGAGAAGAATAAGAATTGTTCTGAACTTTGTGATCTGTCTCAAGGACAGCAGAAAACTTCCAAGAGGTTTGATTTGGCCTGGAAAATTACAGAACGTTCATGTTTTCCAGCTTCCCTGGTGGGTCATGGTGTTAAACAGGCTTAACACCTGGTGTTCAGGTTCCAGTTACAGTCTCTAAAAGAGGATAAATTACTGTTGCTATTGACGACACTCCAACAGGGGAATAATAAACATAACTAGAACTGGCCAATAATTTTGATCTGAAAATGCTAATTTTAGGAAATAAAAATGCTAATTAGATGTATTGGCTGCTCAGATTTTTTAATGAAAAAATATTGAAGCATCATGTTCTGTCAGAGGAAAAATATTTTACATTAAACTCATGAAAATACTTATTTTCTGTATGGCTGCATATTAGAAAAAGTTAAGATAAGGGAGCAAAGACTACTTCATCAATGTTGAAATAACTGACTGAAAAATCTTCTCAGTGATTTTCTTTCTGTATTTCTAAAACTTGCATGGTACAATGAAATCAAGAATTGTATTCTAAGTTTTTAAATATTTTAATCTATCTATGGAAAAATCCATATTCTATATGGCAGAAAACTGGGGAAGTGGGAATGGCAGTTGCTGAAGTTACATGGGGAACTGGAAATTGAATTCCATAAAGCAGTAAGACAGAAGGAAAGACCACAAGAAATTAAAATGATAAGTCAGAGAGAGAAATAACGGAACTAACAAAGGAGTGAAGAAGGAACATGATCATCTTTGAAAAGCTATGGATATTACTATTGTATTAGGTAGTAACTCATATCTGTTCCTGCATTACAGTATATGAATTTTACATTATGATTACTTCAGTACTCATCCTGCACAGCACCAATCAATTGCATTTCTGCTATGTGTTTGTGTTTTTGCTAAGGGTATGGGACAACTGTCTGGGAGGGGAGCTGGGCCTTAAAGATTTCATATCCAGCTATTTTTGTATGTGCACACATGCCCTAGGAACTGCACAGTGCCCCTTGCCTTAGCACTCTCTGACCACCTAGAGCATCCCTGGCACAGTGAGGTTAGCATACAAAAGTTGAAGGAACAACAGACTTTTAGTCACGAGCAAGAAAATGCCAAATTAGCTGCAACAGGAAGATTACCTGGAACATCAGCTTAAACTTGATGTACCAAATCATTGTGGCTGCTGTGCTTGCCATTTAGTTTAGCAACTGTGAAGAATGAGCAACACCTGGATTTGGCTTCATAGGAGAAACTGATGTTTCTTATTCTCCTGTCAGCGATTAAAGAAGATTCATTAGTAGATACTGACATAGAAAGTGATTTTTGTTGTGAAGCGTGCGGAGATGCAGCTTTGTGAAGGGGGGTTAATAAAGATAAATGGAAGTAGTGGATGTTGGATGGGCTTTGGGTAAGACAGATTTTTGTCATGTATTGAAATAACTTGTGACTTTTTGGAAGTATCAGAAAGTAAATTGTCTGAAGATAAAGTTATGAAATAACGCATGTGTTTAAGACATGACATGTGTGACAGTTGCTGATCCATTGCTGCCATCCGGAACAGTACTGACTATGCAGATTGTCTGACTTGAGGGAGGTGCAGTAGGTAGCTAGCTGGTCTCTCTAGCTCTTCCACCCATATAGAATCATAGAATATCTCAAAGGGATCCATAAGTGTCATCAGGTCCAACTCCCTGTTCCTCACAGGACTACCCAAAACTAAACCATATGACTAAAAGCAACATCCAGACATGCCTTGAACTGTGACAGGCTTAGTGTGGCAACCACTTTCCTGAAGAGCCTGTTTCAGTGACCCACCACCGCCTCAGAGAACCTTTTCCTAATGTCCCGTCTGAATTTCCATTCCATTTCCTTGGGTCCTATGACTGGTCATCAGAGGGAAGCTCAGTGTCTGCCCCTCCACTACCCATCTTGAGGAAGCTGCAGACTGTGATGAGGTCACCCCTCGGCCTTCTTTTCTCCAAGATGAACAAAGCAAGTGACCTCAGCCACTCTTCATAAGTATCGAGATGTTTCACCATCTCAGTTGTGGTCCCCTGGACATACCCTGTTAGCTTTATATCCTTATATTGTGGCACCCAAAACTGCACACAGCCCTCAAGGTGAGGCTGCACGGGTGCAGAGTAGAGCAGAACAATCACCTCCCTTGACCAGCTGGCGATGCAGTTCTTGATACACCTCAGGATATTCCCGACCCTTTTGGCTGCAAGGACACATGTGACTCATATTCAACTTACCATGGACTGAAACCCCCAGGTCTCTCATTCCCCAGTCTGTACATATAATAAGGATTGCTTCATCCCAGGTGGAGAATCTGGCACTTGCTCTTGTTAAATTTCATGTGGTTGGTGATTGCCCAGCTCTCTAGCCTATCCAGATCTCACTGTAAGACCTCCCTACCCTTGAGGGAATCCACAATTCCTTAAACTTTAGCATTATCAGCACATTTACTTAATGTACATATGATTCCTGTGTTCAGGTAATTTATAAAAACATTGTAGAAAGAACTAGCCCTAAAGAGAACTGGTCATAAAATGGAACCATGTGGAACCCCACTGGTGACTGGCTACCATCATGATACAACCCCCTTTACCGTAACCCTTTGACCCAAGCTGTTAGCCAATTGATCACCGGATTACAATGGACATGTCTAGCTGTGTGATGGCCACTTTGTCCAGAAGAATACTCTGAGGGACAGTATCAAAAGTTGTGCTAAAATCCAGAACCATCACATCCTCTGGCTTTGTTTGGTCAACCAGGTGGGTGACCTTGCTGTAAAAGGAAGTTAAGTTTGTCAAACAGGACTCTCCCCTCCTGACCCCTTGTTGGCTGTGATCAACAACTGCATTGTCTCTGAAGTGTTTTTCAGTAACTCCGAGAATAATTTTCTCCATAATTATACCAGGTACTGAAGTGAGACTGACAGGCCTGAAGTTTCCAGGGTCTTCCTTCTTACCCTTCTGGAAAATTGAGACAATGTCTGCCAACTTTCAGTCAACTGGGGCATCTCCAGACTCCCAAGACAGTTGAAAAATAATGCAGAGATCGTGTTTATCAGTACCCTGGGATGAATCCCATTGGGCCATCTATGCACATCCAGATGGAGCAGCAAGTCTTGAACAAGTTCAGAGTCACCTGAGAGTTTGGCATCATCCCAGTCATGGTCTTCCAACACTGGGCTCAGAGAGTCCAGGGTCCATCATCAATGTTGAAGACAGAGGCAAAGAAGGCATTATTATCATGTGGGAAATTCTTAACAATCAACTCATCTTGAGTTATTTGCTTAAGTCTGCTTTGCCTTACCTATGTAAAAGATAGGTTGCTATTCTTTGCTAATCATCCAGCTTCCTTCTGTAGTCAGAGATGCACTTGAGGAGACAAATCAGGCTATCTATGGTGGGCTTTTGCTGAATCCCTTGTGAGAAGCCCATTTCCATTAGCTACATGAGAACACTGAAAACTAGTCCTCCAGTCACCAATGACACCTACAGTTAGGTGGTGAGAGGTCTTACTTGTGCTTTTATGACATTATTTCTATGACAGAAACAATTAGACAACAAATTTTAAGTCTTATACGCAGGTCGCTGGGACTCCTCGGATAGGAATTCTCGGGGATATCCAATCCAGCTGCCCTGCAAGTGATAACTACTTCAGACTCCCTCCCAACAGTCACCCCAATGTGAATTCCTCATCTCCAGAGATTCCCTGACACTAATGATGCCATCTCAGATCTGCTTCTTCCTCCAACCTCCAAGACTTTCCACTTCCCCAGGTTAGCCTCTTTCTAAGGTGCGAAGCCCACAGTGTACCTTCAGAATTAATCCCTCCTTTCCATTGAAAACCCTGCTATAGCTGCTGGTCCTTCATTATCTCTTACTTTTAAAGTGTTTTCTGTGGTATCTTTTTAGCAAAGCCTTGTCTCATGACTTGCCCAAGGACCACAGTACAGAGGGCACTACCAGCTTAATTATCAACTGTCTTCTCCAGGAGCCTGCAGTCTCTGCTTCTCCATTTTAATGCCTGTGGCAAAAACGAAGATGGTATGAAAGCAAAAGTTCTCTTTACAGGGCGGGGGCTGTTTTCAGCTGAACTCCTCTTTACACACCATCACTCCAAGTGCACCCATTCCTACCCAAGGATGCAGGGAATGAGGCACCCTTAGCCCTCTGTGTCCGCCTTCCTCAGTTCTTACTGCATCATGCCATCATCAGGACTATCCCTAGTTATTTTAGTTCTGAAGATGAACATTAAAGTGCTTTACTTACAAGAATAATTGCAGCAAACAGGTTTCTTTCACTTTCCTCCCCCTCTCGCTTTATTCTTGCCATAGGTAAGAGCATTTGGTTCATCATTCATCCCATTCAGCATTTGGCTTTGTGCTTTTGGCAGCTGGCAACCCCCCAGTCCAAGTGGCTGAGAGGATGAAACCTACAGGACTGGAAGGAAGATGTTGTGCTTCTAATTGATCCCTGAAGCAGTGTGCAGAACCCCAGAGTGGGATATTCTGGTGATTACACAACTTAAATATTTGATACCCAGTGTAGAGTTTGGAGGTTTGTTTGGGTTCGTTTGTTTCAAATTATAAGCAGACAATTCTCCAAAGTGAAGTTTGCCTCTGAGGGGTGACTCTGAGCTGTTTGTCTCATATTCTGCATTATTGTTTCTCTTGGTTTCCTTATTGAGTTTTCACCTGCTTAGAAGTGTTTTTTTCACCTTCCATGTTACATCTGAAATCTGAGTATTTGAAAAACAGGTCTTTTCTGGTTCCTCAGCAACAAAGTTCACAGGATTCAATATTTACATCTTGGTTTCTGTTTGTTGGACATGTATGGTTGCAGATGCACCACAGCTCGTTTTGCCCCATACTGCAGGGCTAAGAGTGGCCATCATTTGGAAAATCTTTTCCTTTCTTAGATATGCCCTTGGGTACACATCAGAGCTGATTTCTGAATGAATATGCTTGCCCAGGTTTTTCATTTTGTGCTTCATTTTTATAGGTCTTCTTCTTCCTGCACTCCCAGTTTTACTGCATTAACTTCAAAAGTGTTTTTCCTGATGTGAGAAGGGTTAAGATGTGAGTTTCTAATGACGTTAATATTAAAGATTCCACTGAGTCTATGACATAAAGATGTCAAATAGGTATTAAATAGGTATTAAATCTAGTCATATTCAATATTTTTCAATTTTATCTTTCCTGTTTTCCACAGACCTTCCTGCTCTCTTGCGGAATCTGATATTACAGTTTGCAGAATGCCATGAAGATTAACCCAAAGTAGCAGCAAAATTGTACTAACAACAGTCTAAGCAGTCGGTGACCCTGAAATATTAGTAATGAATTAAAAATAGTCATAATAAAAGACAAATATTTATGAAATCTGAAAATTCTTTACATCATTTTTGATAAAACAGAAAGTTTCATTTCGTGTTGAAAAAAGAGAGAGGAATAAATTTGGAGTCTGAATTCTTTTTAGCCCATTTGATTCAGAAACTGTAAAAAAAATATTAAGTATTCTTTTTACTAAATAAATAATATTGTATAATAATTTTATTATTGCAATATAAAATTCAGTATTAGTTTATTTTACTTTATACTTCCATGCAAATATTGTCCTAAATAAAAGATATTTTAGAAAACATATATTTATGAGATGCAAATAAGGAGTCCTATGTGACACTGTATTGCATGTAAAACTGTATAAAAATCTATGAATGGCAGGTATATATGTGTATTTTTTTTTCATTTTTAATAACAACCCTCCTGAGCAAACAAGCAGAGAGTGTTTTAGCAGCAGTGCAGACAGCTCCCTTGAAAGATCCCTGAATGCAGCTGAAAGCCCTGTGGTGGAGGTGAGCCTTTGCTGGGCAAAGCCTTTGCTGCCTCACCTCACCTTCTTCTCTTGCTCGTGTTTGCAGATGCAGTGCTGCGAGTTGGGGCAGCCAAAGACTTCAGTTACTCTGCCAATGGATTTGAGGTAGGCAGAGCAACGGCTGTTGCTCAGGGCTTGTGATTTCCCATGCTGGAGTCAGGAGAACAAGCTGGTGGCGGGATGCCAGTGTGGGCACCCCAGCATGGAAGTGACCCCAGTCACCTCCCCTGAGGCAGTGCACAGGGAGGCAGGGCTGTGCTCCCTCCCCGGTGACTACTCCAGGAGTCTAAGCAAAGTCACGGGGCTCCTGTGACCTTCTAAATCTTGCCATGGGTATTTGACATGGCAGCTGGAGGCTTTAGGTCCACGCAGAGCCAGTTCGTTTGCCGTCACCCATCATTTGCTCTGGGCTCGTTGTCCACCACAACAGTTCCTGAAGAGTTAAACTCCACAACAGTGGTATAGAAATAGTAATTCCAATTAAGGTAATCACCAGGGAGCAATTGAAGGAGAAATAAAAACGTGGTGTTCTCATTTCCATAAGCAAATGAAAATAATTTAGATGACTTTTATCTAGATGGAGGAAAATGCCTATGTAAAAACTAATTACCCTCAGTGCTAATTATGACAAAGAGGATAAAGGACAAACCTTTTGAAAAATATCCAAGGATATTAAATGGAGTTTTATTAATAGATGAAATAAGATGAAATGAGAGTTGTAATATATTGTGTTTGGGCCTAGATTCAATAAAAACTCTCTCTAGCTTCCGCTTCACAGCAGCCCAATAAAATCAATTTATTATATGAAGCCAGATGGGTCTTTTATTGAACCTGGACCTTATTCATTAAATAAAAGTAATTATCATGAGAGTTAAAAGAAACAATACGTACTGCTTCATGAATCAGTTACTATCCCATACATTTAAGTGACAAGAAGAAAGAAAAATATATTTTTAAATCAATAGACATACAGTTCATCAAATGTAAGAGCAAGACCTGTAATATATTTTCTGGTGTAATTTGTTCCTAAGCACAGGGTTCATTTAAATCCTAATATCTACTTTGGTTTGCTGAGTAGAGATCAACTCATACCCGCCACATGGAGTGTGATACTCTTGGTCTTTTCCCTGGGCCTGTGGGAAACACGGGAGGAAGAACTGGGTCTGAGATGAGGAATATGAAAAACCGGAAGTGGTACCGAACAGAGCTCACCTTTTTTTATACCACTCTGTTTGATATGAGCTTTGTTCTACCTCCTGTGCTGGCAGTGCACAGAGACCAACCACCCCTGAATGTTCAGATCCTCTCTATACCTCCAGCACTGTTCCAGGGAGGACCTGGCATGAAACACAAAGATACTGTGTTGGGTTTGTGTGACAAGGTTTGGGTAGCAGGAGGGGACTACTGGGGTGGCTTCTGTGAGAGGCTGCTAGAGGGTTTCCCCCATGCCCAACAAATCCAATGCCAGCCAGTTTGTAGGCAGACTCACCTCTGGCCAAAGCTGAGCCCATCAGGGACAGCCTTTGGGATAATGTATTCATGAAAGGGAAAGAACAGCAGTGAAGAGAGGATTGAGAATATATGAGAGAAACAGCCCTGCAGGCACTGTCCTCCCTGAAGTGTCAGGGAGGAAGGGAAGGGAGGAGGTGCTCCAGATGCCAGAGCAGAGATTCCCCTGCAGTTTTTGTGAGGACCATGTTCAGGCAGCTGTGCCCAAATAGAGTCAATAGACTTAGATTTCAGTATTTTCAAACATTATGTATTTTTAATAGTACCATATAGAATTATTTCAATGTCACCAATCAATCACTTTCATGAAATTAATGACTTCAAATCAATACCAGTGGCAATAGAGTCGTTCCATTTATTAATGCTTAAAAAGCAGAATATAGGTCTTGAAATTCAATGCATTGTCTTCAGTTGTTGTTTCTAGTGGAGTGCCTTTCTCCTGCTTCCCTGGAAAAGTTTGTATTGGAGTTATATCTATTTAGTCACATCTTGCTGTGTGTTTTGTAACACACAGAGGATAAAAAGTTCCTTCAGTTAAATCACAACACACTTGAGTGCAGCCTCTAGTTTAAAAGCTGACCTGGAAAGTATGCTTCCCTTTTCAATTTTGTTCCTTTAGGTATTTTTCTCTCTGTCTTTCAGGATGATAACAGTGATGATTTGTGTTGCTGCTATCCCACTGTGTTAGCCACTCTATGAGCACTGAACAAAAAGGTTACTCTGCAGGATGTTTCTACTGCTTGTTTATGGCCTTTATTCCCGGGACACCAGTAGTGGGATTCTACTTGGCGGAAGAGCTGAAATGCTTAACAGGTCAAGATGCAAGTCAATTTTTACTAAAACTTTAAAGCACTCAGTGGAGTCACACCTGAGCACTGGGAGGCAGCTCCATAGCACAGCAAATCCTTTAAAGGTTGATGAAATAGATGAGCTTAACCACTCACCCGAGTAGTCCTTGGTGTCTTCAAAAGAGACGAATCTCAGGGACTCCATTCCTCGTGCCTGCTGGAATGGGTGTACCTTGTGCTAGTAAACCTTTCCTTGCCTCCACTAGCACACAAAAACCAGTGAGATCTTTCTATGTCACTTGTGCTTCTTCAGGAACCTGAGCTGGCTTGAGACTGGCATATGATGAAAGCAGAGGCCCAGGAGCACCCCAGTAATTTGGACTCTGGCACCCCTGTACTTCTCTTGTCTCTCACATGTTTTCTGCTTTGCTTTTTCCAGCATTAGGGCACTGCTGTGCCTGATGACTGCATCTGGCTTATTGGGCAGCAGAAACAGGTAACAGGTTTAGAGTATTCTTTCAGGTCATCAAAGACTTCATTTAGATCAACAGGTCCTGAATAGACAGGGATTATTTAAGACATACATACTTCAGAGTTGAAACCTATGTTCAGTATTAAGGTATAAAAATCCTGTACAGTTACTGAAAATTTATTGAGAGGGACATATCCAGAGCAGGGAGAAATGCAGAACAATCCAGCAGGAATCCATAATGCAGGGCTGTAACTGAGCCACGCGAGGAAGCATGCTGATGTCCAGGGCCCAGAATTTACTCCTGAGAGTGAATATTGGCTTTTCTTCTTTCAAAAACAGAACAGAGCTCACTTTTATAGCGCAGATGCTGAGGGACTTTGTTCTTCAGTGCTCAGAGACTTTGTTCTGCAGTGCTCAGAGCATGCCCCCCAGAAGGTGCACAATGGGTCGGCATCGCTTCCCAAGCCTTTCTCTCGGACCATGCAGTTATGTATAAATCAACTCTACATTGAAAATTCAGGCAATCTCCTCCATCCCTTCTATCAAAAAACTGAATCTGCAGCCCTACATTGTCTGCAGGCTGATCCTGTTGTTGTGTGTTAGGTGTTTGCCAAACATGGTTCTTGACTGTGGTTGCTGAGGGGGCACTTGGACCTTGCTTCACACCAGCTTTGAGGTTCAAGCAGAGCTTCAGGAGGAGCAGGAGTTTTCCAGACACAGAGCTGCAGATGGATCCAGATCTTCCAGGTGAACTTTCAGGCATCTGTCGAACATGAATTTTGGGGCTTTATTTTAGCTGAGGCGGCTGACATTTCAGTGAGTGTACTACAATGTACTACATTGCATTTGATGGGTGGATGGATTTGATGGATGCACAAGAGCAACTAGGAGCATACTGGCTCATGGTCCACTTGCCTTCAGACTACCTCGTGCATAGCCTGAACATGAGCTCTCTGTGTATGCTTGACAACATGCTGCCAGATGTACTTGGCTCACAAACACCGTCTAGGACAGCCTTTAGCTGTCCCTGGAGCTCAGCTTTCCTATTTACCATTAAAGAGCAGTGTTAAAGGCAACCTCGAGGTAGCTCTCACATTGCAGTGTGAACATGCATCCTAAATCCTAATTTGCATCCTGCCTTGGGGCTTTCACCCTGCCACACTCACCTCTCCTGTTCAGTTTTCTCCTTTGTATTCTCTCTCCTAATGGACGAGTGGGTAGTTCCTTAAGGAGAGAGGAGGAGCAGACGCTGGGTTTTAAATAGAAAATGGGAGCATAGCAAGGGTGCTCAAAGCTTACAGGATAGTATGCAGCTGAGCCAATGAAACTGTCTTCCCACGTGCATCAACAGCTGGGGATATTGAAAGATGCTTAAGTACATCTTGGGGGTCGGAGTTAACCACGTGGGTTGTTGTGTGACAGGGAGACTGGAGAGATTTGTTACGTAAATCCCCTTACCTTATGTCTTAGGGATGTTTAACTGCAGTGTCTCAGCAATGCAGTTTGTAAAAGGTTTGTATTAACCACAAGATCAACCTTCATTATAATTGTAATTACTTACAATTATTTTGTGGGTGATGACATAAATATTTTTCTTTTCCAGACTCAGAGAACATTAAAAATATAAGTGTCTTGCACTGGGTTTTTAGAATTTTTGATTTAGGTCTCCTGCATTATCTCCTGAGGGGACTACTGTTTTATTTCAGAGGGGTTGTGGCAAGATCTGCACTCCACCAAAGCTATAATTCAAAGGAAACCTCTTTTGTATTTCCAACCTCTTCTTAATTCTAATTTAGTCATATGTGATATCAGTCTTAGCCTTGCCCTCCTTTTATCAGAGGTTTGATACCTGATTAGAAATGTTTGGGATACAGAAGAGAAAAAAAATCTCTTCTTGAAGAGATTTTCGGCAGGGCTGGAAAACCTCTAGATGGCAGAAGTGCACTGCAGAAAACACCAAACTTTAATTAAGCAACAAGCTGCAGAGGGGTTGTGTGCCAGCTATGGGGAAAAGGTGCTCTGGTTATTGACTGGTCCACTGACCTCTTGCTTCTCCTCCAACTTTAATTGCTGCTCCAGATGATCTGTGCTTTACAGCCACACAGACATGATGCCAAACTGGGTCTGAACAAATTTGCTCATGGATGTAGTTTTTGTCTTTCTGCAAACTGACACTGCGGCTGTTTTTTAAAGGTGAAGTGAAAGGCTCTGGCAGCTGGCAATATCTGGAGTTTGGGATGACTTCTGTTCGTAGTTAGTGCTGCCCCTGAAACTTCATAAGGAGCTGCATCCTTTATGAGGCTTCGTGACTACCCCTTAGGAGGTGATCAACAGTCAGCAATCCTTTCAGAAATAAAATCTCACCCTCTGTGTAGGTGGGCAGTACACAGCTTAAGGTATTTTTGTCTTAGAAATAGTGCAGAAAAGTTTCGAGTGCCCTTATCTGTCTGATAGAGCTGTCAACAACTCCTGTTGTAATCAGTTACAAAAGAAGAAACCAGTGAATTCTTCTGAAGCACAGAGAAGAAAATCCTTCTGTAAATCTGAGGTTTAAGTAGTATTAATGGCTGACACATCGTTAACTTCTGTGCTTGTGAATACTGTTACAGCTTGGTTGAAATCACTTTGCACAGTCACCTTGAGAGAAAACCCAACTGCTTAGGTTTGCCTGGTGCCAGATAACTGAATTTAGATAAAAGTCCAGTTTCTAGCTCTGCAGTCTTACACCTTGATCTGGATAGGAAATAATTTGAGATTTCAGAGTATTCTGTTTCAAAGGAAGGCCTTTTGATGTTGGCTTTTGGTTGCTGATTAAAAGCAATTAAATGCTACTCAAAATACTTGGATGGGTCTTCAGTCCACCATATGGCAGGCGTGTCCTAACCTTGAGGCAGCTGCAGGGATAGAACACAGTCTTTGTTGAGATTTCATTTGGTATTAAATACATACCAAGGGCTTGAACCTTTTCCTCCCATACTTAATGGGAGTGCATATAACACATACTCAACAAGCTAGATTGAGACCCCGTCCCACAGTTGTCTGGGAGTGTAGGACACTCAAGAAAGTGAAAGATCCCAGTATTGGTCCCTGGTCCAAAGCAGCAACCACTACCCAAGGCAATATCTGGCCAGTTTTGATTTGGTACTGACACATATTCCTGTGTCAGGGCTTGAAATGAATGCCCCAGACTGCAGGAGCTCCACAGCCTTCACATATACCTCCAGATATTTGTGACAGCCGTGAGTCATCTGGGCTTCAGATTGTCTGCAACAGGGTGGCAGGAAAACAAGCATAGGAAAATATTTGTTGCTTTCAGACCAATTGCTTTTGACAATACTTACAAAGAATTTGGTTTTTATGGCAGCACTTGCCCACCAGGTCTTCTTCCCTTCCATGGACCCTGGCCATGGGTCAGAAACCAGGCAATAGTCAAGAATATTGATCGTAGATCACAGCCTTGATGGTGTCTCAGTGGAAATCTTGTAGTGAATTGCCAAGTGCTGTTTAGCTGCATAAAGAGCAGCATAAGTTGTCCCAGGAAATTCTGAAGTTTTATTTTCTGTTGTAGCAAAAACAAGTTAGTAATTTCAAAGAGACATGCCAGCTCTGGCACAGGTGGCTCTTGGCAGTCTCATGCAGTCAGCAGGACTGAAACCACTGGGACCTCCTGTACCTTTGTCATAACCATGCTGGTAACCTCTTATGGATTTGTCTTTACTTTTCCCAGGAATGCTGACTGATTGCTTACTTGGCCTTCTCTTTCTAAGGTGTCATTTGTACTTCAAGCAGTAGATTTCACATTTTAAGCGAAGGACCTCAATACTTGGCTCAGAGACTCCCAAAAGTATTGTAACAGGATGTGTGACTACAGTAAAGACAGACATACCCAATATAGATGGCTGGGCAGCAGTGAAGATGTGGCAGCACAATCTTCAGGATAGCCTAATGACTCAAGTAGCTGTTCTTGGCGTTACTGTCCAGATAGAAGCTCCTGTCACAATTTCTGCCTGCTTCTGCAGCATTTATAGCATTTGTCCTTGCTCTCAGGATACCAGTGCTAATGACAGGAGAAAGAATTGTTTATCTATTGCATCTCACATTTTTTCAACCCCACTAAGCTTTAAATCAATTCATCATCATGAAGTTTGAGGGCTGCTAGCCAATTCTTCAAGTAAGAAGTAGAATCAATAACTTCACCGTATTTTGTCAAAACCAAAGATCCTTGCGTATTTTTAAGCTGATCCAGACTTTAGACCTGATTAGGCTAGAACTTGGGTGATCACAAGGTACCTACCCAGTTTTGGATAGACTTGTTTTCATGCCTATGTATCCATGGTATTTCTGCCAACCTTGCATTTCAGGAACAACTGCATGTCAGGGAAAAGTGAGCTTTATTTCAGGTAGATTTTGTGGGCCACAAATATTTTAGTTCATTCAATAGATTCTCTGTGGTTTACTCAGATTCTCATAAAAGTACTGGTAGACACAAGAGTTTACACTTTGGGTTGTATTTCTGCTGGGGAAAGTTTTGCATTGCTGACAGCTTGGCCAATGTTTAATAAAATGCCTAGTGCTCTGTAGTGATAAAAATAAAATCCTCAATCCCATTCACATTTAGAGGACACTTGAATAGCAGTCACTTGAGTCTTGAATTAACCTGAGAGTTTGTGAAAAGAAACACATACTGTATTTTTGGCAGAGTTTGATAGTTTTAGAATACTCTTCCCTCTGAGAAACTGCCAAAGCGCATAACATCCTGAGTGAGCAAAACCCTTGAAGGACTGGAGGGTGCGTTACCTCCCATTAATGGCTGTGAAAGTGATCCACAGAGCTCACAGTGAGAACAAGGGAAGCATAGTCAGGATGCCCCTTGGGTCTGCTGTCTGCTCTGAGGGCACCCTGCACCTGCTGCCTTTCAGGGGGTTGTAAGGATCTGTGGGTTCTGATTGGGTATTTAGCTTCTGTGACTCCTCAAGCTCACTCCTATTCAGGTCACAGTTTACTTACATATGTTCCTTGCCTTGTTCTTACACTTTGTTTGCTAACTTAAGCAACTCTTCCTCTTCGTTGAGCCATACCAAGATTTCATTTTCTGGATTTAAACAAAGCTCCATTATTGTAATTCCCAGAGAAACAACCTTCCTTCTGAATCAGCACATCCCAGCAAGTTAGGGGTTGGAGGGAGGGAGTCTGAGGCTGGAGATAGCCACAAAAGCCTTTGGAAGCTGCAGTCAGGTTCTGTATTTTCTGATGGGTGTCCTGGGGCTCGAGTGCAGCCACACACAGAATGGTTGGGTTGCTGGTTTGGTGGCCTCTATAGAAAGCTGCCCCCAGGAAAAAAACCCAGCCTGAGTGCGGCTGTATTGTACTTTCAGAATTTCTTTTCAGAGTGCAGAGACCAGTCTGAGACTCCTGTTTCCTCACTGACATCCTGCTGAGGAATTAGCTCAGGGTATGGACAGTCTGTTTCTGTGAACATAACCTGCAGCTCTGCTTCTGGTCAGTCGTAGCAGCAGCAGGACAACAGCCTTCCTGGAGTTAGAGCAGCACTGTCATGCTGAGCCCTAAAGTACATGAACAAATAGAGATAGAGGCATCTCCCCAGCTCCCCAAAATCCAGCCCCTCAAATGGGTGCATAAATTTAACAATTTATTTACACATGGAGGTATTAGTATTTTCTTCTATATTAAAATCCTTTATTAATTCACATTAATAAATGTGAATCAAAACTCAGGAACAATGCCACTGGTGTGTTATATTAGCAAAGAGATATTTAGATAGACACAGAGAGAGATAGATATCTTACATGTAAAAGCTCCATTACCTTCTTGAAAGTTGCGAATCTTAGTATTTCACAATAATTCTGAAGTCCTATTAGTTTTAGTCAAACTTTATTTTTCCTTCTCAGCTCTATAATATGTGAATACTTCATAAAAGTTCATTAGTTTTTGTCACACTTCTGTGAGGTTAGAATGTGCTATAATTTTCATCTGAAATGGAGGATCAAATCAGAGACTTTTAACACCAAACATGTCAATGACTCTCCCTGCCAACTTGAGAGGCAGAACAATGTTTTTTCTTCATAGTGTGCAGCAGCATGTTGTACTGAGTAAAACTACTCACATGCCAACAGCTCTGCTTCAGAGAGCCTTTTGACATTTTTAATTCGTTTCTGATCTACACTGAATTGAAAACTCTGAATTTCACTGGAAATTTGGAGCAGTAAAAATACTTATTGGACAGACCACAAGCTTGGTATGTTGTAATCTCTGGGTACATCCACATTAATGTTTCAATTTTGGTCAGAGATAAATTGAAGTGACTCTTCATCATCCTCATTGAATGAGTTCTTTTTGGGTGAAACTAAAAGATGTGCTTTGGAGAACACCTGATGCTTTCCAACCTGCTGATAGACATTCAGTCCAGCAAACCAGACTGTCATTAACCCTGGAAACACCTTTAATTTGAGGCTTGTCCCTCAGCTCTAGCTGTTCTGCTGTACATATTCATCCCCATCACACTGCATCCTGTGCCAGTGTCAGCATAGCCTCCGGCTGATGTCCCTGCCCAACTGTCTGCTAAAAAAGCAAAGCTTTTCATGTGTGTATTATTGCCTCAAATCTGACAGAGTGGGGACTTGACCCTCCTGCTACTGTGCTGTGCCTGTGCCCTTACCAACAGGTTCTATTTTCCTCAAAATAAAGATCATTAAAGCTGCCTATGCAATATTTTGACTTGGATGAGGCGTCATCATGCCAAAACATTATGAGCACCTCCAATTAATGTGCTCTGATCAGAGTTATCGCTGATTTCAGCTGACGTGGCACGTACACAGACCATTGCGCCAGCACTGCAAGCTTACCCAGCCAGAAAATGAAGAATAGACCATTAGAGACTCTGAAATGTCTGGTGTGTGCAGTTTGCTTAGTGAACAACTGGAGAACTGTGACTGGGTAACCTGCTGATCTGGTTTCTCAGGGCAACAATCTGCTGCTGGAACTATGAGTCCATCCATTTGCAGATGTTGGGAGGTATTGCCATGACAAATAACAGTTGCTACCATTGTACAACTTTGACACATGCCCAGAATACAGCCAGGTGGTATACTCAGTATCTGGGTTCAGCAGTATTTATCCTTAGGTTGAAGACTGACCACATCCAAGCCTTCTTGGCAATTATATGAAAAATTCAAGCAACCTCCTTCCTGACAATGTGAATCAAATTTCAGTAAATATTCCCTAAGACAGAAAACAACACCAGCCTGGATTACCATCTCTAGTCAGTTTTCTCCCTCCCCTTATTTTTCCTTCATCATCCCTCATAGGTATGAATATCCAGAGGTTTTCAAAGAGAAAATTAACGGAATTTTTATTTTTATTTGTGGACAAAAGAGCATGTTCAAAAGCAGCTCATATTTTCTTCTCTAATTGTGCAATCTGCCTTTTGAACAAAATTATGTTCAAAATGAGGTGTGCTTAAAAATAATGACAGTTGACCAGCATTATAAGAGTCTTCCAGAAAAAAAAAAAAAAATCAACCTTGGGAAACATGGAGAGACTCTCTATGCAGAATATTGGGACATAGCACTGTTTTCCCAAGTATACAGGAATGTGTCCTTTAGGGAGCTGATATATCTGGTGCATTGGGCAGGTCCACAGTGGGTGAAAAGCAGTGGGCTCTTAGAGAAGGCAAAGGTGCTCTTTGAAGCAGATGCTGACTGAGGGACTCCAAATTAAGCTCTGGGGAGTTGTTTGGTTTTTTCTTCTCATACTCGTCTTTCTTTAAGGCATTCATTTGATGCACCTAAATTTGGTGTTGCCTTGAGCTTTCCTTACTCTCAGAGGAGGGGAGAATGGTGAGCAATTGCAGAGGGGAGTCAGACAAACTGAGGGTTTTTTCCATCATGGACTAAAGTGTTGAAAATTACCTCAGTGAAAATTACCTGGGTGATTTTATGTTGCTGGTTTCAGTCCTGCTACGTTCTCTCATAGTGAGTTTTGTAATATCCTAGGACAGTGGTACATTGAAAAAAGTATTTTAAAATAAAGTTCCACTCCTGTGGGCTTTTTTCTTTTCTATCAGCTATAATAGGAATAAGCAGAGGAATTACAGTACACTCATGCATCAATCTTTGTGGTGGAACATCGGGAAGATCCTGTTAAAAGGGCACTTTTTATTTAAAATCACATTATGACCTTTGATAGACTGAAGCTCTGGTACAACTTGTGAAACCCAGGAGCAGTAAATCACAAGGACTGACTGATATTCATCCAAGGATTTAAAAACAAACAAAGCATTAAAAAGAAGCAACATTGACAAGGATGTATTACAGTCTTTACAGCAAGGAAGCCTGGAAACTTAAAACTCATTAGCATGATGCTTATCTTCAAAATGAGGCTCTGGGCCATCTGAGGATTTGCAGATCAGTAAACTGTATTATGATAGCAGGGAACTCGATTGAGGGTTCAATTAGGGATAGACTAGCACAATGCTTGGATAAGTATAGCTTCTCGGGATCAAAGCAGCACTGCTTCTCTGAGAAAAAATATGCTTCTCTGCCTTGTTAGAGCTCTTTTCAGTGTTAGTGCAGGGGACGTGGTGGAAACAGCATACTTGGATTTTCAAAAGACTTTTTGATAAGAACCCTCATAAGGGACTATGAAAGTATAATTGGGCACCATCAGGTAATGCACATTAGTAAAAATAGGCTAAGCTTCTGATAGGCTGACAGGCCTGGAATTTTCAAGGTCTCTCTGAGGAGAGAGACATAAAAGTTGTCACGCAGAGCTCTGAGCAGAGGTGCGCAGCAATAGCTGAAAAATAACGATGGGCGGAATTGTGATAAAGAAAATTGTACAAGGGTGGGCTACACTTGGAAAACTGACACTGGATTCAGGTGGGCCAGACTGCTCCATGCCCTCTTTCCTAATACAAATAAATGTGAGCCAACTCAAAAAAAAGTGCTTTTCCCTCCTTCCAGCTTCTTGAGGATGTGAATTTATGGATCAAAAGGTGGATATGCACAGGAAAAATGAGAGGAAGAACCAGGGTGCAGCTTCTGGGCTTGCTCCTAGAAGGGGTGCTGGTTATACTGAATTTAGAGCAGTTCCAAGCAGAATTATACCTCGGCAAATTGTAGTTAACGATAGGCAATATAATCCCTAGAAGTCTGTGGGCAGAAATACTTCAAGATGTGCTTCCTGAGTAGGCCAGAGTAGTTTTTGGCATATTTGTAAGTCACGGTGGCCAGTTCTGCATTTTCAGGAGTATTATGTTTGTTGGTTGGTTCTTAAGAGGCCAATTTTTGTGCAGATTAAAGCGCAGATTTCCATTTGTGTGTTTTTGTTAACATGGCTTGTATTTATTGTGGATTGACCGCATTAAAAAAATCACAACAATACATTGTTTATGCATGACATTATTAAGTAATTCTGTAGAGGCGGGATGTAATAAGAAAGAAATCCAAATTGGGAGGTTGGAAAATTCACATTAATTCAATGTCTTATTAATTTTCATTATTTTAAATAATAGCAAAACCAAATATCTGTTTCTTAATCAGTGTAACCCCAGTAGATCTTAAAATGTTTTATAAAGGAGGAAGAACTCATTATCCTGTTTAGTGGTGGGAAAACAGAGGCACAAAGTAGCAGTACCTACAACTAGAAATTAAGCCTTTGTATTTTGGGTCCCAGGGCTGGAAGCTACCTGATAAGCTTTATCTCACAGACACTTTTCCCCCAAAATGTCTGTGGATGCAAGATATATTGTTAATATAGTTCTTATACAGATGTATTAATTTGCATTTAGTAATGTTATACTTTTCTAGCTTGATGCTGGATTTTATACTCAGGCAAAAATCCTAGCATCAATGGGAAATAAAGGCAGTTTCCAGGAAACTAAAGGCAGTTTCCTCTCCAGGTAGACTGGACAGGACCTCTGTTCAGTGCACTGCAAAATCAAACATTATTCACACTTGCCAAAAAGCAGTGTTTCTACATTACAAGAAATTTCATTTTTTGAAAGGCTGAATTTGAAAAGAAACATAAAATTCCCAAGCTTTCGGTGAAAGGTGCCTCCCCAGACCTTGTAGGTCTCTATCTAGTGAAGCTGGTGTGCTGCTTGACTTTAGCAGATAGCGACTCCAATGAAACTGTCAAGATTGTTCGTTTTTTTGACAATCCGCATACCAGTGAAGCCACAGCTTCTAAGATACTTAAATTGAGGAGAGACCAGCAGGAATTAATTTGATGAAATTCTGTAAAACCTGAAATGTATCAAATTAATCCTTTCCACTCTGTAAATCTGCATCTTCTGATGAAAAGCTGCACTGCTAGAAAATTTTTGTTAATCTCCAAATGCTCTGGTATCCCTTATGGAGCCAGGTGTCTGTAGAGGTTATGGTAAGAGACTTCATCCAGGATGAAGAACCTTTTATGTCTGTGTTTATTGTAAAGTTTCTTTAATAATATTTTTGGGGGGGTTTCTACAAGTTGGCTGAACTATAATAAGTTAAGCACAGTTCTAATGCACAGTAGAAATGTGATGGAGTGAAAAAACATTCTTCTGCGTGAGCCAAAATTCAGTTCATATTTATATATGTGTCTGAGCATAACTCAGGATGCTCTAAAGACTCAAGATGTCAATTAGATGTGGGATAAAGATCTTAAGGTGCTGCTTCTAAAGGTTATGCAGGAAAAAACTGTCCTGAAAACTAATCAGGATGACTGTGATAGCCAAATATAAGAATGTACCTTAAGATTCATTAGATGTTTTCCATCACAAAAATGGGAAAGAAAAGGGCTGTGACTGGCATCACCTAAAAGTCTTAAACAGCTTTAGTCCCCTGTTATCTCCTGATGGCTGAAGACAACAATAAATCTGTGTTATAGGATGGGGTAGACCCCCAACTTGGTACTTTTTATTCTGCCTGATTGCCCTCTCCTATGTGCGAAAATTCATCAAGATACCTACTCTGGGTAGCAATCTGCAATTCCCACATTCTTAGACAGGTTAGTGTATCCTCAGAAGCATTTGCGTGTCTCTGAATTTCAGAGGTTTTTCACCTAAGAGTGCTGCAGGCAGTTGTACACAATATGCAAACAGCCTCCTGCAAACCAAGCTAGAGCTTATATTGCTACATAAGCAGAGTTTAGCAAAAGAAAATAGTTTTAGAAGTAGAAAACTGCTGCAGTTTCCATTGTTCTTGCAACCCTACAGTACCTTGAGGTGAGCCAGAAATAAGTGCCACGAGTTCTCCTCTCCACGCTGAACATTTTCACCTCTCAACCTCACATCATGTGACATACGCTTCAGTCCCTTAATGATCCTCATGGCCCAGTGCAGGACTCACTCCAGTTTTTCATGTGTCTCCTGTACTGGGGAGCCCAGTGCTGGATATAGTCTCCAGATGTTTCTCTCCACTGCTGAGCAGAGACCATTGATCACCTTCCATGAGTGCCTCCCAGTGCTCTGTCAGCCCATTTCTTCAGTCTGTTGGGATCCCAATATCATGGTTCTCCAGTCAGAAGCTTCCAGCCTTGGTCATTGTGGGAGTTGCCATTTCCCAACCAGGCAAGCTCAGACTCTGCCTATGTCTCCTTCACTACAGCTGAATGTCCAGGCTCAGCAGAGTCTTCAAGAATATCTGGACAACTTCTTTTTGTCACCTCTGACACTCCACAGTTTGCAGATCGGCTCCCCAAGATCTGCCTGGTGACAAGAAAGGCTCTCCACCAGCTTACACATTCTGCAGGCAGTGAGCCCACCTGCCACCCCAGCCCCAGTGAGAGGTCCCAGACAGCTGTGCAGGGCTGTATCCTCCACTGGGAGTTTCATCTGGGCCGAGACGTTGGTGTTACAGGGACAATGCTCCAGCAGCTGCTGGGACCATCACTTGTGATGTGCCCCCCGCACCACTCAGCCCACGCATGCTGCCCTCAGCAGAGCTCCTGGCTCCCTTCTGCAAAAACTGCAGTCACCGATCGCGGCACGCTGTCAGGTGGTTCCACACATCTTTCCTTCATGCAGCATCCCAGTCTTCCCTCTATGGTGCCAGCGCTCTGCAGCCACCTCAGAGGGCTGATGAGCTCTATTAATAACTGATTGCAGAACAGCTCCCCATTTATAATACTGAATGAGTAGGTAGCACCCCACTGGGACTGCATGGAAGGATTAATCCAGGCAAGTTACAGACTCATCTGGCCAGTTTTGAGCTGTAAAATAAGGGATATGTTTTCTGTGAAGAAAAAAGGAAATCACAATAAAAGAGCAAAATGTGCTAGGAGTGAAGCTCTGTTTATTCTGATTCCAAGAGGACAAACAAAGGCAAAAGAAAACTTCTGTTTTTATCAGGCAAAACTTTGAAATAGTTAAATATGAACAAAAGAAAATGATGCAAACTAAAGTAGCATATTTTATTACCTATTAATACAGGTCCTAGCTCCTAGAGATTGAAAAAGCTTGAGAAACCATGGTGAAGTGGAACAAAATGTGATTTATGCAGGCTTACATGGATTTTGCTTGAAAATTTCCTGACATGGGTGCTAAAGAGGTTTTGAATCATAGTTCAAATACCCACGGGAAGTGGTACAAGTGGCATCTGATTCCACTATGGAATCAGAGGAGTCCGAAGGGCAATGATAGAGAAGGGAAATACAGTTGTTTATGTAAAACACAAAACTAACATTTATACTCAGCAAAACATCCTGTGACAACTTCTAGAGGTTTCCTTTATTAATATTTGAATATGGTATTCAACCTTGAAACACATTTTAAGACGACAAACTCTCACCTGACTGTCTAAGGAAATAGATACAAGGGGATGACATGCAGGAGACGATTTAGAGAGAAAGATGTAGGAAGCAGGGATTGTTTAAACACCTGAGAAATTTAGGGGCAGCAGTCTGAGCAAAACCCTTCATGCTGCAAATTCATTTAGCTTTCAGAGCTGAAACTAAACCTGCTTGAAGCACTGGGGTGTCATTGTTTTGTTCTCATTTTACCTGCTCTCTGCTCTCAGAGGAGGTTAGTTTTAAATGGCCTTGTCAAAACATAATTGCAGTTTTGTAATGGTTAATTCCCAGGCTATTTAGGCACCGAAGAATCAATTCTGAGACATGTCTATGAGGGGTTTGTTAAGGGCTGGAGAATGCTGCTGAGATCAATCAGTATCCTAGGTTTTAAATCACACAGGAAATTCAGGTTAAAATCGCTGTTCTGGCTGATTGATCCCATGTCTCAGGGAAGTGCCCTCACTTACCACCTTTATTCTTGCAAATGTGTGACTCTGTAAATTAATTAAATGTTCACTGGGTGAGAAAGGGGATTCATGCTGAAATCCTGACTTGCATTAGTTAGTGGTGTGGGAACTACAATAAAGACTTCTGCCCTGTTCTGCTACATCTCACATGAGGGCTCCAGGCAGTTCCAGGTAGGACACACATAACTTTCTACTGGTCATTTCTGGCACCACTACTCCATGCACATACCTACGGGATTGTATCTAGCTGGGAGAAAACTCCTGGTTTGATAATATGGCTTGAAGGTTAATGCCCCAAAGAGGTAGCTGGTGGCGGGAGGAGCTGCTAGATTTCTCATGTCACCAAAAACCTCTCCATCTTGGTGCACATGTGAAGACAGCAGGTGCACCATTGGTGGACAGAACAGAGAGGACCTGTGGGGACCGAGGACATGAGAACATGTGTAGTTTGCAAGACTAGGATCAAACTGCCTTTACTGACAACATGAAGAAAAGGTTGTGAGTGCTCCTGCAACTGAGTCAGTCTCTCTTGTATATTTCATTAACCTCACAAAATTTCTTTTTTTTTTAAGTGCTTGAAAAAGCAATGAGCTGAGGATTGGGAGCAAGGAAGGAAAGGCTCAGGCTAAGTAACATTTAAGTTTGGTTATTTAAAGGCCAGGATATTTGTCAGCATGTGTAATTATTGGATGTAGAGCAGGAAATGAAAAATGCTTCAAAGTTGGATTCAACATACCTGATGACCTGATGACTCTGACTTCCTTTATTCAGAGTGCTTATGTCTTTACCAAGAGGGTGGTCAAACAGTGGAACAGGCTTCCTTTCCTGGAGAGGTGGTTGATGCCCCAAGCCTGTCACTGTTTTAGAGACATTTGAATATGACCCTTGATAACAGGCTTTAACTTGGTGAGCCCTGGATTGGTCAGGCCATTGGACTACATGATCCTTCTAGGTACTTTCCAATAGAAATATTCTATTCTATTCTATTCTATTCTATTCTATTCTATTCTATTCTATTCTATTCTATTCTATTCTATTCTATTCCATTCTATTCTAAAATGTCAGCATGTTGTTCACTGCACTGATAATGCTTTACCCTTTACAAACACTGAGTACAGCTGCAGATTCCTGCTGTAAGTCAGGTGGACGTTGAGGTGACTCAATGAAGGGATGGGTATTCAAGACTTTGTTCAAAGTCAACCATCTGAAATACTGCCCTTGAATTCATTGATAACTGGAGCAGGGCCTGCCTTGAGCTAATCAAATGTTGCTAGTCTCTCACCTATTTGCCTTCTTTTATGCAGTTGAAATAGTTGATTATACTATGAGAAACAGCTATGTTTTTACTTTAAATCATCTCTTTTCCTTTTACAAATATTTCCAATATTTTTCCTTGATTTTCACTTTTGAAGTCCAGAGGAATGATGTCACAGATGGATTTCCACCTGTCCATCACTGAGCAGATAGTATTAAAAAGACAAATAACTGCATGGTAACAGAATAACTATAGAAATTTAAGTGAGACATCTGCAAGGGATGGATATCCACCCATCCCATTTCCACTTAGTGCTGTTCAGTCCTTCATTTTTTTATTTATGAACTGAGGGCAACTCGCTTGTAACTGCATAAATTAAAGTGAAATAGTAAAATTCCATCAGGATTGCACTGCAGAGCTTCAGGTCAAAAGAATTCAACCATGTTGTGTAAATCAATACAAAGAAATTCAAGTCCCACCAGAGTGTGGTTAGATTAAATCCAAAAGAAAAAAGAGGCTCTCTCATCTCTTGTCAAAAATAATTATACCTTTCAATATAGCTGTAGACATTCTCATTAGCACTGAATATATCTGATTCAGTGTTCTTTGGGTGAAAAGGAAGAGAATAAGAGAGAAATGAAACCAAAATGCCCAGTTTGTAATCACTTTTGCCAGCTTCTGCCAAGTCCACCATACTTGGTACAAGGTAGCATATTCTGAAGTTCTTTCTTGTCCACCTGGATAATTTCTGGGTTAGTTGTTTACATAAATTGGGCTGTACAGCATAGAGAGTTTTGGAGGGGGTCGCGGAGGGGGTGGAAATTGGGGATAAGAAAGAATGAGTATTTCTCAATCACTTCAGCCTTTTAAAGTAAAATTGGGAGTGAGAAAAATGTATCAGCAATTTCTTAATAAAAAATCTCCTCATGCTTTCCATGAAGAGCAGTTAGCACTGTACAGAAGCCAAGGAGAACTGCTTTAAGGGACTCACTTGTTCATGCATAGACAGTGTTCATTCACCACTAGAAAAAGTAAAAGGACCAAAAATCATGGGAGCCACTGTAATTAGCAATCATAGCATGGGACTCAAGTTTAGTTGTAGGTATCCTATTTAATCAAGAATTAGCTAATTGTTACTTGCTTGATCAAGGAATAAAATAAGTAAGAAGCCATGAAACCTTCATATATGACATTTTTGCATCTTTTTTTTTTTTTTTTGAGAGAAAATAAATCAATAAATTATAATTCGAAGGAGGTATCACACAGAAAACTACAAAGCTAGTAGATGCTTTCCTTGTTCCCGATATTCAAGGGGAAAAACCCAACAACTCATCATTTTGTTTAATACTGCTTGCACATTTGTACTCCAAATAAGCATGGTGTTTAGTTGTACTGGGAAAATAGCTGGTTTATAGCAACTACCTGGAGCTCTGTCAATGCAGTTCATTGCGTTACGTGCTCCATACCATGTCTCGCATGTTAAAAGTTCTGTTCCAGATTCCTGCTTTCTTAAATCTATGTTTACATTCACAACATGCAGTAGACTGCAGGCACACCTTTACACCTCTAATGACTTGTCATCTCTCTCTGGGAATAAAAGCAGTGCACATAGTGTTCCTTCAGTCACGTCACAGAGCCACAGAAAGGGCAGGGTTGGAAGGGACCATGGTGGGTCACCTGGTCCAGCCTCCCTGTTCAAGCAGGGTCATCCCAGAGCCCATTGCACAGGATTGTGTCCAGACAATTCTTGAATATCTCCATCCTCTTGACACCCTCCCTTCAGATACTTATAGACATTGATGAGGTCCCCTCCCAGTCGTCTCTTCTCGAGCCTGAGCAGGCCCAACTCTCTCAACCTATCCTTGTAATAGAGATGCTAATCTTTCCGGGGAGAAGAAGTGATAATTAAACTTACTTTCTGTCATCATATGGATGTTAAAAGACATTCTTTTCTTTAAATTATGGTTTGTGCCAGAACAAGCCAACAACCGAATATTTTTTCCTCATGTGCCTAACATCTAGTAATGGAGTGGTTGTTACTATGAAGTTGTTTATCGCTTGTTAATCAGCTGCTTGCCTCCAGTAGTAGGGGTTGTGAGGCAGATTTGTTAGTCTTTGTCAAATGGTTGTGTAAACTGTTTATTGAAGTGAATTATTTTCCAGCCGTAAAAGCAGCTCTCTGTTTTTGTTCTGGCCCGTGTGACATCATGTAGCATTGCTCAGGTCATACTTGATTGCTTTTAGAAGGGTGTATTCAGGAAGTTTGCAAATGAAGCCACCTATGTTGTACGAGATGAGAATGCAGTGGCTGAAGATAATTTTATCCTATTTCTGATTTGATGGACCTAATTTTTGTCATATTTCCAGAGCTGACGTAGACAGATTATTTGGATAAACTAAGTAGTCAAAAAACTTTAAATCATGAAGCTATTTTTCTTCTTTGTAGAAGTGTTTGCACCAAAGGTTACTGAATAACATCCAATTTTCTCTACTTCTGTGTTATAAATACTGATTTTCTCCTCCAGTCTAAAACCCAGTCTCCAACAGTAAAACTGAGCTGAGCTTTTGTTCACATTTGCAGTATCACCAGTAACTCCCAGCCAGCCAATTTTGTTCTGGATATGGCATAAGATTGTGCATTTTAGCATGGTCACAGTTTCTGTGAGTATAAGATTCCAGCTTGACCTTCAGAAATTAAGTGCAAGTTCCATAAACTGACAATTAGGAAAACACCTTAACTTGAAACTTGCATAATACGATTCTTCAAGACAGCATAAACCCAGGAGGACACAGAGGAGTAAATTTGCAGTCATATGGACTATCCCAAACCAGTAAACAGTCCAGTTTGTGGCTGGAATATTAAGAAAAAAGCTGTTCCGTTATAGGAATAGTTAAATGCTGGAGCAGCCTCACTCGCTGGAAAAATTGTGAAATCTCATTTACTGGAGGTCATTTAAAGCACTAAGATAAATATCTGTCAGGCATGATCTGGCATGATTTGTTCTGTCTCAGAGCAAGAGGAGAGACAAAGTGATCCCCCCAAGGTCTCTCTCAGCCCTGTGTATCCAGAATTCCAAAATGGCCTACGATTCATTAAAAAGGGAAAGTTTGTTTATAATGTACATCTGCTATTTCCAAAGAGCAGTTGCAACAGTGGCAAGTTCTGGAGGTGAGCTGTACCAGTGAGAGGTTTATAATGTTGCCATGCCTGTAGAGTTGACACCTCGCTGAAACACGTGTGTGCAATAATAATTGTAGCAGCAGACAAGTGTTCTTTCCAGCCTGCTCATGCAGTTTCGATTTACGATCAGTTGAATTGTCCTACTCTCAGTGATAGATATTTTGAATTCACTTGCAGGTTTCTAATATTATTTGCCAAATTCAACAGTTCAATGTTCTTCAACGGTTCAATGTTCTTCTGATTGTGACAAAGGAAAGACCCACAAGGGGATTTTCAGTGGGTATTTCATGCAGTTTAGCAGCTAGCACTTTATGGATAGAAAAACTTTAATGGGAAACCTGTGCTGCTTTTCTCACATGTTATGCCTTCCTGATACATATTTCAGAGCTTTGTGAAGTAACTCTGGCAAGTTATTTCGCTTTCAAAGTGACTACAGCACAACTCTGCTATCTTATTTATACAGCTGTGCAAGTGAATATGTTACCCTGGCAATTATTATTATTTGAATTCTTTGCAAGATCTACAGCATTTATTCCAGGGAGTGACAAAATTTCTATCTGGACACTTCTTCAGACTCTTGTATTGCTGAGACTGAGTCACTTGTTCTGATTTCTTACACTGTCATATTTTAAATCATGGAGCTGGATAAATGAAACTAGTGCAGTCAAGTAATGAATTCTGGAATAGCTGTGTGTACCTGTGATTAATACACCTCTTTTTATATGGTCATATCCAATAACCTGGAAGCTGATGGTTTTCTCTTAATTTCATTAGTCTCCGAGATTTTTTGATTTGTAGACTTGTGGCAAGCTACCAGTGAAGTTCAAACTCCTGAAATAAGCTTCTCAGTCTTAATGTAGATCTCTCAGTTCCCAGCTGTCAGGGTGCCCTTATCTACTTCCTTATCTGCTGATTTTAACCAACTGGCCCTTTTCATATCCCTGATGGGAAGGCATGGAAAGGAATCCATTTTCAAAAGAACTGCAGTTTTCACAAGTTAGAAACACTAATATTTTGCTCTTCTAGCCCAGTTATTCACAATTCAGATAGAGGAAGATCAGCACTTGGTTTCCACAGTCTGTCTTAAAGGCTGAGTAAAGATAAAGACTTTCAAAAAAAAAAAAAAAACAACTCTAAAAGAACATGAATTCTCTTGTCTATGCAATAAGAAGGCTCACAGTCATCCCCACTTAATTTTGCTTCCTGGCCAAGACTGTTTCTGACACATCTTCACTTTGCAGAGCTGGTGCTGATTTTATAGTTCTGTAACATTAATTATTCTAGATTCTGGGCAGAATGCACATGTTCATGGAAAAGGAGCATGGAACACACAGAAATCCGTGTTTGGATTAGGATGTCCTATGCTGGCAATGCCTGCAGTCTGATAGAATAATAGTGGGAAATACATTACATACTGTGATCTTACTTTTCCCAATGTCTCTTTATGGCTGCTGTTAAAAAGAAGATATTAGTCTAGGAAGACCCTTGGTCCAATCAAATGCTGCTCTTCTTCTGTGTTTAGGAGTCCTGTCACAGAAGTGGTTACCAGCACACATGCCATGGAATGTAAGAATTTTCCGCCTTTTTTAGCAATATGGGGGCAGCCTCTGCAGAATATTATGGGTTCCATATCTCTAAAGAAGCTCTTTGTATTCTATCTCTGAGACACCTGTGTAAAGTATAGATTTTCTCCATAAACTATCCAGGTGGACTGTGAAAGCAGGATCTTCCTTTGAGTGTTTCATGTAACCTGTGGAAAAGCTTTTTGATATTCACTAACTTGAGCAAACCTATGGGGCCTAACTGGGGCTGAGAGCTACATGTGGCAATGTCCTTCTGAGACACAGGTTTGGCTTCCAGATATGATGAGATACTGAGATGCTGAGTTGCAACAGATGAGCCAAAGTGGCCTGGCTGGCTCCATGGCTTGTGTGCACAGAGGCAATGCAAAGGTAATGCTCAGGACCATGAATCAAGGCAGTTCGAAAATTCCTTTCTCTTTTTTTATTTCTTCTCATAGCACCTTCTATTCACCTTCCTCTGCACAGAACTCACCCCAGAACTCAGTCTGGTGCCACTGAAATTAATAGCAGGACCTTAGTCAACTTCAGGGAATATCATGACCCATGTTCACTCAATTCTATAGCAGCTATCAATCTGCTCAAAGAGATAATGTACCATTTCCATCCAATTTCCTACACCAGTGTCGTGGGTTTACTCTAGGCTAACTTTTTTTTAAACCTTTTACCCAATTGCTATGAGATGAGAGAAGTTTTATACAGATAAAAGAGACTTGAGGGGGGGGATAATATTAAATTTATTACTAGCAGGATAAAAACTAAAGATTAATATATACAACAATTCTAACTAGGTTTTCTTATGAAGAAAATGTTATGTATTTACAAAATTATCCCTCTCCCCTGTATCAGTCCAGGAGGAGAAAAGTCTTTTCTTTATTTTCAGGGTTTACAGTTCCTCTAAATCAAATTTGCAGCACTTGAAAGTTTTCTTCTATTATCTCTAGGGTGACAGCTCCGATTGGTCGTAGCTGGAAATCTCTCTCTCTCTTTCTCTCTGCTGCACATCGACCTCAGGACTGGCCCTGCTCCTCCCTGCCGGGCCAGGACTGGAGGCTGGGGGGTACTCGGGCCCTGTGAGGTCCTCCATGGACTGCAAGGGGACAACTTGCTGCACCAGGGTCTTCACCACTGTTACAGGGGATAATGGCATCGAGTCCATCCCCTGTTTCTTGTGGGGTCCCTTCTCACAGGAGACAGCCTTAGATGAGCTTCTCCAGTGTGAGTCTACCCTTGGACAACAGTTCTTCCATCCTCTGCTGTCCTTTAGGGTCACAAATGAATTTCACCAGCATAAATCCCTCCCTGGGATCACAAGTCCTACCCAGGACACTTGCTCCAGCGTAGGTTTCTTTCTCCAAGGGCCACAGGTCTCCAGCAAGACTCTGCTTCATCTTAGGCCTCCCACAGAGTTACAGCTTCTTCTGTGCGCTCCTCTGCTCTGGCACAGGCTCCTTCATGAGCTGTAGGAGGGTCTCCTCACTCCAAATAATCTTCCACAGGTTGCAAGGCTTTTAGTTTTTTAGTCTTTTTCCCTGCTGGAGGGGGAGAGGGGCCCCCCCCGAGCTTCTCCTCCTCCCTCCTGCTCCACTGACCTTGGAGGCTCCATTGCTGTCTCGTTCTCCTCCACTGTCCTCCGGGCTGGAATTTCTTCTGCGCAATTCATCTTCTCTTCTGTTTTCTTAAACATGTCATTTGCAGAGGCGTTCCTGAAACTTGTGATTGGCTTTGCTCCAGAAATCTACCTGGAATTAACTGTTTTTCAACCCGGGGTGGGGTGGGCCTGGTAAACCCATGACAAACAGTTGAAGGGAGTCTTTCAAGTGGCTACTCTCAGATTCGTTACATTTCATCTTTGTCTTCTTGCCACTGTTCCTTTTCCAGAACACCACTGCCAACACAGTTACAATGGCTTTGGCAATGCTAATTCCACCACCACCATCCAGTAAAGGAATGTTGGAACTTTAAGTGATAGAGTTCAGTGTGTGTCTGCTCAGTTTTTGTGTCAAATTTACCCAGGGTTCTTCTTTACCATAACGTTTCACCTTCATGTCAATCCAATGCATCTAAAATCTGCCTCCTGGTAATGGGTTCATGGTGCCAGGTCATTTTCTGGTCTCCAAAAGCTCTGATACTTCATATTCTAAGCGAAAAGTCAGTGTCATTTAACAAAATAATTGAGTCAGCCTCTTCAAAATGCATTTTTTGATCCCTTCTGGTTCCCTCACCGCCTCCATCCCTCTAGTTGGTTGTTTCACCACGTAATGCGTGGAGAATCGTCTTGCTTTATCCATGACGTTCCATATTGTTCTCAAACGACTCTTGGATATCTGTTAACTAATTAATTTGACAGCCATAATAAGAAAATAAAATTATCTGTGGCCACAGAAGTCCAAAGAGTTATATTGATTTGCTACCAACAGAAGAGATTACTTGGAATAGTTCATTGCAGTTTAAATCTCTAAACCTGAATTTATTGAAGTTAACGTTAGCCAGGACTGACCTTTTTCTTAGTAGAAATTGTGAGAATCACAGTTTATATTGCTCTGTCAGGGCAGTCCTGAGAACCAACTATCCTGTTCAAACATCAGGCACTTAGGGCAGCTCCAGGCATGGTGCTTCGGACATCTTGTGTGAAAACTTGTACCCCAGAACCCCCTCATCCCAAACCTTGATTTTCCATCTTAAACTTTATGGTGCCATGATAGAATGTCCCCTCCAGGGGAATAATCTCACCTTGAAAAGCCTTAAAGAAAAAGGGGTGGGCAGCCCAGAACCAGACCTCACACTTTATTCCTGTCAAGAACCTAAATACATTGCTATGTGAGGTCGATCACACAGGTCATGGGCAAGCAACAGTCTCCATCTTCTGTCCCCAAGGAGCAGCACTTGCATGGCTGCAAAAGTACCCAAAGTTCTGGAGAGACAGGACTGCATTTTTTAGGGATGGTGATGGAGGGTATGTTTGGCTTAGCACTTGAAGGGAGAAATCAAGTTAGGGTTCAGAGAGCTGGGGTTAGCTTGCCTCCATATGGTCAGTTCTGTAAAATTTTAGCAAATTTCAGGGAACGCTGTTGTGAAAATACTTGTATCTGTGGCTCTACAGAAACTCCTGGTAGAGAAGCTCACTTTTACAGGCAGCTGGAGAAGACAATGCCAGACCTCTCACTGCACTGCAAGGATGTGCCTCCTTGGCAAATCCTTTTCAAGAAAAGATCCCTGTGCAGGGAACCACTGTGGATGTTGGGATGGGAAGGCAGGCTGGCTCCAGGGGTGCAGCAGAGGGGAAGGCAGCACAAAGTGGGTGGTGGGAGCAGCCTCCACCAGACAATGAGCTGGCTCAGGAATGGGGCAGCTCCAGCAGGGTCCTGGCTGTTTTCCCTCTAGCCTGGCACTGTAGTATGTGGAAATGAAAGGTCAAGCTGTTGGCAGCAACAGAGATGGAAAGCTTGAGGCATCACGGATGTTGGGCTCTGAAAGGAAAACATTTTCTGTCCTGCCAAAGACAGATGCTGTTTGAAATATACGAATTCATGAATTCTGAGTGTTATCTTTGTGCTACATAGGGCCAAAAAGGCAGTGTAGCGCCTGCCCCACCTGGCTTCTGCTCTCTGTTGGCAGAGGATGGAGGTTAGTATTTTGGGCAGACAGGAGGTTTGGTCTTGGGACTGTGTACATTGCCTTTCAGTGGAGGCAGCCTCATCTGGGATTCTTCCATGCAGTGAAGGACCTCCATGCTATTTGGGAGGGAGGGCTGCTTGTGTGATGGTGCAACCAGGCCAACACAAGAGATGACTGAGTACCCTGCGTGGACCATGTGGCTTTACAGGGAGGATCCACACATGGCTGTGTGGTGATGTGTGATGTGACAGTGCGAACATGCAGGAAATTTGATCTTGTGGATGTGGCTGGAGAGCAGCCTGGATGCAGTATTAACCAAAGAGTCCAGGGAATTAGACCACCCTCCTTGCTAAAGTGTTTGAGCCATGTGCAGCCCCAGGCACCCATGCTGACCAAAATATGGGAGTGAAGAGGAAATACCCTGGAAAGAGGATAGCTGTGAGTGGTGACATGAGAGGAAAGTGCTGGCGCAACATCAGCCTACTTCTGTATCTGGTCCTGGTCTTGTCAGCAGGACTTATTAGCTTGGGCACAGTGCCACAGTAATGCTGCTTTTGGACCCATGCTTGATTATATCTGGCCATTTCAGAGTGTTAGCAGAGGGAGTACAGTTCAGTTTGCTCCTTCCTGTGTAGACATGTCCTAAGAGGGTTAGAATAGAGTCACTCCTCATGGTGGAATTTTCTCAGGAGATTTTTAAGTTTTAATCACAAAAATCTACCAAATTATATTGACTAATATGTGGCATAGCTCACTTCTGACTGATATTTAATAGGGCTAGTCTCTTTTTAGTAAGTCCAAGGACATTTCAATTATTTTCAATCAATCAAAAATTTCCTTAATTTGCCAAGAATCACACATGTGTGTGATTTGCAGTGTGGTAGATTAAGCTTGAATATCAAATGCTCTAGGCACGTACTGACTGCCACACTGAACCTTACAAGGGACTGACATAAACCAGTACTGAGGTCGAGTAGTTATACAATACAGCCCCCTAAGAACAATGCAGTTCACCAAGAATTCTATTTATTTATAATCTTCAGTCATCTGTTCTTTAATATTTCTAAAAAAATAATAAAAAAAAAAATTGTCAATCTGCTAACAATTCTCCAAAGAATAAAAATGCGTTTATCTTAAGGCAATCTAAGACATATGGTCCCATTGGGAGGGAAACGGATTAGTTTAAAACACCAAAGGCAAATGTTTCAAATTATGGTTTAAAAGACAAATTGATAGGGAGGAAATGTAAGGGGGCAAATGTGTACAATAGGGCAGTTAAACAAGAAGATCACAATTAAAAAGGTAAGGTAAAACCAATGCATTCTGGTCATGCTTGGCATCTACATGTCTGAGATGACTCTGTGTCTAAAGACAGAATTTCATCTACAGTGCCTTTATAAATATATGTGTGCAAACAACCCTGTGTGCTAGTACCAGCAAAGTTGTTAACCTCGTGGAACTGTCCAATTATGCAATGGATCCAGCAGGAATTCAGGAAATGTGTTTCTGTCTTAGAGGTTGCATCAGACAGCATGATTAAGGATTCCAAATCCAGAAACTACAAGCATTGCAAGTACTCCAAAGGGTGTTGGAGGTGGCCAAAATTTAAGACTTGTGGTCCAGAAAGTGAAACATATCGAATTTAGTAAGATGACATTTTTTTCAGTGAAATGCTCTAGGAAATGCATTGAAATCTGCTTGCTGTTTTTCTTATATTACACACAAAGTCCCAGAATACTTCCTCACCATCTTCACACTGAGTACTTTAATAACAGGATTCATTCACTCATATTTTCTGTATAAATGTACTTAGTCCAGCAGGAATAAATTTCACCAGGGGAAGGAACAATGCCCTTCTGCAATTGCAGTGCTGAGTTTAGAAAGGAAAAGGTTTTTCTTCCCACTTTGTCTGGGGAAGGATTTGAAACAGTGTCTCTCCTCCAAGAAGGTCAACTCATTGGGGAAAAAAACAGAACCAAGACAGGCCACCACTGATGTGGCCCACCGTGGAGCCCAATTGCCTACACCCCTCTGAAACTGTCCTTCAGGTATGATAGAAAGGGGATTAAAACATAAATCCCCAAGGGTTTGGAAGCGAGGTGGGTGTCAAGTCATGCAGCACTATCAACTGAACTGAGCAGCCTCTGAGAGAAGACGACTTTGGGGATTTCTGGAACACCAGGTGATCATTACTATGATGTTCCTGAGAGTCACACTCTCAGCAACACCAGGTGACAACTGGCTTGCTATCTCCATTTGTTATTCTTTTACCTATTGCACAGTAGTCTTAAACTGTTTTCCAAATGTTTCTGTGTTTTATCACAGACTTATTGCAAATCAAGTAAACTGTTGCTCTGGGGAGTATGTGTAGATTGCTCCAAGGTAGCACAAGGAACAATAGAAAAATTTGGAGACTGGTATGAAGTTGTTACTTAGCAGCAGCAAGTAAGCTAACAAAGTGAGCAAGGGTATAGTTAGCAAGCCAAGGCCAAGAAAAATAAAAGATGCCAAGAACAGAAAACTTTAATAGCGGGAAACATCACAAGAATCAAAAAAATGGGCCAGAGAACTGTGTCTTTCTGCATTAAGTGATGCATACAGTGTGAAACAGATGCTCTTTCAATGTCATCAGCAACTTGACAAGCTGGGTAAATAATTGTTGCCAAGAAAAATAAAAGCATGTGCTGTCAGTGTGGGTGGTTGCCATGATTGCCATGGCCTCTGGTTCAAATGCAGTCACAGAGATGATGAAAAAGAAAATAAATATGGAAGTAACTGAGAAAAAACAATTAGCTTCCCACAGATGGGCCTTCGGCACACCATAAATTGTAGCTGCCTTTTCCATCATTAGTTCGGGTGGCAACCTGGGAAATAATAGAAGGTGGAGAATCATGGATACAACCATTTCCTGAGTCCTTCCCATAAAAAAGGAGAAACTGTTGGTGTGGGAGAATATTTGTTATGAGGAAACTGCAACAGATATTTCAGCTGCAAAACAACCAGACACAAAATTCCCACCTGACTGCTACCAAAATATCGATGTCTTCAGAGCTCTGACTCTGCAACCACATACCATGAGGGCTCTGATATGTCATTGGTAGTTCTCTTCTGGACCCCAAAACCTTCTTCAAGACATTTCTACACTTGCAGCTAGCAATGCAATGTGATGAGGGGCTCAGTTCATGCACAAGCCCCCTAAGGATCCAGGCAGAAGGCCCTCCAGTGCCTTGGACTATCCTTCTCAGATAATACCTGGATATCAGGTGTTTATATAAAGCATGACAGGAGGAAGCCCTTACTCAGGTCACTTGGTCTAGACATGTTGGCTCCATTCCCATCTTTGTCTCGGGAGAATAATTCCACATCTACAGCCTCTTGGCTGAAAAAAGGGCATCTTCTATGCAGAGTCATAGACAGAATCACCTGAGTATCACTGTTCACACTCTATACACATTCTCTAAATCCTGTAAGACTTGAATCATAGAATCATAGAATCATAGAATCATAGAATCATAGA
>VXAY01003086.1:627135-685379 GCA_013399855.1 Oxyruncus cristatus | reverse complement strand
GCCAACTGGATGCAGCCCCGTTCACCACCACTCTCTGGGCCCGGCCCTCCAGCCAGTTCCTAACCCAGCACAGAGTGCCCCTGTCCCAGCCGTGGCCTGCCAGCTTTTTCAGGAGAATGCTGTGGAACACGGTGTCGAAGGCTTTGCTGAAGTCCAGATAGACACATCCACAGCCTTCCCCTCATCCACCAGGCGCGTCACCCGATCGTAGAAGGAGATTGGGTTGGTCAGACAGGACCTGCCCTTCCTAAACCCGTGCTGGCTGGGTCTGATCCCTTGTCCATCCTGTAGGTGCTGTGTGATTGCACTTAGGATGATCTGCTCCATAACCTTGCCAGGCACTGAGGTCAGGCTGACAGGCCTGTAGTTTCCCGGATCCTCCTTCCAGCCCTTTTTGTGGATTGGTGTGACATTTGCCAGCTTCCAATCATCTGGGACTCCCCAGTGAGCCAGGACTGTTGGTAAATGATGGAGAGCGGTTTGGCAAGCTCTTCTGCCAGCTTGAGAAACAGAGTCAGATTTATATTGATGTCAATCCCACTTGAATCTTACTTTAGGAAGGTGAGAGATAGAAAAGACAGACATTGAGTCAGTCACTTGGACATCTTGTCTCCATCTCAAGGACAAACAATGTATTTTTATACCTCTTATATAATTTTCAATTCCTTAAGCATTTCAGCCATTGCAAATCTTCGTCTCGCTCCCTAAGCAATTTCACTTACATAAACACAGAAGTGGATGTTGGTATGATTTGCTACAGGCCCACATAATCTGTAGGGTAAATTGTCAATAACAAAGCAGCGAGTGATTATCAAATAAATGGAAATGTTGTCCTTTACTCATGACACTTAGTGTAAGAAATTAAGTCTGGCTGCAATTACTTGGGATGCTGATTTTTGATGTGTACTGAATGATGGGTGAAGGAAGAGAGTATCAAGCTTTAGACTGCCAACAGGATTCATCCAGTTAAAACACATGCCTTGCCTACAACTGTACCAAAATGGCATTGTAATAGGCATCAACAATGGTGACAAAGCCAGACCAGTGACAGAAAAACTTAAAATCTCTGCTTTAACATTTGGTGTAAAACAAAATTTCAGACTGTTTGCTCGTTCTTGATCTAGGCCTTAAATCCACTGAAGTTGGGTTTACATATTTTGACTGGAAGGAAGAACAACCACAAACCACACATCTGAACTGTCAGTATGGCTTTGTCCTGCATAGCACAAATCGGCTGGCCTGGGTGGGCTACCCTTGGCAAAGGAAAAGAGGTGGCACAAGTTTGAGCCCCAGGCAGGAATGAAGGAACTGGCAGATGGCTTGACTTTCTGGTGGCACTCTGATGCAGGAGGTGTAAATTTCAAATTTTCAAAGGTATTTCCAGTTTTAGACTTGCCTGAAATTTCTGGATGTTTACACCCTTAATCCTTTTTCTTTTTAAGAAGAGAGCTGAAAGCTCCTGTGGGAACACTTTTGAACTATGGCATTCAAAATACAAGTTCAAGGTTTAGCTTCATCCCCCATCCTTGCATGCATATGATGACCTTGGTCCATCCTCGAGGTAGATGAAGTCTCGTACCCAAGGTTGACTCAGATCACAGATTTTGCATTGTACTCTGGTTTTGTTCCCAGACTGGGCAGAAATGTCAAGTGTTTTATTTCAGAACTTTGCTCTAACATCAGTAAAATAAAACCAAAGCTCCAACAGTAATATCTATTGTTCCCTCTGATGATTCAGAAAGAGTAATTAATACTCTTCATGAACAGAGCTGGCAAAGAGGTATCTTTAGTGGTCATTTGGGAACAAGGAGGGTCTCAGAAGATTTCGGGCAGGACAATTGATCCCTATCTACTGCTCCTTGTAAGCCACTATTTCACACAAGATGATATGGTTAATGCCTTTCTGATTCTTGAACGCCTGCCCAGTTTCTCTGTGTGATCCTATCACTAACATTGATAAATAGGTCTGCCTAAAGCAATAAGACCACAACGTATTTGCCTCTTTGAACTAGAGTAATTCTGCTGCCAAACCAGAGCTCCCAGCCTTTCAAGGTTCAGCTAGCAGTTACATGTACACTGACATTTCTTTTTACCTCAGGCCAGATGAGGGAGAAACAGTCTCTTACTTTGTAAAGTATTTTTCTTCCCACTGTGTGACAGCTTTTGATACTGCATTTTGGAAGGAGAGTGAAGGTGGTTTTCACAGAGATAGAGAGATCTTCGAACTTTTCTGTTCCCAAAGAGGGACTTCACTCAAACAAACAGGAACAGAAACACTTTTACCCTTATCTTTCCAGTAACCTACAGTGTCATTCCTTTTAAAGCTGCCCCCTGAACTTAATTGAGATCCTTCCTAACCTGTTTGGTGATTCCTCATGCAGGTGAGGAGCTTTCCTTAACGCATTGCTTTGGTATACATTACTTTTTCATATCAGATCATCCAAGAAGTTTTGAGAAGGACTTACGAAAAAAGGTGTCATGTCACAGAAGGAAACTGCAGTCCATTCCATCATCTGCCGTTCAGAGGATTTAGCCGTAATGCTGCACACAAAGGCTTATATGTCAGGAAAGATTACACTTCTGCTGTGTTTCTCAACAGGTGTAATTCTATTTTATGCAACTTTATTTACGTGGAAAGAAATCTAGATCAGGCTTCTTTCTCAGAAGAGTAAATTCTCTGTAGGAGCCTGACTCTATGTCTATCTAAACCAGCATTTTTATCTTATAGTATAAAACAGATACCTATATGCCCATGAATTCTGTTCTTGGTGACAATTTGCATGATACGCTATATTTCCTATTCTTCAGCAGAGCCCATTCCAAATAGGTTTATCTACTAAAGGTCTGATGTTCATCCAGCTCCCTCCACTTACTTCCAGCAAGGCAAATGTCTTTTCTGATGAACACTGTGGTGGTGTCTCTTCACCTTTCCTTATCTCACCTAACTTTCGGGATCTTATTTTTATCTTTCATGTGTTTTTACTGAAACATTTAGGAAGTAGGGATTTCAGCATTAGGAATTTCAAGCACAAGATGAGAAAACAAGCATAATTATTAGAACTATGGAGTCTCTTCATATAAGCTTGTTCATTATTCCTATATTAATGGTAACATGTCTGAAGTAATTTGATCTCTTGAGTTTAATGCCAAGTCAGAGACAAGCGGAGTGGATTCCACAGTGTAGTTCATTCTAGTCTCTGTCAAAAATGGTCTGTGTCAGATATGTTCTAATTTTGCTTTATTTTAATCCCATAGTTATGGCATAACAGCAGTTGGAGATGGAACAGACCTACAGTCTTGCCCCTGATTTGTAACCATGGACCAGTACAGTGTGTTCATCATATATTTTATGAGTCTTGTCCTCTCAGATTTTAAATAAAGCCTGAATGCTGGCTAAGTTGTCACTTGTCAAATTTTTAAGAGTTGTTAGGGGCAACGGCAATTACACAGAGGATCTGCAGTTTAGAAACCTGGTGGGAATGTTTCTATTTTGGGCTTTGTAGACTTTCTCTTCTAGAGGAGGTAGACGAGGCTGACAGTATGGAAGAACAGTTGCAAAGCTGGAAGGTGTTGGAAGGTACAGATTTGTTCCTATAAAACCTGTCAGTTCAAGAGATTGATGTTTTCTTTCAAAACAAGCTCCATGAAGCTGAGAGTAGTCTCTCTTTTATAGCATACCCGTGTGCTCTTGAGAAAGAAAGAGAACCACTGAACCACAGAATATAGTTAAAGACTTGTATACGACCCAACACCATGGTACGGTTTACCTTTATACAGCCCATTTCTCTACTTAAAAAGAAGAACTCAAAACTGAGGCAGTCAATCTAAACGAGTTTGTACATGGTACTTTAAGGGATAAATAGTGCAATAGCTTTTCTGAGTGAAGACACTTTCATTGACATGAATGGTACATTATTAAATCTTTAGATGATTTATTTTGATTTATTTTGAAGTGATTTTTTTTAAAATACGACCACATAGTCACACATCTATTTACAGTGCATTGTTTTCTGAGATCTAAAGGCACAAACACAACCACATAGCAGTGCCTCTGCAAGGATCACTGACCCAGGCCCACGCACGGGCATTTTAGAAAGTGAGACCTTGGATTTTCTTACATACGGTTCTTATATACCATTCATCTCATGCATTTGGTAGCCAATCCGTGTGAACCCCTCTGTAATCCCATTCCTGATGCCATGTAACACAGTCTCTTTTTGGTTCTAACACCTACAGATTGTCTGACAGCATCTTGACTAGCATCAGCATCTTGACTCAGTGCTGGGACCAGGTTTACCTTTTGATGTGAGCTGAGTCTCTTGCCCTCTAATCAGTCAGAAAACACCTCCTGGGGTGTAGGAGATGGGAGCAAGGATGTGTCTGTCTTTTCCCTAGGGCATCAAGTTCTCACTATGGCAATGCCCAAACACGGGAAGAAGGTTTCATTTCAGTAGTGTAGCTGAAGCATCAGTCACTGGTTCTTCTGGGCTCTCCAAATATGTGCTTGGTTTTAGGGATTAGAGTAGAACTACCCTTGTTTTAGATTAGGCACGTGCTGAGGGGTGCTGCTGGTGGGCAGAGCATTCCATTCTCCATAGCACTGAGACACAAACCAGTAAGCTAATTTAGCATATGAGTCCAAAGAGCTTCAAGGCACTTATTTTTATGACGAAAGGTAGGTACATTCTGAAGCATTTTGCCGAATGAGGGTATTTTAAAATATTTTTTTTCATATTTCTCTCTTGCACTTGAAAAACCATAAGCAAAGCTGGTAAGATTAAGAAATAAAAAGTAAAAAAACATGAAAAAAATAGGTAAGGATATTTGGGATTGTAGGCATAAAGTATCTGCAGCACCTATTTTATGCAGCCATGTCAATTTGTGTGTGTGTAAACCAGGATTGTTTTATTGTATTTTATGAATTGACTGTAGACTATGTAATACAAGCAAAACATAAAAGAATAATGAAAAGAACAAGACACAACTGAGTAAGTCTCCTAAAAGTTTTAAGGCCTTTGTCAAAAGAACAAACACACTTTACTTTTTAACTGTCATTACCTTCAAACAAACGTGCAATATTAGAATAAAATCTGTTCAGAATTTGCTTTCACTCCATCTCCACAACAAAAGTATTAGAATCAGTCACAAAATGAATACAATGAAGCTGGTTACAAACAACACAAACTGGCTATTTATTTTGCTAACTAAAATGGGAAGTTGAAAGGGTAATAATTTAATTGATTTTGATGCCAAGTATGAATTCTTGCACCTTGTTAATATTTTACTGCTGTTCTACTTGAATAATCCTGTAACAATGCAAAGATAAATGGTAAGAGTATACTGGCTGATGAGCATACAAAGAGCTGATGCCGTGAGGAATATACAGGTTGGAGATGTGGCATTTGTGTATAAGTCCATTTGGTGAAAAAAGCCCATCTTCACCACAAAGTCATTTTATCTTTGCTGGATACAGGAACAGTTGAATGATTTGTGTGATATAGTCAGAATACTCTATGATAAAAGTGAGGTATTGATTCAAGAAGATTTTAATTTAGATTAGTTCACTTAAAATGAGTAATAAATTGAAATGAACTCTACTGAGCTCAATTTCAGAATGAATTGTTTTGCCACCTCATTGAAACCTTAGGTAAAAAATAGTTCTCATTACGATCCTAGTCTAAATCGTCAATTTTAAATAAGAATTGTACAACTAATTTGGACAAGAGAATGACAGATGTGGTATCTGATTTGTAAATTATTTCTAGGGAAAGGAAAAAGAAGAAGAAATTCTTTTCCTAAAATAAATCAGAAGTAAAAATGTTAGTAGTTTCAATACTATTCTTTAATATTAACAGCTCTTCATGTGTCAAATGCTGCACTAATATTTAATAAAGACTTGTATATTGCTACTAGTATTTCTTTCCAATAGCACTTTTTTTCTCTCTCCATCTTTCTGGATAGGATTTTTAATGAATTACTGCTATACTGAAGCCTTTTACAATAGCTCACAGTTCTGTTTGCTAAGAAGTCTTTTGTTGATTTAACCTATTGTGCTTTGCATATTGTTTATCCATGCTTGTTTACAATAGGCATACTCACCACCCACACTCAGCCTGTTAATGGATGCAAGCATGCGTTCACACACTGCAGTATATGACTTTTTCTTGACTCATTTCTAAAGCCTCCGTTTCCTTGTCCACTTTTTATTGTAGTTCTGATTAAGAATTTTTCTATATTTATTTCCCTGTATGTTGCTGAATTTATTTTCTGCATTTGTTGAGTTGGAAATACAAGTTCTAAAGTAGATAAAAAAATTGAACAAAAATGGGATGTGTTTTACTTCTTTTTTTTTTTTTTTTTCCCCTGTAATAACAGCTTGCTCTTTGATCTCCATTTTATTTATTTTATGGGAATTTTTTTGTTGTTGTTGGCATTGCTAATAATAAATTTTCATCTTAGAACTGATGGTCTTAGTCTGACTGTCCTGTTTTAAGCCATGCAGCCACTTGCTCACTCCCCTCACAGTGGGATGGGGGAGAGAATCAAAAGGGTAAAAGTGAGAAAACTCATGGGTTTAAACAAAGACAATTTGTAAAGGTAAAGCAAAAGCAAAACAAGGAATTCATTCACTGCTTCCCATGGGTAGGCAGGTGTTCAGCCACCTCCAGGAAAACAGGGCTCCATCACATGTAACAGTGATGGGGGAAGAACAGTGCTATCACTTTGAATGTCCCCCACATCAGGGACACACTCTAGGGCTGGGGCATCCACTGGGCCCACCATCCTCTAAGCAACCTGTTCCAGCACTTCACCACCCTTACAGTAAAGAATTTCTAGCTAACATCTAATATAAACCTGCCCTCTTTCAGTTTAAAACCACTGCACCTTGTCCCGGCACCATCTTCCCATATAAAAAGTACCTCTCCCTTCTTTTCATAAACCCCCTTGAGGTACTGTGAGGCTACAACAAGGTCTCCCTGAAACCTTCTTTTCGCCATGCTGAACAACCCCAGCTCTCTCAGCCTGGCTTTGTAGGAGAGGTGCTCCATCCCTCTGATCATCTTCATGGTCCTATTCATGTGGCTTATTTCCAGGTAGTTGTGGAGAGCCACAAGGCCCACTCTGAGCCTTATCATAATGCATGTATAAGAAAATATGCATATTCCACTGTCCACAGCATGGTTACTTTGGTCTTTTCCTGCCTGTATGTGGTCACCCTCAGCTCCCAACTCGTCTCTGCTTATGGAGCTGCCCTGCTATTGCTGCCCCCTGACAACGGGACTTGGAGGTGATTGACTTTAAAACAGTGCTGGTTTCACTCACGTGTCCTCACACTTCCAAAGACAAACACCAGGAGTTACATATACTGGTGGTCTGTCCACCACCAAAGATGCCCGAGTTCAGGTGGTCTGTCCAGGGCTCCTAGCAGAGGACAGGACACCATCTATTGAGTCCTCACCATGTCCCCCATTTTGGGAACCATGTGCTGATTTCTGCATGTGCCTTTCTATACTCCTTCAGGCCTAATGGTCCTTTGTGTCTCCACCCCATCCCACCTCTGTGAGTTGTCAGTATTTACTCACTGTTCTTTGCCACTTGGGTGACTTGTGAAGCTGCACTTTTCCACATGCTAGGATTCTGATGAGCTGCTGATCTCTAGGCGTCTAGGTCAGATATTTCTATTTATTCCCCGTTCACACCAGTTGTAACATTTGTATTTCTTTTCTCCACACATTCTCGATAGGTTTTTTATGCACTCAACACTTGCAGTGGTGGTCAGATCTAAAAATGTATCAGGGTGCCCCTTCTCCTCCCCATGGAATAAATCAAATGGCACTAGCAAATTTTAGACACTTTAATTTAAGAAGAGATACATTTCCAGAAGCAGAGATAAAGGGAAAATTAATAAATTTTCTCAATGTCACAAAATAAATTCAGGTCTCGACTTAGAATAGATTATATTTGGCAACAGAAAAATACCATCTTTACTGTCTGACTCAAAGTCTAACAAGGATTCTGGATGGGGAAAAAAACCCACTACCTCTTTTGACAGCAGTTTCTGTACTTCAAATGCAATAATCCATGTAAACAAGCAGCATTACAAAGAAAAGCATTTATTAAAAAATATTGGCATCCATTTTTGACAAGATTTTTGTTTGGGATCCAATACAATTTGGTCCTTTCTGTTACCAGAAAGTGGATGCTATCAACCAGATTTACAGTTCGTGTTATTTCTAGAGAATGTTGTGTTTCCCTGAGGAGTTTGTGACCATACAGGTAAATTAAATATGTCCAGGAATATTCTCCACTACTGAGGCCAACTGATATGCCTTCACCTGCACCCATCAGTCCCAAAGCAGATTAGCCATGTGCAGATTGCCCATGGGAATGACTGCTTGGCCATGCCAACTTTTGAACCTTGCCTGGGAAATATTTAGGAGGGAGCTTTGGGCAAAATCATGGCAGAGATTTGTTCTAAGAGTGTACCACTGTAAATGAGTTATCATTCCCAGGACCTTTAGCACAATTTTATTTAGCAGTATAGATATAGCCAGTGTGGACTCAATGCTGAGATTTGTTGTATTTTTTCAAAGAACTTAGTGCCAGAGAAGGGGGAAGACATTTACATTCACTGTGTCCAGATGTATTGTGTCTAGTTAGTTTTTCGTTTGTTTTTTTTTTTTTTTTCTCCTCAGTGTCTGCTTTAGTCATATTATCTCTAGGGTGGATATAACACTATTTAATCTTCCTTCCAACTTTCTTCCAGGAGATTATGGAGTTATTATTTAGGTAATAATTAGAATTTCTCTAGCATTAGATCAGATCCAATGTTAGTAGATATAACTTTGATTTTAATAAGAAAATATTTCTATTTCATAGATAGAAGGAGCTAATTATAGTGAAGATCATAAAGTCAATACATTTGAACCCCTTCCTCGGATTTGATTAAATGCTAATTGCAGAACTGCCATTTGCACGTGAGAGTTAATAGAAGGTTTAACCTTGTATGTTTCCTAAAACTTTAAGCTTCTCTTAATTTTTTTCCTGCTTCTTTCCCTTTCAGCCTGATCTTAGCTGCAGGCAGCTAATCTTCATTCTACTGCCTTCATTATTTAGCAGAGAAGCAAGTAGATCTGAGATTTTTCAGATCTGTATTTGAAAAATAATTCTTTCTCCCAGTGATAGCCTGAAAAGTGCTTTGAGAGTGATTTGGAGACAGAGGCAATGCTTTGCTGGGACTGGGGGCAAAAAAATCTATTTTCTTTCTTTTTAATTCTCTTTGTTCATTTGCTCTTTTAAACTTCCACTCCTCCTAAATCACAGGTTGGGGACTTTACTGTACTTACTCATCCTCATCTCCCAGCGCCTCAAATGGTTGGATGTGTTTCTCAACAGAATAAATCCTTATTTCCCGGTAGTTTTCCTCCAAAACTCAGAACATCAGCAACAAAGAATGTATAAAGTCCTTGCAATTGCTAGGTTCAGTTATAGGAGCAACAGACTCCACATGTGTGGCAATTAGAATTGCACTAGAAAATGAGACTGGATATAGAGAAGATCCATTCAGTCTCTTCAAGCTGTGAGCTGCCAGATATAAAATAACTAATGCGGTTGCCAAGATACCAGGATCAGGTCATGATTCATACAGCAGACAGCCAAATTAGGAAATACCTTTAAAAATAACTGCAATTTGAAGGAGGGCTATTTTTATCTGTAATAACAAAACAACTGGTCGTCTTGTTATTTACCCTGAATGATTTGCTAAAAGACTTCAGCTTTCTGTCAGAATAAAGCAGAATTAACTATAGTCATATGTAAAGTCAGTTCACAACAGCCATCTGTGAATGGAAGACTGACATCTCTCAAGAAAACTCAGGTGTCTGGATAAATCTAGTGGAATCCAGCACCTTCCTATTCATTCCCAGACATCTGGTAAGATTTTTTTGCGTGCATATGGATATACAACATGATAGATGTTGTTTCTGCAGACCAAGATTCATTTGTACAAGGGGTACAAGAGATACAAGAGAAAAATAGCACTCTGATCATGCTAAAATAAAAGATACGTATTTCTGGTCAGGAATTTCTAAATAATATGATGATTCAGTGATCACATACTGGGGAGAGGATCTGCAGCTGCAGCAGAGCTCTGCTGAATGAGTTCTTGTGCTAGCTGGGCATTAACCAGCTCAAGTGCCAGCTGTGCTGAGCTCAGGGACTAATGGCCTTTTGGGATGGTTTCTTGCTTTGGATGCAGGATGAATGGTGGGTATGGTGTCCACCCTTCAGGCCATGCAGCAGAAGGGCTTGTGGTGAGGCTGTGTTGCCTTAGCAGAACCACTTCTGGAGACACAGTAGAGGACTAGGTGGTTTGTTTGCTTCTCCCTGTTCTTTGAGTTTCATTTACTTACAAAATACCTCTGGAATTTCTATCTGTTTACATTGATTTTATACAGCACTGAAGTGATTAGCTTAGACTACATGCCTTAGTCTTTGATAAAGTCAAATTATATCAATTCTTCCTTAAAATCTTAACATTTCTACTCTGGGAAAAGCAAACATAGAAAAGGTTTTCATTTCTTAACCTGCAAGTAAATCTGTAATATCATTGGGACTCAGCATGCCTTTAAAGATTCATTAGTGCCTTAATAATTAAAATGATGCTGAACCATTTTGACAATTATGATAACACAACTGTGCATGAATAGAATATTTTTCACCACACTGTGGTGTACACCACAATATGCTTGCAAAGTAAACCTGCTAATACTTGCTACTTAGTCTTTCTCATCTCTGAAATTTGTCATTAGTTCAATCAGGGACTTTTCTGTTTACTTGAACTGGCTTTTATTTGAACAGTAGTTAAGATAGCATTATGTAAATTCATGGCAGATGTGCAGAAAATTATTTTCCCCCTGTTAATAAATTTGTCCAATTCCTGTCTTCCTATTCCTAAAAAAGACCTATTTCCTTTTTCAACATTACCTTGCTTTTCCCAGCCCTCTAGATACATTTTAAAAGAGACAAATAATTCACTTTTACCTAGGGAAATAATTCTCTCTTCCCTACCCTTCAAAACACCTGAAATGCTCATCTGCCAGTTCCCTTTAAAAGAGTTCTCTGAGATGGAGCCCTCCTGCTCAAAGTTGTACACAGAGAAGTGGGAATTCCTGAAATCTGGTTGTCATAGACCTGTGCTGCTTCTGAAGTTACAGCACGAAAAAAAAGCCATTTTTGTATTTAGAGGTAGAACAAAAAGTCTAAATCCTAAGTTAGTCATCAAAAAGAGTAGGTCAGAAACTCCTTCATATGATGAGTTTAGGAAGGTGGTCTTCATGGATTTATGTTCAGTTCATACTTATAATACTTAGAAAAGAATTTCAGTCAGTAGGAAATAGTGCTCAGCTATTACTATCAATTGGATACTTTAATTCTTTAGCCATTTGTTAAATCAATTCCCATATGTCTTGGTAATGAAATGTAATTTTGCCAGCCAAAGCAGTTGTCATACTTCAGTGCAGTGGAGGAAAAATATAATGTGCTGGTGTTAGGAAAATTTGTCTGGCTTTACTGTCCTCTTCACTCAAAGTTTTGAAAATATTGTATCACAATTCTAATAAAGATCCAGAGTTATAATGCGGATACAATACCTCCAGAGGTGTTCTCGTTCTGGTGTTATAAGCCTTAAAACATGTGTAATAGCTGGAAATCTTGGAAAAAGAAAACCAGTTGAACATGTATGTCAGTGTACTTTGCTTCTATTGCATCTCTCCTCTATGCAAATGTGTATGTTTTCATCAAGAAGTTCCTTGTGCACTACAAAAAATTCATCTGCAAGATAATCTTTTCCCGTGATGTCCTTTTGCAAGAGTCTTGAGAAGATTCTCTCTGATGCCTCTCCTTTTAAAAAGTAGCTTTCTAGTGCAACAGAAGCGTTCATGGAAAAAATCTGCTTACCCTCAAAGCCTGTTTTTTTGTCAGGAAATGAAATCCACACTCAAAAACCTTTAACCCAGAAATCCAAAGTTCATCTGATTTATGCTGGCATATATTTACACAAAGTTCGTATGCATAGGTTTAAGACACTACATAAGCACTCAATATTAACATATCCCATGGAATTACCAGCCTCATTCCTGTTCATTCATGATATATGGGAATGAGGCATCTTTACTTCTGCAGCTTCTGTCATTATAAACATCAATTGCTGCTTTCAGCCATATCTTCTTGTTATTTTCTTGCTGTCATCTGTAGTCAGCAGTCCATCCATCACTGTTGCCTTGATGATTGCCAGAGCCCCCGCATCGAGACCACACTGTCAGTTTGACATCCTGTGTGTGGAATAACCTTCCCGCTGCGGTAGGGATTTCCAGCAGCCTAAATGCCCAGGGGGACAGGCTATTCCTTGGTGAGGATAAGTATGCAGAAGCAAAAACCTCTGATCTTTCCTGCGCTACTTTTTTGTTTTGTTTTATTATTGTCCGTTTTTATTTGTCTTTTTGTTCATTCTGATTTTTTTCCTATGCTTGTGTTGCTGCTGGGACACCTTCATCAAGGAATACCTTTTGGAAGAAGTGAACATGATTTTATTTGCTCCTGCTGACCACAGCTGGCAGGAATGCATGGCACTGTCTGTAGGTCTGATTTCTCAGTAGATGCCATTAAAATGGTGCTGTGAATGCTAACTCTCCCCAATTTTCCTCAGTTTGCATCAAAGCAGTTTTAAATAGCATGTTTAAACAGCACATTTGCTTTCATCTTTTCCCATATGAGTAACCCACCCCACTCCCCCAACATCTATATGTATAAAAACTATTGAGTTACATACAGAAAGCAGGATAAAGTAAGTCATGAGGTGTGAGCGGACCTGGCATGGAAGTAACCATGCTATGTCCCCTGGCATGGTTTAGCTTTGGAGGTGGCTGTGTGCCCTTGGACTGCTGGGAATTCCTCAGTGGAGGAACACTATGAACACCGTCTTTCTACCATGTCTGTACATCTTGGGACACGCAAGTAGGCTCAGAGGGTTTCCATTTTATTCACTCGCAGTCAATTAACACATTTGTGTCTTTCATTACACTCTTTAGTTCAAAAATAAACAAAAAAACCCCATGCAACCCAAGCACCAGAAACAAACCACGGTGAATTTTTAAAAGTTATATTTTGGTATGAAATACGTTCTTTTTTTCCTACTCCCCAATGTTTATTTGTGCTTTTGAAAGTCTTATCTTGAACAGCTTTTTTTGGTACTCAGAGCCTTATACTAGTAAGTTACCTAATTAGTCAGTGCCACAGCATGGGAATAAAACTTCCTCGAACATAGGATCTTTAAAAAGACCTGTTTCTAGAGCATCTTCCCCTGTTGCAAATTTGTTGCATTTCTCATTGATGCAGTCCAAGACTGCTCAGACAACAAAACATTCCTGTTTTGATGTTAGGGGAATGGTGTTGCCACAAAGGATTTGCATATTTCCCACTGTGGCAGGTGTTTTCCTGATGCAGTCATCATGATGCACACACAACAACAAGGAGATTTACCATTTTTCTTATTTCAGAGGAGTCACCTGATGCATGTAAGAAGCGAGGAAGCTTGAACATCTGCTCAGAGACGATAAAAATAAAAGTTATATTAGGATAAGGCTCTACTTTCTACTTTCTGTTATCAAAAATTATAAGAAATCAGGAGATAGTCACTCTCCTTATAGTTACAGTTAATGAACAGCATCATCACAAGTAGAGCAAATACCTGCTCAGTTTATAGTTTTCCAGGTATACCTGCAAATGGAAAGGCCAAGTAACAGAAAGTCTTAAAGAAGTGTTAAAGAAAGTGTTAGAAAAACTGATGAGCAGCTTCTGTACAATCTTGAAGAAATATTTGACACAACACAAAGATGAAGAGGTCACCAGAACTGGATGAAAAGTATTTTGGAAAGGAAATTCAATCCACATGTTGAAAGACACTGAATTATACAAAGTGCTAATGAATACAATTTGATGCAACTATCAGAAAGGAAAATTACATTTACTATCTCCATGGCAGAAAGTGTACCAGAAAATAAAGGGAAAACTGCCTTTCATTACTGCAAAAATGAGCAGACTCATTTCCTGAAGACAATCAATTCCTGACCTGCCAAGAAGTGGTCTGCCTATGCCCATGGCATCTGTGCATGTCAGCAATTTATCAGTTGCTCTCAGAAAGTCTGTGACTAATTCTAACATTACTTGGTCAGGTAAATTCCAATTTTGGTAAATATGTGTCGTTCAAACATATGAAATTGACAAAAAAAAAAAAAAATCCAGAAGCAGAGATGTCAGTTTGCAATAAACACAAATGTCAGTCTCTCCGGCCCCAAGTTTAAGCTGATGTGTCCAATTTTGGCTAAATCATCTGACGTTTTATGAGGAAGAATCCTAAAATAGCTTAGATTTTGATTTTAGTGCCTTTTTTAGAGGCACAAAAAAGCTCCCAGAAGGAAAGTGTTACACAGCCTTGGAGCTGGGATCTGCGCAGGTGCAAAGGGTGGGAGCAGGGACAGAAGTAATGAGATGGGAACCTCTCCCACTGCAGCAGAACCAGCCACTCACGCAGCTCTGGCTTTGTGTGTAAGCAGAGCTGCATGACTGCCAGGAGAAGGGAACTACAAGAAGAGAGAAGAAATCAATTCAGAAGAAGGAAAATGGGTATCTCCTATGCAATTGCCTGATTCTTTTTAATATAATTTTTGCATTAAATGCCCCATGGGCCAAGGATATACTGACAACTTGGAAGACAAATTGCCCTCAGAAGAACCAAAAGGACATAAGGGCAATGCCTTTTGTCAAAGAAGACAAGGAGATTCTATTATTGCCTTTCTCCAAGGTCATGCTTAAGCTACAAATATTGAGACTGGCTTAAAATTCACAAGTCTGAATGAAAGCTTAGATTTATTATATTACTACCTGATTCCTGTAGTAAGGAGGCATTTGTGTTACATTCCCAAATTTTTTGATGACCATTAAGGGTTGGACCTTGTGGCTACCTTTGTTACTTTTAACAAGAGGGGCTGAGATTGGCACTGAATCACCTATATCCAGAGGTAATTCCAGAGATAAACAAACTATTTACAAGAATCAATAAGATGCTGACAGTTGTCAGCACCAGGTATGCTAAAAAGTGGCAGTAACCTGACTTTGACTTTGAAGAAATAACAAAAAGTGCAATTTCAAAGCAAATAGGACTGCGAGCAAGAGAGGGTTCTGTCAGATCCACATTCTCATTTCCCTGTGACTCTCTCCCTCTTCCCAAATGGCTGTATTTCTTTTCTACTGCTCACAGGATATATAGAGTAGTTTGAAGAAGAATATTCTCCTTTATCAGCAATTTTTTCTTACCGTGTATCTTTTGCTGAGGAATATTTGCAATCTAAAAGTTTCTCTGTGTCTATAGAAGATATTTTGCAGAGGAAGACGTTTCTTTTAGCATAAATGGTACCACAGACTTAGGAGTTTAAACTTAGTTTTGTATCTAGTAATCCAATAATAAAGACATTTCATGGCATCTGGGGTAGAAGGCTGTCCTGACAGAATAATACTTTTTTCTGTCCCTGTTATTTCCCAGATATGGGCCAAGCTAAATTTTTGGTGGTGGTGGTGGTGGTCTACGCCCAAACCAGTTTTGCTGAAGTGAAATGCAGTGATGCACTGATGAGAAGCAAGGCATTTCAATGCGCTTCACATTAATCTATTAATCTCTTATTTTTACCTTTCATTGCTTTATTCTTTTTGGGTGCTTGTCAGGGTGACTGTGGCCCTTGCAGAGTCCCGATGATGTGCTGCAGCAGGAGTTTCATTGAGCAGTGGCCCTGCGTGGCAGAGCCTGGCAAGGCACCAAGGTCTGGCCACGTGCTGTGCCGATAACACTGACTGAGCTCCCCTGTGCCCTCCTGCTGTGGATGGGGTCAGTCAAAGGGCAGGGCTGAGGCAAAGGGTTTATTAAAGTTTAAATGACAGGGTTGCTGTGAAGATATCTTTTATTTGTTCTGACATCTCCACTGTCAGCAGGGATGACAAAGTGCTCATCACTCACCTGCTTTCTGTAGGGCTGAGGTAAATGGAAATCTGGACGGGTTTGCTTGGGGCATCCAAAGAGAGCCACTGAGTTTGATGGTATTATGGCAGATGTTAAAAAAAAGGCAAGGCAAGGGTGCCAAAAGAAAGCTTAAAGGACAAGACACCCTCCCTACTGATGTCCCCAAGATGCCCTTCTTAGAGAAACTTTGTAGTATGTGGTGAGGGCCTCCAAGCAAAAATCCATTTTGGACTTGCAAGGAGGGAATGGGCTCTCCAAAATACAACCAGATCCCTAATATTTACTGAAACCTGTGGCTCTGAGGATCAAAAACTGAATTCTCAGCACTAGGAGAATGACTGACTGCAACCGTGACAGTATAAAACAACTTTGGTTTTTTCACATCCTTTTTATGCTTCCCCAAATTCTCACTTAACCTTATGTTATCTCATTCTCATCCAGTTCCTCACCCAGGGGTTTCCTGAGGTGCTCAAACGTATTCATCAAGTTTTCTGAGGTAGAGATATAAAACTGAATGTCGTCAGGATGCCCTTTAGGTCATGCCTCCTCTGAACTAAAATGAGCATTTGTAAAAGAAAAATTAATCTGCTTTCTCATTAAACCTCAGGGGCTGAAGAGGAACTGTCCTGCCTTACCCCCAGGCTTTCTCTCTTCAAGGCTTTGCAAGTCCGTGAGTACTATACCACTCCTAGCTCTGAAGTTTTTGCTAGATCAAAGCAAGGACACCCAAGGACTAATTGGAATTTCCTTTGTCTCTAGCAAGAGATGTTTCTTGCCCTCAGTCACGCAAAGCAGCTGGCAAAAACATGCATTTCAGTAGATAGCCATCCTTACGCAGAAGTCAGAGACTGGGACGTGTAAGGCAGAGATCTTCATTATGGGTGCTTTTCTCCTGTTTCTTGCTAAGTGCCAGCAGTGAAACTACCACCTTAAATTGATTGATTTTTCACCATCACCTTGGGGAAAGTAAAGATTTCACCTGCAGAGTTTGAGACTTTTCTTCTCTGCTAATGTGTGCAGAGAGGGAAGGGTAGACTTCCTGAGGAACCAAAGTGAAGAATGGTTTTCCCTTTAAAAAAAAAAAACAAAAACACTTCAGTGGCTTTATAAAGTGAATTTAATCTCCTGTTTGATACCGTGGCCATGGAAAAGACAAAGTAGTGACTACCGTCTGTTTGATGTTGCTAGGTTAGGGCTGAAATAACTTTTATTTCAAGTAAGTGACTTTTGGCGAGGATTTTTATAGTGATAACAAGGCATAACTGGTTATTTGGAACGTCTTACAAACAGATCAGACAAATAGGATAATCTTGTATCTTGACCTTTGTTATTTGGTATTGTAAGAGTTAAAGACTTTAACATTTATTCTGTTCTAATAAATAACCAATATTTTGTATCACATCACAGTTTCTGTATGAGCATTTAGATGACCTTTTATTTCTCTTCATTAAGACACAGGACATATTTGACTGTAACTTATTGAGATCAATAAATGCTTAATGTGTTAACTTCTGAGTCTAATTTTATGTGACACCTTGCTGAGCCAGCAAAAGGAATGGAGGACAGATTGGGATGTGCAGTGATATCTGAGAGGTATTTATATACAACAGATATGGATTTGTGGCATGTTTGTTAGGGTTATTAAACTACTTTCACATTGCTAAGTCCTCTAACTCCCTATCCATAAAATGAAGAAAGGGTCATTTTGCAGAACTTGATTTTGATAGATCAGGATTTAGTTCCTATCCATGCTATAGATTTTAACTGTGACCTTGGGCAAATCACTTATTCTCTGCCTCTCACTTCTCTGTATGCTGAAGTAGGGATGATAACTCCTTAAAGATGAGAATGAATATGTCAGTGTTCATGTGGCACTCACACTGTTATTCAGCTCAGGGTCCTACCTCTACCTTCAGCTAAGACGGAGTTGATCAAATCATATTTTGCCCACAGTTTATTTCAAAGTGAATTTCATGCCCTTTTAATTTTTAGGCACAGTCATAGATAGGGATTGGCCTGAGACTGTTCCCAAAATTGTCAGTCTGTACCCTGACAGAGATGAACACCTTTGTTCACCCTGCCTTTGTTGTGCAGACTCTTCTTTCCCAAACATTAAGTCATTCTAACTCATTTCAGGAGCTGAAGTCTTTCTGGCTACGCAGCATTGCCACATAGGCACCAGTAGGACTTCATTTTATCAGTGTAACAAGGCACAGTTGGAAGGAAAAGAAGACCCTGGATAAGGAATTTGCTGTTTTTTCTTCAGTATAAATTCTACATTGATAATGATTTACATGACTCAGCCTGGTCTACAGCATGCCAGCGGCCATGGGTATCTGCTCACCTGCACAGCAGTTAGCTCAGGTCATCAGAAAACACATATCACAGTTATCTTTTGTTAACAATGAAGACTGAATCTTCTTCTTCTAAAGGCAAATACTCCAGAAGCCCCAAAGATTGCTGTTGGAAAGATTATCAAAAAGCCTTTGTATAACTGTGGTGTGCTGTATGTAATCGCTAGGATGCATTCAGTGCTGCGGTGTAGTTCCTTGCCATTTACAGCTGGTGTGGGCTCATCTGTGTCCCCTTTATACATAGTCATCTTCATGATCTCATGCATCTGGAACAGGAGTTGTTTAGTGTCACTACATCACAGGGCATGGAAGAGATCTAGGAAGTCATACCTGAGCTCTTTCTCCTTTTCTCTCTTCATACTCGATAAATGGCTCCTGCAGATTGCTTCTCTTTTCCTTCACCAATGGACATGTTCCAAAAGACATTTGGGTAAAATCAGCAAAATTTCTTCATGGCACCAGGGTCACAAACACCCACCACATTATAACTACATGATACAAGCCCCAGCAACCCCCTAGATTTGCTATATGCCCTTGTATATCAATGATAGTTAGATGCAGTGATAAAGCAAATAATATTTTGGTAAAAGTTCTGCATTTAAAATCCCAGGAAGCAATGAAGGCAGCAGGAAACATGCTGCTCTGGTACTGTTAACAAAGTAATTGCTGTCTCCTGTCCACCACAAATGCCAAACCACTTTGGTTACCCATTGAGTCAGCCCTCATGCTACCTGGGATGCTAGCAATTACAATCTGTACTCTTGGAACTGAAGGAAAGTTGCCCTTCTCTTAATGCCAGGAAAAAACCCCAACAACCCAAAACCAAAAAATCAAGTCATACTGATTCCATCAGCCTGCCTTTGAACACAAGTACACAGAAAAATTCCCAATAGACATTGGATCAGTGCAGAAAGCAGCACTGGAATTACTGAACGTAGCTGGCAAACTATAAAAAAAAGAAAAATTGGAACCACTTCTGTTTCTGTTATCTCAGATGAACCCATCTTTTCTATTGGAGAAACAAACTATCTTAAAATGAAAACAGAGATTGAAAAAATATATATTGGGCAAGAAATGGGCACCATTCAAGCATATTTCATCCTGAAACAGGAGCCATAATTGGTAATTGTTTGTTATTGACAGTTTAAGTTTTTTAATTAGAATCAAAACCCCGTTTTGCTGGATTCATAAAGGGAAACAGAGAGCTTAGAGCTGTCCTGAGGCAATTCTGTGATCTAGAGTGGTTTAAAGGAAGTCTTTAGAAGTACCCTTAAAATTAAAGAGGAAGGTATTTATGCAGAGAGGACTTTTTACATTGAAGGGGACAAAGTGCTTGTTGAAACTGTTCAGATTTACAGAATGCAGTGTAAAAGAAATGGCTGTGAAAACTAAATATGAACTAACAAGCACAGTTTACCAAGGGTGAACTAGGTGTTTGGTCAGCTCCAGCCTGGGACAAGACTCTAAGAGATGCAATCCCTACGTCTTTTTGTGTTTCAAAAGCAATAAAAGGAGGGATAAGGAGGGTCTCCATTCTTTATTGGATGTGGGGGGAAGCATAGTGACAAAGGATGAGGAAAAGGTTGAGTTATTTATGCCTTCTTTGCTTCAGTCTTTTACAATAAGACCAGTTGTTCTCCAGGTACCCAGCCCCTTGAGCTGGAAGACAGAGTGAAATGAAGCCCCCATAATCCAAGATGACCTGTTACACTACTTAGACACACACAGGTCCATGGGGCTGGATGGGATTCACCAAAGGGTACGGAGGGAGCTGGTGGAATAACTCACCAAGCCTCTCTCCATCATTTATTATTGGTTCTGGCTAACTGGGGAGGTCCCAGCTGACTGGAAGTTAGGAAATGTGACACCCATCTACGAGAAGGGCCAGAAGGAGGATCCAGGGAACTACAGGCAGCCTGATCTTGGTGCTGGGGAAGGTGATGAAGCTGTTTGTCTTGAGTGCCATCACATATCACATGCAGGACAACCAGGGGACCAGGCCCAGCCAGCACAGGTTTAGGAAACTCAGGTCCTGTTTGTCCAACCTGATCTCTTTCTATCAAAAGGTGACTCACCTGGTGGATGAGGGAAAGGCTGTGGATGTTGTCCAATTGGACTTTAATAAAGCCTGTGACACCATTTTCCACAGAATTCGCCTAGAAAATGGTTTGGACTGGTGAACAGTTTCCTGGATAAAAAACTGGCTGGATGTCAGGGCCCAGAGAGTGGTGCTGAATGGAGTTAAATCCAGTAATATGGGCGGAAACAGCGACCTTGCTACTTGCAGGTAAGCTACATGTTGATGAAATTGCTAAAGGTATTAGTGAGAAAAGTCAAAACAGCACCTTATGAACAAGTACCCTTCAAAATCAGCCTTTGCATTACAAAAACAGACACAGCAAGCATGCTGCATCAGGCCCCCTCTAGTCCTTTCAGTAAATTTGTGACTGGAGAAGACTCTGTCCTCATCCGTGAAGAGTTTGCTTCAGTTAAGCTTGGAATAAAGATAAGGAAGCACGTCGTGTGTGTTGTGTCCCCTGAGGGAGAAGGGCTGATGCACATAAGAGGATTAGAGAAACAACTTCAGTGAACTGATGTGGGTTACATTCATCTTTATACTAAACTTTATATTAAGGCCCTAATTTCAGCTTCCAGTGAGAATTAGTGGGTAAGGTTGGTGCTTCTTAAAAGCTGTACTCCGGAATGACAAATACTCATCTTAACCTGTTAAGTTCTTAGCGCTAAGATGGGCATGTCCTGATATAAGACTAAAGAAAATTTTGATACAGGATCCCAAAGTTTCTGCTGAGATTTCATTATTCTTTCACGGCTGATTCCTTTGGTCAAAGTCTACTTTGTGATCATGATTCCAGAGTCCCAAATACAAGAAAGACATTTACAGTCTGAAGCAAGTCAATGGACAGGCCACCAAGATGGTCAGGGGCTCAAGCATATGACTAGAAAAAGAGATGGAGGGCTGGATTTGTTCAGCCTGGAGAAGAAATACATTAGGGAGATCTTACTGCTATCTGAAACTGCCTAATGGGAGGGTGCAGAGAAATCAGAGACAGACTCTTCCTGATAGGATCAGAGGGCAGCAGATGCAATATAAAATTTGGGAAATTCCTCCTTGATATAAGGAAAACTTCTAACATCACAGTAATCAAATATTGCAAAAATTTGCCTCAATAAGTGAGGAATATACATCCTTAGAGAGATCTAAAACTCAACCAGAGTTGAGCAACCTACTCTAACGCGGCCTGCATTGAGCCGTGTGTTGGACTGGGTGACCTCCACAACCCCCCTCCAATTTAGATTATCCTGTGAATTTATGAGTCACATTAAGAAGATGTTTTCACTGGTTGATTCAAAAGCTTGTGGTTTCCACACATTGAGATACTGTCTTTCTGAAGCAGAGTGGAAATAATAGGGGAAAGTAGTAAGCCTTGCTCCTAACTTCTGCTACAGTGGGTACCAGCATGACCTGCTTGGATCTTTATAGTCCTGAGCAATACCCAGACCACACTCTGGCAGAAGGAAGGGGCTGAATGGCAGCACCACTGGTGATAACTAGATTCAGCATTTGGAGCATAAAACTTTTGTTTATTTAGCTGTGCTATGCCCCTTAAAAGTTTTTATTCAGGTGAAAGAATAAGGTTTTTTGGAGGTCCCATAACATACTGCATATTTCAGCTGCAGCTGCCTTAAGAGAAGCAGAGAAAGTGATTAAGGTCATTTAGAGCAAGTGTAATAAAATAAAAAAATATAAAACTCTGCTAAGACCAAGCCTACTTCTGAAGTCTGATAGAAATATGTCAAGTGAGGTAAATGAGAGTAGATAAGGCCTGAGAGCATTTCACCTGGATTTGTCTTTAAGAATTAAACACTACTCTGTTTTTCAGGTTAATCTTGGTGCTTCATCTCATTCCATGCTGTCATGCTTACAGCTCAAGGAAATATTTAAACAGCAGAATAATTCACAGCACTCTTTTCCTTCCTATATGAACCTACTTCTTATTTTATTTCTTTTCTCCACATTCCCCATACACATTCACTAGCCCAAATTGTGCTTGTTACATAAGCTGTCAAGTTATCTGTGTAATGTTGTGGTAGGGATTTAGCTAGAGAAAAAAATTCCCTTGGTGTGAGAGTAAGATTAGAACAGCATGTATATGTGATGGATTTGTGGACTGAAAACTCATTCAGTTCTAGTTTGATTATGAAGGCAAGGTTAAATGTGAATTATATTAACAGAAGTATAGGTATGACTCTTCAAAAATCCATGAACTTTAAAATCTCTGCAAACCTGGGTTTGTTGAAGAAACATCACATTAAAAATGGCATGTCCTTTCTCCTCGTTTCTCCCCTTAAGCAACTAAAATTACTAAATACTTCAGTAATCAGATTTCCCAGTGCCGTTTACTTTCCCCAAAGCCAAGTCGTCTGGATGCTTTCACAAGGAGACTTCATGTACACTTTTTGGGAAGACTAGAGAGAGTAAGACAAAACCCCTCACTAATGTCACAACTTGGTGTCAGTGATATCAGTGCCACAGAGACACACTGAAGCTTTCCCAGGAGTGTCCCAAGCTCTTGTGCCCAGTCTGGACATGGTAAAAAACACAGGCTCGTGCAAGAGCCTATGCAGTAGAAGGGAGTCTGAAGCTCACTGAAAATGCTCTCAAGCCCCTGTCTCCTCCGTTTGCCTTTGGAGCAGTCAGGAGGTACAAGCCAGGAAGGACAGGCTTAATGTCATGTATTTGCCATAAGATCTCTTACCCACAGCCATCCTCAGACCAAAGGTGTCCTGAACATGGAGAAGCCACTAGGGTCAGCTGTGGATGGGCATGTAGGACTGGAGAAACACACTTCCCATCCAAATGTCAGGTCTACAAAGGAGAGCAGTGTAATTAAGGCTGCTATGCCATACTACATGGTGTTTTCAGATAAAAAAACCAGTCATCTGAGGTGGTCTCCTAAGGCCAAATTCCCCACAAGTCTGATGATGAACTGACTAAACTTAGAGGAAAGTCTGGATTTGATTTCACTGTAGAAAGAAGTAGGTTTAGATTGTCATTTTAAATAGACCCTTTCACATAACCAGAATCAATTGTTCTAGTCTTCTGGCTATTGTCATTTGAGTGACTTTCTGCAGGTATTTACCTCTACAAAGCAGTATGCATTTCTCTGTTAGAGAGCAGCATGACCACTGATATGGACTTCAAACCTCTTTTACATATTCCACTACAAGAAAAGTGAGTAAATAAATCAGTACTTATGACCTGACGGTGGTCCACTGCCTTTCCTGTGTGTGCTCTTGTTCATGATCAGCAGAATGATGTAAAAGCATTTAGCAAGCAAAGTGAATCTTAAAGTCTTCTTGCAAATCTTCTTCTCCAGGTTTCTGTGGGAACTAGAATGCATTGTGCTCTTTGGCTGTTGGAATAAAAGCCTTTCAACCAAAAAACCTTTGCACTTTCAACACCAGTCAGAGGAGTCAGCAAAGTTGACGTGACTACTGTTAGATCTGCTATAACTCTTTTTATCTTCTGCTCTTGTCATTCAAGTAATTGTTTGTAAAATGGTCTTGAACACTGGCAGCCCCAAAATTTCTTCCAAATATGCTAACTGCTTTGTCTCATTATCTGTATTTTGTGATGGCAGAGATTTCAATCTCCCCTAGTTGTCAGAAAGTTTGGTCATCTGCAGAGAGGGAAACACATGATGCATACATCTGTGTGAATTCACTGTCATTTCATGTCAGAAAGCACTGTGTTTTGAAATATCACCTATTGGTCCTGGGTTGAGGGCAGATTCACACAGCTTTGTGCTACAGATTGTGCCTAGGTAAAGCAGCTTTATTAAACATGGGTTTTTTTTCAGTAGGGAACAAATAATTGGTCACTAATACAGCTCTTCTACCACGTGGGGTAAACGGTAAGCATCAAGGGAGCAGAGCCTGCACTAAAACACTGCACTGTCCTCTGGCATAAGTGGGTATGAGAGATGTAAGTTCCTTCAAGTGTTGTTACACACCTGGGAGATGCTAAAATACAGAGAAAGCTCTGCTCAACATCTCAGGTACTGGCAATAGCAAGACAGGCAAAATGTATTGTCCAGGTTGTGTCTGACTGAACAATAAGAGGTAGCTTGACACATAACTGGCAGCTTCAGCATCGTGAAAAATAAAGCTACAAAAGCATCCCTTTGAGCAACCTCATCAGTATGTTTTCTCCACATTACTAACAAACCCCAGAGCTAGTTCCTACTATGAACTGGTAAAAGCTTAAATGTTGACATCCCAACAGCTACTCAAGATGTTAGTATGTAAATGATAACATAAGGGTCGTGACATTTTCTGTTCCTTCTGATCAGCCTCATTTTCCAGGATGAGCATGAGAACTCAAGAGCCTTTCAACACCACACCAGGATTGTTGAATGACCATGTTTTTGAGAAATATGACAGATTTCAGAGACACAGACTTTTTTTTTTTGTTTAAGAAATAAGAGCAATATTAGGTTGGGCTTTCTCAGTTTATCAGAGGGTTTTTAAACCCCATTGAATTAAAGGCAGAGAGGTTGCTGGAATGCAGCAGATTTTTTCCCTTATCATTTGTTTTAATATAACAAAGCAAACCACAATTTAAGCTAAAATTGCAAGTAAAAAATATCTCTCCCTTATTTAACCAAAGCTTTCTTCTTGATACTAGTAAGGTTATAATCCTGTTTATTCTCCAGTGAGTTTGGTTTGCGGGTTCTTTCAGGGGAAAAGACTTTGCTAAAGTAAAATAAAACACTGAGGGAAAAGTCCACCTTTTTATTCCTTAAACAAAGAAGATAAAACCCCAGACTTCTCCCCTTTTGCAAATCCTCTTTGAAATAGCCCAATGAATTCAAATGGTTTAATGGTTCAAACTGAGAACAAACACATACCCAGTTACTCTTTTGAACAAACATGTAAAACATGGAGCTACAGCGATAAGGTAAGGTTACTGAGGAACTTTGTACTTACCAGAGCTTTATCCTCTATTACTTGACAGACTCCTTAACAGTTTTGACTTTTCATTGACTTTTCTCACCTTTAATTTAAGACTTCATCGACTTTTCTTGTCACCTTAATCCATTTCTAACATTAAATTGCTGCACAGTTAGCTATAATGCTACTCAGTATTGATTATATTTTTCCTCTCAATAATGTTTTGTTACATACATTGAAAAATAATCAAAGATGCTTCCTAGTGCTTTGCTGGTTTTTAGTAGTTAATAATTCCACTGATTTTTTTTTTTTTTTAATTTTTTTTGGTGTTTCGTTGCTTACTTAACCCAGGCCAGTGTTTTGGTGAAGGGAAAGCAGTAAATGAGATGTGGTGCAGTTGCTGTGCAGAATGTATTTGATCCCTGGGGTTTGATGTAAGTGGCAGCTGCTTGAGAGTAAATTCCTACCAGGTCCAGTTAGTGGCTTTCCAAGACACCAAAACCTTGTTTCTATCGCGGATGCACAAATGGTGTCCAAGTTGGGTGACCACAAAAGGAGTGGGTGACAAGGAAGAATGAAAGCTGTCTCAGCCCTGGGACTTCCCAGATATATAACCTACCAACAGGGAAACACAACATCCCTGGGGATTTGAAGATCACACGTAAGACATTCTGAGCACCCTCCACTAATGACCAGCTACAGATGAGCTCCTCAGGGATGCAGTGATGCGACAGAAGTGAGACGTGTCCATATGTTAAGGTTTGCACAGATAGTGCCTGGAAAGCCAGGACTAATTTACTCCATGTCTTTGCCCTAAAATGGTGGCAGTATTTCCTTTCCATGCATGTTTTTCTTTTCATGTACATTTTTACACCAAGGTAGGATGTCACCTCCACTACAATAAGTCAGGCCTGATTAATAGGCATTTCCTTTTTATGGACGAATTGGATTTACAGAAGGGAAAAGATGAAACAAAATACAGTATTCTACAGGCAACTACTGTATGGAATAACACTGTGTTAGTGGAGGCTGAAAATACTCTGGGGAAATTTAAAAGTTGCCTGAAGAATTACACAAGGAAAGATAAAATCTTTTTTTCCAGCCTCAGGATTTAAGCTTGAATTTATTGTTCCATGACAGGGTGTCTCCTCTCACCATTTAGTGGATCATAAAAAGAAAACTTAATTTCTCTTGTAAAAAAAGTGACTCATGCTTGCAGCCCAGGCTCTCAGTGATGTGCCTGGCTGGGTAGGTCTTCAATGCTTTTTTGGTAGAGAAAACATGGAACATATCCATGATAAATATGAAATGTTTTCTATATTTTTTTTGTAGGAAGACAAGTACTGCATTCATTGCTGTCTCTCTCCTTGACTGTGTTGTCACTATAAAGGCTCATTCCCTTGCTTGAACATTATGCAGGAGATGTAACACAGGGCTCATGGAGAACAAATTGCAAATCTCTCATAAGTCTGCAGTCTCACCCAAGGCAAAAAGGCACACCTTTGGTTGTCCTCAAAGTCAGCCTGTGTAAGTGGATACATTATGAAAAAATAAACTATAGAGTTTAAAGATATATGAGGTGATGTGTTCCAACGCACAGTTACAGTAGCACCTTTAAAAGAGTAGTTTGTTTTTTTGGTTGTTTTTTTTTCTCCTTGTGTCTTGTTTGGTATCCCTTTTATTTTTTTGTTAAGGATGTGTCCTCTCTGACTTTGTTCTTTCCCATAATATTAGAATAGCTGTTTAACACAACCTGGTCTGTACAGGTAAGTGCTGACAGGTATATGGGTATGTGTCTGTTCCTGGGAGGGCATTGAAGCACGCTCAGAGAAAGCTGGTTTGTGTAAAAGCCTCCACCACAGACCTCAAGTAAGGCCTCACAAAAATCTTTCTGATTTTCCTCATCATGTTCCCTCTCCCGCCCCTGGTCTGTCCAGCCCTGGTAGAGAAGAGCCTCCTGAGGGCTGAGCCCATCTCTATCCACAAAACTCTGAGCTGTGCCTGCCACAAACTCTACAGGCTAGGAGAATACAAATAATGACATTAAACTACTATTGAAAAGCCTTATTGACTCACGTCTTTTATACAGTATTGGAGCCTATATGGTTCTTAAGCCTCTCTGTCACAGTTAATACCAGCTTTCAGTCATATCTTTGCAATTGAAACTAAGCAGGGGACTAATGGATGACCAGCTATTTTCTGCTAATACACTGTAGAAATGAGTGTGCCTGATCAATTCTTAAAAAACACTCACAGCGAGGAAAGTACTCAGAGGAAGTCAAAACTATTCTTTGTAAGAGAACATTTTTTTATGATCCCTTATTCTGCATTTTATTCTGTAATTGCAGTTTAAAGGGCAGAGGGAGTTGTTAAATTTCATTTCATATTCACACTCTTTTCCTGTCAGCACTCCTGTGGAATTGTTGCTGCTGCTTGTGCATATTGAGGGGGAATGTGCCCCTTTGCAGGCAGAGTACAGCTCTGCAGCTCATTCCCAGCCATTTCCTGGGTGTTTGGCACCATGATAACATTGCAGCTCACAGGATTTCCCATTTTATGCCCTTATTATTTTTTTCTTCCATCCTACAAAGGATCTGCTTTCGCAAAAACTGTCTCTACGGCAGGGGAGAGCTGGATGCAACATCCTCATAAGCTCATCAGCAGTTTCTGCTGTTCCTTCAAAGTGCACCACATCCTTCAAAGTGCATCACACCCTTCAAAGCACAGCATGTCCTTCAAAGCACTGATAACACCTGCCTGTCAGCAAATGCAAAAGCATGGCAGGAGCCAAAAGCTAAAGATCCAGGTTGTACATTGGTGCTTGGACACACACCAGTTCCAGGCATTTTGACATCAGAATTACTGCCTCGACCAGGAGCTAGCCCAGAGTGCCTTGTGCCTCTGTGGGTTAGCAGGTTGTGCCATGATTCATGAATTCCTGCTCTTTCTTATTTAGACAGAAGGTACATAAACTGTTCCAGTCAGCTTCAGTCGCCAAGAAGAAAATTAGTACAGAATATAATGACATAGTAGGAAAATAGAAGTCAGTGTTTCACCAAAGCCTGGGTGGTGATTCTGCCCTTGCAGTTCAGGAGGGGTGCCCATAGCCAAGAAGCTTGTAGCTGTACCATGCAAGGAGTCCTGTGGCATATGTCCCAGCAGGACACCTTTCATTGCATGGCATGGCAACTTCTATGGTGTGTGGTAAGAAGAGACAGCACAGCAAGGCAGAACATGTGGCAGTGCAGTTTGGAAGGCAACGCTACAGAGCCCTGCTGTTAGAGTGCAAGCTATGGGGTAAAATGTCTCTGCTGCCACCAGGAATGTTTCACAATACAACCCTTCTAGCTTCTGTTCATTCCTTTTCATCCTTTTTTCAAAAATCAAAAGTCAAACCCTGAGACTGTAGTGAAAAGCAGACATGTCTCTCATCAACAGAACACCTGGGATGGAAAATTCTGAATATTCACCAGTAACCATGTAATAACCCCTCCGTTGTGCTCCCGTTCCAGACACTGTTCCCACCAGGCTGCTATCCAAAGCTTCCTTTGCTGCAGTGCACTCTTACTAGACACTGACTGTCTGACACAAAGTCCAAGCAGAGAGAAGTTGAAGGAGGCAGTAAGCAATAGGATGTCTTTAATTCCTTTCTTGTTTAAACTGTGTGTACTCAGGTGAGAAAGGATTTTATTTTTCTTAGCTGAAAGAGATTATCAGAAAGCTTGAGAGCATGAAAGACTACCATAAGCTGGAGATAGTTCAGATAATTTTTTTGTTGATGAAAGTTCTAAATTACTTTAGTACAAATCAAGTACATATGGATGCCTGACATGGACCAATATGTGATGGCTGGAATGGCTGTTTCTCTTTGGTTTTAATTAGCCCCTGTTATGAAAAATGATGGTTCTTTATGCCGTGTTTTCAACAAACATGGAGCAAAAGGCAGTTTTTTTCTGAGGATGAAGAGGAATGGGAAGGGCTATAAGCAGAAAGGATATGTAAGGAAATGGAAGGATATGCTGGCATTGAAATTTGAACAGGTAGGTAATAGAGCATTGATGAAAAAAGCCAAGTGGAGAAAAATAGAAGAGCAAAGAAGAAGGGAACAATAGTCAAAGAGAATGAAAAAAAGGAAGGAGAGCACATCTGTTCTGGCTGGGGGTAAAGCACTGGGGAAGGTGTGTTGGGGCATACTAGCTTTTCCAATAGAGGAAAAAGTGTTGAGAGCAAAAACTGATGTAACAGTGGAAAGAATCATATTGCAGACTTACACAGTCCTTGTTGCTTAGGCCACTATTTGCTGCCATGGGCAGGGATATCTGTTTGCTTTCCTCCAGAGATGATGAATTACTGTTGGGATTTCTCACACTAAGTGGGCAATATAATCCTCACTTTGATATGCAATTCTCATAATCACATCTCAGACAGGAGAATATAGAATTAGGTCTATGACTTTATAGTTAGAGACCATTCCATTGGTGTAAATGAGGTTGTGCCTTAACCCTTCCCAGTTCAAGTAATTATAAATATTTCTGTCACTGTTTGATGGTCATCTCAGCACACTATTGGCACTTAGTCTCTTTGTCAGTGCTGAATGAGGAAAGTTTTGCATTTGCTCATTTCGTGATTTCTACTCCAAAAAGTCTTGACTTTCTACAAACTCCTTATTCTTGTGAAAAGTGAAAAAGAGAGAGTGCTTTTAGGGGACCAGACCAATATATAATTTACAAGCTGCAAAATGACTACTTTAAAATTTAGAGGACAAAGAATATACTTTTGTTCATAAAATGTCAGTAGGGGCTACCCAGTAAAGCCATGTACTTGCCCATATGAACTGAACTCCATCAAAAACCAGTCAGGCATCGAAAACAGACCACTTATATGACAAACCCCTTTCCATTTCACAGTAGTTCCAAGAATGATTTAGAGATAGGAATTTTTCGTTGGTTTTCTTGTAGTTATTTTTCAGACAATCAAAAAGATGAAAAGTTAATAAAAGTAGACAAGTCTAGAAATTGTCTCTTGACTTCTCAGCCTCTGTATATTGCAGTAGCATTTCTGCAGAAATCCTTCTCAGCCAGTCAGACAGTATTATGAAAACAACCTTGTACCAAGATAATATCCCCGAGGATCAAACTAGACATGAATGAAGAACAAACACACATTTTACATTCATATACATAACAGGAGCATTAAAGATTCAGCTCCTTATGACAATATTCATAACTACAGGTAAATATTTGCTCTAAATTCATCTTCAATCTATCACGTTTATGTAAAATTCCCTTAGGTCTCTATCTTTTGATAAAGATACGTGGTTAAATTCTGTTGCTTGAAAAAAAATCTACTGCTGCTAACGAACCCGGACTTCTCCTCTGCCTCCCCATTCCTGCCCTGATCTTTACTACTCACATACCCAGGTTACATTACTGTGGATGGAAGATGCTGCCTCAGCCCTCTCTTAAATCTTTTTTACAATTTCCCCCCACTTTTTTTTATAAAGCATCATTATTTTGGATTAACTCTTTCTTTCCTTGTATCTCTATATTTCACTGCTCCTTTTTCCAAAACAAAATGAAACACTTTCCCATCCTTTCAATTAATTTGCATGATAGCCTCAGCAGTCCTAGTGCTGACTGCTGTATCTTCTTTTTTCCAACTGCTCTTGTGTTACTTCCATCCAGCTTTTTTACAGCTCTACCGCTCAACATAACTTTCTTGGTGGACCATATCACTTTTCTCTTTAAATTTTCTCCAAGATCCACTATTGCTCTTAAAATTCTTGTCTTTTTCTCTACCCTGACCCAAATCTCACAACTGAATCTGTGTCGTACATGGACATTTCTGTCACCTACTTTTTATCTTTTATGTCATCCTTGACCATAAAACTGTGCTGCAGAAGTCACTATTATATTCAGGTCTGTGTCCTCATTTTATTTCAAACATTTGGAAAGATAGTTTTTTTCATATGAAGGCCACACTATTAACTTGTTCTCCCTAACTAATGAAAAGAATACTCAGGGTACCTAACAAGTACAGCTGAGTTGCCTTTGGTAGGAGGTAACTATGCTAAATAATACCAGAGGAGAAACTGGCCAAAGTACAAGTTAACTTCTCCATTTAGAATTTCTTACTGTGCTTTGATTTATCTGTGCCTTATCTTCTGCAGTTTCAGCTGTGAAGGGCAATAATTGTCTTTATCCTTGTACTGAATACCACTGCTGTGGTCTCAGTTCTTTCAAGCTGGTAAATAATGAGATACTCATGAAATTCTTAGTGGGGGGTTTGCATTAATATCTCATCTGATTTCAGTGGGAGGTTTATGGGACTAAGATCTTCCACAAAGCGGAAAAACTTCTTGTTCCCCCTACCAGGTAACAAATGCCAGCTTAATACATCAATCCATCATCACATAGTTAGGTGCTATATGTAGCCAAAAGCCCCAATAATAAATTTTAATCTCCCTAGGATGATAAAATAGAAAATTAATGGGAACCTATTGTAAGTAAAACTGAATCCCCTAAAAAGCAAGGCCTCTTTATACCTTAATAACACAATGGTCCTTCCACCTGTCAGTCTAGAAGCTCAGTACCACTCGGTATGACATAATTTATTTTGTTCTAACAAACCTGTTAGTAAGGTGAGCCCTACAGCTCTTGGAGAGAGGATTGTGGAGTGGCAAAACATAAGGTCAGTTCTGCATGGAAAACAAAACCGCACTATTATGGCCAGGGGCAGAATTGAAGCTGTTTTTCGAAGCACTGAAACATACATTTTGAAGTACAACCCTTGCTTTTGCTAACAGGTGAGAGTTTAATTCAGTTGCTTGGGCAAAAATAGAGGCACTGCAGCAAGACCTGACTCTTTGTTCAAAGTTCTGCCGTAACCATTGCCAGGCATGAAAAGGATGAAAATTTGACACATCGCCCTGGTTCTGGCCAAGACAGGGTTGATTTTTGCAGTAGCCAGGAGGTGGCATAGTTAAGACACAGAGGTTATTCTATACCACCTCACATCAAAACACCACCACAAAACATTTTCCAGGGACAGGGGAAGGGGTTCTGTACAGGTCTCGTAGTTGGTGGCACAGTGGGGCATTGTTGGGGGTCTGCTCATGGTGTAGTGGTGAGCACTCGCTTGGGATGGTTCATCTCTTTACGCTCTGTCATTAATATTATTGTTGTTACTGTTTGGTTTTTTATTTCATTGTTTTTTCCAGTAAATTGTTCTTATCTCAACCCATAATCTTCACCTTTTGTGCCTCCAGTTCTCCTCTCTATCCTGCTGCAGGGGATGGGGAAGGGAAATGTGGGAGTGAGCGAGCAGTGCGTGGTTTGGAGTGTTTTGGTAGGATCACTAAATTGGGGAATACCATTCCTAACCCACAACACACGTCTTGCTAGGAAATGTGGATATTAGCTACCTGAAGGAGAGACGCTTCTCTTCCCTTTACAGTGAATGGCTGTGTGATATGCCGAAGGTTTTTTTAACTTCAGGATGTAGTGTTACTGGGTAGCACCCCACAGGCTGTACTATGAACTGTGATACTAGACAGGATGTTCAGAATGGGCCCCATTCTTCCCTTGCCCTAATTATTTTTTTCATTTTTTAGGAGCACCGGGTCTGTTTCATTGTCTCAACTCAGTGGTACTTTATGACATGGACAAGCAAAAGTCCACCTCAAATCTTCTATCATAACTCATCATGATGCAGTGCTAAATGAGCTATGGGTTTTCTCGCTAGTAGAGAATACTGCTCATGTCTGGCAGAAAAGAGTTTGTCTGAGGACTAGATGAAAGGTAAACAGGGCTAGCTAAAAAAACAAAGAGCTATTTGCCAAATGTGAATGGAGTAAATTCTCTTGTGATCCATGCTGCAGAGCATGGTACACATCTGATGCTCATATGTATCAGGAAGAGGAGTGTCTGCCTAAAGGCAGGGAAAGCACATGCCACCATCACTTTCTTTCCCAGATCCCTTCATCCCTTGTGGTAATTTAATTCTTCTCTTTCATCCTGAGTAAGTGTTGTGTTTTGCTAACACTGAAAGTACATTTCATTACGCTTTGTGATAATTGGTCTGTTGGTAATTTGAAGGTTGATTAGTTTTTTGTTACCTGTAATTACAAACAGCCACTCTTAAGTGTTGCTTTAGTGCCAATCTGCTGCTCTAGTCAAGAATAATTCAGAAATTTCTCCTGTAATTGAAAGAAACTGCTGATGGACAGGCAATCTGGCTGATGGATGGATCCAATACATGGTAGATGATACCAGCAATGAAAGGATCATGCACTGCTCGCAATGGCGGGGCTTGTTATGTCAGTTAATTGCCATTTGTTGTTAATCAGTCGCATACAACCGGCACAGATAGTCTCCATTGACCTGTAAGAGGGGTAATCGTTATTTGGCACAGAGTACTGCTCCCTCTAGTCCCTGGGCTCTTGACAGAAGATACAGTCTTGTTTCTGATCCTCTCCTGATTCAATCTGAATAGTGATGGAGTGGAAGCTGTGGTGCTCAAACAGGGCTTGGGTAATATCTCTCAAAATCTTCTGGCTGTCTGTTGTGTCCGCTATAGATAGCAAGCAGAAAATAATCAAAACACACATATTTTTATAATACTTTAAAGAAGAATAAGTGTTTACTGACAGAAACTTGTGCAAGAAGTTTGTTTGAGAAGTGTTTCTTGTCCCTTTTATCCTTCTTTCAGGAACCTCCATGTCAGCAAAAGATTGTTCATTCAAATGTGGTTGGAATACGCAATTATTGGCAAGAGCTAAGCTAAGAGTAATCACCATAGAAATTCAGTTGGACAGAAGACTGGAGGAAAGCAGAAATACTTAATAACCATTAGTTCATCCAGTCACAGAGTAGCAGCAGTGCCAAGTGATTTGGGTGGCTGATAGACCCTCTGTTTTTGGGAAGTGGGGACACCATAGAGGACTCCACCTCTGAACCTGTCCTTGGCCACACAGGTGGATATTTTTTTTTTCTTAAATAGACCTTAATATGTACAAAGCAAACATATAGATGAGAAATTTGATCTGGGTAGTGCACAGTTTGTCAACTGGGATAAGAATTACAGTTTAAAAAATATTTTAAAATATTAACTGTTCCCATGGAGTTTCCTCTACATTCCAAAGTATGTTTAAAGATTGTTTTACAAATAGAGATGCATCTACAATGCAGATGTGCCCTATAAGCTTTTGTTATAGGGATGAACAGTTTTCAAGTTTGACAAATCCACTCCAAAATCTATTTGATATTGTGAAAAAAATCCAGTCTGAGCCTAATTCTTTTAATTTATTTAAAATATCTTCTGATTTACTTCCTTGCTTCACAGCCTCTGCAGTTTTCAAGTTTTGGACTAAGTAGAGGTCCCTGTTGTTTTGGCAAGACTTCTGGGAGGAGGATTTGAGAGCTTTTCATGTTATTGTTGTTGTTTTCATTTTTCCAACAAAATCATGACAATTTTTTTAGCAAGCAACTAATATACAGTCAGTTTCATCCAAATCAGGAAAGACTGACCTTTACTAGACAGCAGTTGAATTCTTACTCCCTGCTTACAGAAATTTACTGACCTGTGGCAACGTGAGCAGACAGAGCAGTCTGATTCATTGTCAGAGACCAAAGATGAAGATTGTGAATAGACTCCACTTTCTCAACTGCTAAAATCCTTGCTTTCACTTCATCATAGGCAAATCCTTTTGATGTTCCTGAAAAGGAAAAATTGATGGGAAAAGAATATTCTAAGGGATGGAAATGATGATTGAGAGAGGAAAATGCACCATGAACCTTTTTTCACTTAGATGTATAATTTTTATAAAAATATTTAATGCTTTGGAAAACCTGTCTGTTTCAGAGTTCACTCTGCTATTTAATCCTACCCCTTGTTATATACTTGTCCATGGAAGGTTGAGACTCATGCATGTTTTAGGAGATTCCCTGAGGGTCCTGTTTACATAGGGTGAGCTATCTAGCCAGAACATGTCCTAGTTTTGCACCAACATATTTTGTGAGTGCAGATTCTATGGCATCACTTGAACACCTCTGGGGCATTTTGTCCTCAATACATTTACACAATAGAGAAGCATCTATTTAGCAGAGAAGGAAAGATGAACGTAAAGACTAAAATGGTTTGACTCAGGAATGTTAAATGAGATTAGATCCCAGGTCTAGTTATTGAATACCCAGTGATTGTTTTCCTAGACAAGCCTTCTTACAGTACATGATGATGGTGACCCTCAGTCAAAGTGAGGACAATTGTGAATAAATCCAAATTGAATAAGAAGTTTAACTACACATCATCCCTGGAGTGAGGCCTGGGAATTTGCAAATGCGCGTGAGCAGCTATGACCTAGGATGCTCGTCATGATCAACTTGGATCAGTAAACTGAAAAACATTTTTAATTACACCAGTTATGAAGTATAATAATGATGAGCACAGTAGTGGTTAATTTTGTCTTTCATACCTTAACTGATACTTATTTGTAATTGTTAATGACCTCAGTGTTGTATGTATCCATTTATTACAAGAATGATACGCTATATGGAGTACTGACTTAGTAGGATATGATGCTGACATGCTCATGCTCTTTTAGAGAAAACCATGGACAGTTAGTGCCTACATGACACAGTCAGTCACAGGGGCTGTGGAGCTGACGGCCTGGGAAAAGGCTGGATGCATGAGATAAGAACCACCTCCAACACCAGCTCCAACATCCAATTTCTCTTCAGAAAGTTCTGGGCAGAATGCTATTTAGGAGACAGGAGACTGGCTTCAGAGCCCTCTCCGGGAGGACAGTGTAAAAGGGCTTGCTGCAGGGGGGAACAGAGCACTGTGATTTTGGCATGCCAGCACTGCTTAAGGAACGTGGGAGTTGCTGCTCCGGGAAAGAGACTCCTGAGTGTCAGGGTTTGCCTGACCTTCCTGGTCGTTTGATTTTTTTTCAGTAATGAAGACATCTTCTAATTTTTTGACAGCCAGAATACAGCCAGTTGCTGCACTCTTGTCTAGGTATTTCTACATGGATATATCTCTATCTCACAATCACTGAAAGCAAAACAACCCTAGAATGAAGCTTTAGTGTAAAACAATGTTGGAAATATTATTTCTTGAAACAGAAGTAGGTGCAAAGTGAAAGAGAGAAGTAAATGGCCATACAGACAGTCACACTGAGTATCCATTCAAAACCTGCACCATTAGAGCTACTTTCCCCTTTAATCCTTATGTTTTCATAGCTGAGAAAGAGACTGCTTTATATTATTCAGTGTGAAGAAGGCAAAAATGTGCCTCTGTGAATGCTCAAGTCATTTGGCCTTACAAATCAAGTGTTCAGGCCCATAGCTGACAGGATTAAATATTGCTAAGCCTAGTTCTTCTTGCTGCTGATATACTGAGAATTGTCTATTCCAGCGCACTTCAACATGACTGGAAAAGTCCAACAGCTTGCTTTTCTGGACTGGTGTAACTTTAAACTCCTGCCTCTTGCACTCAGTCTACTTAACAGAAACAATTCAAGGCACAGTCTTTTTCTTTTCCTTTCTTTTTCACAAAGACTTGTATTTCACACAGGTAAAGGAAATACACAATGAACAAAGTGAGTAGGCATCTCATATGCCAAATGGGTGATAGAAAGCAATGCTACACATATGACAGACAAAAGCAACTCAGAGCTCATTAGCAAAACACCAATACACTGATTATTACAAAAACTGGCATATGTGTAAACTTAGAGTAATGGTAGAAAACAGTTTTGATTAAAATTGCAAGTAGGTTTAAAGTATGATCAGAATCATGAGAATATTGGAAACTTTTGCAGAAGTGTGTTATTATAATTTTTCAGCATATATAAGCATTATGGAGAAAGAGGTAGAAAAAACAAACCCAAAATATAAGTTTATTGATTCTGGAATCAGGTCCTACCTTCCATTAGCACAATCAAAATATCCCTTAAAATGGTGATGGTAGTTGCCAAAACAAAGATGGAAAACACAAATGTGCAGATTGGGTCAGCTATTTTGTATTCTGGCTAGAAAAATACGAACACATCACTTTGTTAATTTCATTTTTGCTGCTTATTGTAATTTTTAATTAGTTAATATCAAAGAACGATATATTCAACTCATCTAGTACAGAATGAGTGCTGACCTCCTCTGCCAGGAAGCCTCAGCACAGGGAATGAAGGTGCTACAGATGACAAAAGGGAGAGACACTGAAGTATCCGCTTGGAACACTAAGAAGCAAGCGTTACACTCTCAACAGTCATTTCAGTTCCCAAGTACAGTTCTCTTTGACTAAATTACAATGTGTATCATTAAAATAGAGGAAATATTTACGTAGTAACCAGTGTCACAATGCTGTGAAAGTAACACTTATCCTTAATTGCAAGGAAGGCAAGTGAACTAATGAAACTAACCTTAAAGAAGATGATAAGTGCGCTAATTAGCACACTAATGCTCTGGAATAGGTCTCCGATGGCATGCACAAAGGCTGCCCGCAGGCTGGCATTGCTCAGAGCTGGCTTTTCTCGAGGGGCTGACAGGTGTTCCCCTGCCTGTGCCCCATGGCTGTGCCCGTGGCCGGTCTGGTGCAGAATCAGGCTTAGTCTGCAAGAGACGTAAAGCCACAAATACCAGGGGATGTACTGCATCTCTGAAAGCAGTGATGTCACACACATCATCACCCCGCTCACTTCTGAATGCTGAACAGTAAAATCTGACACATTAAGTAGGAATGCGGAGTGGCTAAGCAGATAATTCCTGCATACAAACAAGAAAGTCTGTGAACAGGGTAATTAATGAGACCTCATTTTCTACAGAGTTCTTGAATATTCTGACATTGAATAAAAAGTGAGATGGAGATTAATCTTTTCCTGGAGTTTTGCCTTTCCAGTGTGCAGCTAACAGAAAGTAGGAGAGCAACTGCAACTTTCAATGAGAAGCAAGATCTCTTTTCTTGACTCCTTTCCATATCCTCATGAAAATCAAAAGTGCTTAATATTTTTGAGGCCAATATCTCTCTGTAGATTTTTTATTGAATTACAGCAGCAGGCTCAAGTCTCAAATATTATATGGAGAGGAAAACAAAACAACTTACAGGATGTTGGCGAGCACGGCACAAGCGGAGGTGATGAGCATCACCGTAGTATCAATATCGTAATCAGGGTGTAGCAGTCTCATGCTAGCCAAATATGTCAACACACCAGTCACCATCCAAACAATTACGATAGACATCAAAGCTCCCAGGATTTCTAGGAATTAAAACAATCTGATTTTAACAGTCAGAAGAGAAATGCAAGAAGTTTTAAGAACTTGATGGTAACGGTTCCAGGCTTGTTGAGCTTTATAGCCAGGAGACCTGTTTCTTGTATGTGGGCAGACAAAGCTGACAAAGAATGGGCCAAAACCCTTTCTGGTCATAGCAAATCCAGTGGCTTTCCAGGGTAGCCTTATGCATGTGATGGCCTAACCCTGTTCTACCTGCCCCTACTTTTGTCTCCTTTCCAGTATTGAGTTCATGTATCATTCAAAGAAAGTGGAGAGATGAAAAAGATCATTTGGGCAGTTCTGATAGGAGCACAAAGAACTATAATGGAAAGGAAGGATAAAAGAGCAAATCTTGTATAGGTTGCTGGCCCTGACAGTATGGTGTGAAAAGCCCAAAGGCCAGCCCTCCTTCCCCAACAAGATTATCTTGGTCACAGGAGCAGAGGTTGGAGGGAAGGAGAGAGGCATAGCTCACTCAAACCCACTGGAAGACATAATCCCCATCCATTAGCCTCCCCTCTTTCTACACACTTATCACTTCACACTTCAGAAAGGCAGTAACAGCCCCCAAAGAGGTCCTGCCAGCAAAACTTATCCTGGAACTCATCCTGCCAATACCACAAAATTATTTTTGTGCCACCAGCTGTGATGAGAACAAAAGAAGTTATTTTTTCCCTGGGGCAGCAAAATTTAATTTTATCTCTATTGGCTTTGAGTTGGGCTCAAATAAATCCAGTCCCCAAGGCCACCTTTTATTGCACTGCCATAGGAGAGGTCCAGGGAAGTGCATATGAATGTGCAGCATGCTTCTAATAGGATGTGGGACTAGTAATTGCCATGTGACTTGAATGGGTAAATGAGCACAACTGAGACAGTACCGAGGAAAATGAAAGCTCACAGTAAAGTGAAAGGAAGTAGATAGCCAGAAATCATTTGCACAGACTTCCACTGACAATCCCTGACAACAGTTTACGATTTTGGATATATTTTTATGAGGGTCACCCCCTTTGCAGCAGTCCTGGATCCAAATACTTATCAGATAACCATTTTTTTCTAAAACTGGCAAATAACAAATGAAAGTGCACTGACAAGGGAACCTGGTTTTGCTTAAAAGTAGAGAGAAGCTCAAACAAGGCATACAATTTTCTTTCTGCAAGTTACAGGTTGAAACTGCAAATTTGGCCCAGCTGAAGGTGTTGATGGTTGTGCTATTATGGGCATGAGAGCAGCCAACAGCTTTTGTGAACACCTGTGTTTATATCCGTGTGGATGTGTGCATATCCTTCACAACAGAATAAGTTAGAATTCATCTTTACCTACATAGGGGAAAATACATATTAATTTTCAATGTGTTATCTTAGCAAAAGTTTAGCTAAGTTTACAGACCAGTTCAGCAGCACTCAGTTCTCAGTTACATTTCTTCAGAACTACTAGCACTAACAGAGCACAGCAAACAAAAATGCAGGATTGTGTGGGAATCTCTGAATCAGAGCAGAGGGAAATTGAGGTGCAAGACAGTTTTTGTACCTGGAAGTAGGTTTGACTCACACTATCACTCTTGCTCAATATCGTGCTTCTATCTGTGCTGCTGAAAGTAGCTGCACTGGTCCTGGCTTGCAGGGTAGGAGGCATTTAGATGGTTTCTGCTAAACCTGAACCCTGTCATACAGTCTTTTCATGGCAATATCTATCAGTCTGAGAGCAGCAGTGAACAGACAGCTTCCAGTATCATGGAGGGCTGCACCTGCAAGACCTCGGTAGTCAGTGCAGAATGACTTTGTCACCTGACTGCCCTCAGCTGCTCTATTGAGGTACCCATCTGCATATTAAACTGGAAATAGAGCTGGGAAAATAAGCAAGAAACAGGATAACAATCATGGAATGCAATTAAATAGTCTCCAACATTTGATATAAGGCTCTCTTTGCAGATAAAAAGGCAATAAAGGATTGATTCTGAACTCCTGCACTGCAATGGAAAAAAAATAATCTTTATCAGACTGAGGATGAAGGTACATGAGGTGGCTGAACCTGCCTACATCAGCAAGAGAGAAGTCTCTCACTTTTTTTTTCCCCAGGCTAAGAGAGCATAAACACAAAAAGTAATGAATGATTTGCTGACAGTAAGTAGTAGTTCTCTAAGGCTGCAAAATTCAGCTGTGTGTTGTCACTATAATACCAGCCATTCTTGAGTAATACTGAACCTGCCTCTCACCCAGTTTGTTTCCAGCAGGGTTGATAGAATATACTTAGGGAGCTACATAAAGACAGGATGAGCATGGCATATGTCTTCCCTGGTACTTTCTGCAGCTACAAACAGCCTTGGCCTACAGACATCCTGAGCCAGAAGCTGCTTCTGGGCCTTAATACTGAACATCCATGAAGCATTTATCATCCGAGTCCTTGGTTCAGGTGCACAGGTACCTAGAGTCGTTTGAGACACATTGGTACCTCCATGTATGGCTTGACACAAGATGTATAATTTATCCATAGACTTCTGGAGTGGCAGCTGGATTTCAAACAGCACGAGTCATTCACATATGAGCAACTAAACTGAGTCCCAAGACGTCCAGCAGGAGATTCACTTCCAGACTGAGACAATGAAATTGAAATGTCTACCGGTAGGTGTGAGCTAAGCTACCTTTATGGACAATGGATGTCAAATTAATGCTCCATTGGCTGACTGGAAACACATACTAGTTTCTTAATTATGAGTCTGATCACATTTGAGATGCCCTGGTCTGGTGCTCGGCATTCTGTGAAATCTCCTGTGGGTCTTGTGTGAGAGCTCCCATTCCCATGCATAGGACTCAGATATCCTAGGGATGTAGCACTAGACTTCTATGCTTAGGCAGCTGAATGGAGTCTAGATTTCTGTTGAATATATCAGACCCTGTATTTATATGTGCTCATGTATGTGTAGCATTGATATTTAGGTGTCTAAATCTTGAGTAGACTCATACTCTGAGACATTTTTTTCTCATGGTTAATGTTTTGCTCGTGCTTTGTCTTTTGTGAAAACACTTGTGTTTGATTATAAGGCTTTTGATATCAGATGTCATTGGTAAAAATATTGATTTTAGTTAAGGGCAGAATATGTTAAAAACCTGCCTGTGTTTGCATCTGATAAAAACCAGCAATGATAAAGAGAATTGCAGGGAGAGGATCTAGAAAAGGGTAAATGTTAAAGGATCTCACTTTTCTACAAATGTAACACTGACTTTTGAAAATAATTTAATAATTTGCTTTATAAATAGAGTAAAACCTCATTTTTATGGGTATTGCTGCTTTGATAGAAACTTGTGTTTCATTACATATCGAGGGTTTAGTCCTCCTCACACTCAATTCAGTGAGGGAAGGTGCTGCTAACACCAGCCCAAAACTAAATAGTAATCTGAAAGTAAATGGTGATCTGAAAGATACACTCATAGAAAAGAGATGCTGTTTACTTCTTTGAAGCTCACTGTCTTCCTCTGTTGGTCTTGAGTCCTGGGGGCTTTAAGAGCATTAGCGCGCTGTCTCTAAATGACTGCAGAACTCTGTTGGACACCAGCACGTTTTCCAGTCCCTGGCTGTGATAACCTCCCTTTCCCATTCCACATGTTCATACTGTGAAATGTTTGCTACCTGCTCGGTGCCACCCAAAAGTTAGTTGCTTGGTAGGAGGTTTGGAAGCAAGCCACAGTGAGAAGAGGCTGATCAGGAAACTTGTCAGGTCCACCAGGATGTGTGCCGCATCCGTGATCACCGCCAGGCTCCCGGCGATCTGCCCACCTGTGTGAAACACACGTCCATAGCATGGCTCTGCTCAGAAGTTTGAATCAACCAGATCAAACTCAAGACCTGCTTTGCAGTGAAGAGGAGGGAACACTCAATTTTCAGTCATCATACGCAAGACTCAAACCACTCCAAAGGTCGTTTCATTTTGTACCTCGTTCATGTAATAAAAGGTATGAATTGATAGAAATACATAAGCCAAATTTCTTTGTGAGAGAGAGAGACCCAAGAACAATGAAAGTTGTGATACATTAGTTCTGTGGTTATTTTACTGTTGGACTCTTTTACTGTGACTATTTTAATATCAGATTTCTTCATGAAAAGCCATATTAGGAATCACATTTCCAGGATTGTCCCACTATCATTTCACAGAACACTGATATTTTTATGTATGTACAAACATTTAGAGATGCAGCTTATGGGATTCATTTCCTATTTGTTATAGGAAAATATGCATGTTCTTCCTGAGGTTTGGATGGCTGGATGCCTGACTGTTTATTTGTCACAGGCAACACTAAACCAAGAATATGTGGAAAGGTCCCAGTAGAAGGCCTGTGATAAACAACTAACCATTTTAGTGAGGGAATGGAGGAAAATGTTCTTTTTTCAGGACTAATCTATCATTTTGCATCTGTAATGCATGATTTGATTTTCCTGCTAGAGCTCAAAAAATGTGGCTGAATATCATTTTACTTTGCTGGGGTTGGGTTTTATGTGAATTCTGAAGAAAAAAAACCCTAACATTGAACTCAAACCATTTTAGGTTATTGTAATCCACATTTCTTTTACCCACTAAGCCAAATATCATTCTTTTCCAAATTCTTCTAACCATGTCTCAGGGCTAAGGGCAAATCCAAATAAACTAAAAGTTTGTTCTAAACTACCCCCACTGCTGGTGGCTGTAGGAGAAGACAAGGATCACAGGCAGGACACTATCCTGCCAACTCATTACAGCAGGGGAATCTTTTCATCAGAGTGCAAATATAGAAAAATGGAAATGTGAAATTATAGAGCCAAAGCATCTAGTTTCTGCATTTGGCAATACATTTCCATTCTTCAGTCATTTAATTAATTTCAGCTCAGCCATTTCTCCTAACCACAATCCATATGAGAATCAATGAATACTGAGAAACTTCGTAAAATGACTCATTCAAACCTTTGGCAGGAATACCACTGTCAAAGGGACATGTAGGCACATCTCTTGTTTCCTTAGAGATGCAGTGTCTTCATGCCAGCAGGATGGTCTGTTTAATTTCCTCCTGTATGCAGATTTTAGATTAGAATACCAAACATTGTATGTTTTGTCACCACAGGAGAATGGATTTTGCACATATAAGGCATATATTATTTTTCACTGTTGCCTCCCATTTACAACTGCCTGAAAGTTACTTCCCAAAAGGGAGCAAGCATGGCTGCAGAATCTGGGGGCATCTCATTCCTTGCAGTAAAATGAAAAATTCAGCAGAATAGGTATTTCCCAGGACATGCACAGGTATAAATACACACATACTTTTTGGTCATGACACAGCTCTCCAACTTTCACTGCTTGCAGTGTAGCTGTATCTCAAGTGGGAGGCAGTTTTGCATAGCAGAGGGAAGAAGGCTTGTCTGGCAGTGCGCAGATGTCAGCAACCAAGGCAGTAGCTATCTTTCAGCAAACAAATATGTAAAACACAAGCTGCATGCAAAACCCCATCACATTTTAGATACTGTATTTCCCTATTCTGTGAGACAACATCACAAAAGCTTGCTTCAAGCCTTCTGCCTTTGAAAAATGTTTGCAAATTATTATTTTATGTATTGTTGGTGTAACTAATGCCCTGGGTGAGTTTCTGAGATCTCAGTCTGCTGATCTTAGCAACTTGGTCAAGTCTTTATATTCTGTTCTGACATGCGCACACAAGCAGGGTTTGTCTTTCTAGTGCCCAAATGGAAATGAAGTACTTTGAAATCCACATTTGGTCCTTAGCCACTAAAAAAGTACTTTCATATCAGGGCTCTGCATTGAGTGCTGTTGGTTTGACTGATATCTCCAAATTTGTGGAGGTTGTGATGGGTCTACTTTAGAAGAATGGAAGATAATTGTCTTTCAAAGACAGTTGGTGTATCAGGCTCAGCCAACAGTGCTCCTTCTGGGACAGCAGTAATGACCAGCAGAGATGGTTTGAGAAAAAATACCATGGAAATACCTAGGCATTCAAAGAAGCACAACTTTTCAGCCTCTCTGAGAAGGATGCAGTTTTGTTTCTTCTGGTTAACATAATAAAGCTCACAGAAGCTCTTTACCCTTAGAGTAGAAGGAAGGGGAACATATCCTTTACTTTCAAGAGTAAAGCCTGTTTAATAGTTACAGGCTTTTACTGCTTCGTATCAATACTCCCAACAAGTGGCCTTTATGGCTTATAATTCCCTACAATGTGTTGTTTATAGCTTTGTATATCACAAGCAGTAGAAATTGTCAGTCACTCAATGGTCAATCATCAGGCAGAGGCAGTCTCGCCTAACGATTAAAAAAGCTAAATGTATGGTTCATAATTACAAAAATCTCCACAGAGCGCTGTCTCTAACTGCAGTTAATAACTGGTTTGTCAAAGTTTAATGGTCTGAAGCAAAATGGTCTTCAAGCCTGTTACTTAAGCTGTCACTGCAAAAAAGCTGTATGATTCATTAAGCAAAATGAAACATTTAGTTAACATATCATCTGTCCTTCCAATTATCCTCTAGCATTGCTGCATTCACCAAACTTAAGCCTACTGATTATACGGGTTTGTTAATAATGCATTACTTCTGGCACTGGAAATTACTGCATGGGAATTAGCAGCATGCATGGGTTTTCACAGGGGAAATGCACGTGACCTACAAACAACAGGGCTTCATGCAGATGGAGAGCATGGGAGGGAAGAGTTGGAGAAGTCCCTCCTGGGTTTGGCAGCAAGGGGAGAAGGCAGAAATGCAACAACTCTTTCAGTGCCTCCACTTCTCTTCTGTGGGGAAAACAAAGCCTTTCTCTTTCATTTTCATGGGGCTTCAGAGGTCCCTGAGCTAGGAAAACATGAGTTTCAGAGGCCTTCCTGGCTGATTTTTGTTACATCACCTGGAGCACATGTGGCAAAAGTCTGTGGGATTCCTCACGCCTTCCCTTACCTCACCTCACTGTGGAGAAGGGCAAGTTAAAGAGCCAGGAGCTATCAGGTAGATATAAATATCACAGAATCCATGGAGAGAGCAGATCAGTGGGACAAAATGAAAGCTACTGCTCTAGGAGCAAGCCAAATACTTATATTGGATATTGTAGGATGGGTCCAGAAGTGAAAGCTAATTAGGTAGGGGAATAATCTTCCATTGATCCAGAGACACACCAGCAGGCCAATTTAAAAGATAAATGTGCCCGATATAAATACATTGACTTAACTATAAAAAAACAGATGGCAAATCTGGCCCTGGATTTCCCTGGATTTTGTGAAGACTCTTGCATTTATTATCAGATTCTGCTGCTAGCAACCTTCATCAATGCTGAGTCTCATTGGCCTGGGTGAATATGTAAAATTCTCTAATCTTAAAAAAAAAAAAAAAAAATCCAGTTTATTAGAAACCTTTTGTGACATGATGCTAAGACATGCTGATCACTTTTAGTCAAGTTTAAAGACCTGGGAGAACAGTTCAGACTATTAACTGATCTTTGTATTCCTACCCAGTTGCGATCCTTGAATGAATATATAAAAATACTTCGATAATTTCACTTAACCCCCCCCCCACACACACCACTCCCCTGTGATTCTTTTAATGACTGGTCACAAAGGAGGGTTATTTTATCCCAGGTACTGTGGGTCCCTGAAGGCACAGTGTGTAGAGAAGGCATGAGTGTGTCTGTGCTGGGCACCAGATTGAGCTCTCTTTGAACTCACATACTCCCCTGTTATCTCAGCAATCATGAAGAAGATGCAAATTACTGATGCTACACAGAGCTTCCTCCTGGCTTGATGCTGCTCCCTCTTTCTGTTCTCATAGGCCTGTGAGTAGCTGTGACAGTGATACGCTGGATTAGCTTCAGAAACTTCTGCTTCCTGCTTCTGCCTCTCTTCATTTAAATTCTTCTGAAGCCAGCTCATCCTTCAGGATAGAAAGAAACAGAAGGTTAAAAAAGAGAAACCCTAGTTATTTGGGCACCTAGCCCTGCAGACCCAGAAACTATGTAATTAATGTTTTCAGAGGATAAAAGCAGAGTTGGGAACAGCAGCACAGGTCACAGAAGAGGCTTGCTTGCGCAAGCAGAGCTCTGTGGGAGGGAGCTGCACATGAAATGACTGCTCTGGTTGTGTTTCCCAGCTCTTTGGGCTCTCCTACATCATTAAGCAGTTTATGAAGTGCAAGGAGGCTTTCTTAGGCTGTGTATTTCTTGCACACCACATGATTTTCAAAAAGTCATGCCTCATGCAAATAGTTACCACATTCAGCATATCATGGAGACAATTCTACTGAAAAATTCAAGATTTTATTCCCAATAGCTTTGTGAGGAAGACTATTAAAAAAAATAAAACCTTTTTTCTCAAATATAAATGGCTGAAGATATTTCTCTTCTTTCTTTACACACAGAAGTATTTTATCTCAAATTTATATATATATACAAAAACTATCAATATTGCTATTGAGCAATATTGAACCTGAGAACCTGAGCATAGAAAACACTGGACCAAAAAATTCAAACGTATTTAAAAAATCAAAGAAATCAGTTTTTCGTAGTATGCTGACCCCTCTGTGCCACTGCTTTCATGGAAAGGTGAGAAGTTCAGAAGAAGTGGCTCTTCAAGCATTTCTCCATCACAAGGTGATTTCCCAGCCAAATCTGCTCTGTCAAAAAGCCTCAGTGCTGTCCCTGTCAGGGTTCCTGCACAGCAAATATGTAGTTGGGATAGAGAGGTCTGGGGCTATCACATTACAACTGTGGGAGCTCCTGGAAGACCATGACATCTGGTGCTTTCACTAAAGTAACCCAGAGACTGCCCCAGGGGAGCCCCCAAGGTGGTTTGGTGAGCAAGGATGTTCCCTTCTCTTTACCTTTCAACTGAGAAGAACCCAAAGGGTCACTCTGTCCCAGAAGGCTCAACTGAAAACCATTACATCTCTCTAGATAAAACATTTGTTTCCAGAGCTACTCCTGATGTGATAACCATGTATTGAGACTGTGGCATCAGAAGGCCAGCTCTGCTGAGATGCACATACATAACATCCACATAACCATGAGCTGCAGCTATCTGAGGTCTGTGTGTGCAGGGTCTACCCATGAACACAGCAAACTCCACTGCTTTATTTCAAGTCTGAAATCAGCCTGGGGTCAGGATGTGGGACTGGACTTAGCTGCCCCAGTAATAACAGCCTCTTTTCCCCATTCTGACTTCAAACTTTCCTTTGGGACACAGAAGAACTATTTCTTCAGCTGAGTGAAGGAAATCTGTGCTCCGGGAAGTAAGATGGATCCAAGTGACTATCTGTAGTGTTTCTGCACTTATCATTGAAGTGTCAAGATGCCTAAAATCTCGCTGGAAAGAAATCAGCTGGTGGCTGCCAACCTGCAGTAGTCAATGTCAAGAAAAAAACTGTACTGAAATCACAAGCTTTTTCCAGCTGCTTTTTATGGGCAGCCTGAGCAGGCTGCAGCTGCTCAGCAGGTCTGAAGTCCTGCCAGATGCCCCACACCAATGGGTGAGAGGCAAAGGCACCTGCAGAGCTGTGGATGCCTTGGCCTTTTGTGTTCATCAGCACCACAGAGGTACTGGCAAAAGGAGAAAAGCTGACCCACCCTGGCAGCCAAACCCTGCAACTGTAGATAATCAGTGTGGGTTTAGTTTTGTAAATATTATTGAGATGTTCCAAGGATGCAACGTTCCCCTGAGTCAGCCTGTTTCCCAGCCTGGTTAGCATGTGGTCTCTGTTTGCTCAGTGGAGGCGATGATTCCCCTTGTACGTGAGGAGCTTGTGTGAAAGAGCAACTGGTCAGATTTAATGCCTGGTGCTTGGATACAGTGAGTTTTCTTAGTCCTTTTGTCAGCATTTTTCCTTATTTCCTCACAACAATGAATAAATGGAAGCTGGGCTGTCTGGGGAACATGCTGCCCATCTGGCAGCTGGGGTCCCCACTAGCCAGTCCTTCTCCAGTCCTTTAGTTTTACATTCATCAGGGTTCTCATGTGCTCTGTGTCACTTTTGTACGGTATTTTCCTGATGAATTAGACACAGAAGGTACCACAAATTAATTCCTTCCAGATGGCTGAATAAAATGCTGCAGTTCTCTCACTCTCCCCTGGAGATCAGGGCAGGCAAGATTTTCTTTATCATGATCTCTCTCTGGAGTTAACTTCCAATGCTTTTCAATAGTTTGCATGTAAAATTAATTTCCCCTTACCTCAATTTTCATCAGCTGGCATTGAACGTTAAAATCATCTTAATTACATGAGTCACGATCAGCTCAGCAGCCTGTCAGGGCAGGGACGGCAAAACTGCAGCTGCATATTTCTGAGCCACCAAATCCTTTCCTTGCTGTTAAAAAAATAGGTTGCTCTGTGATCCCCCTCCCTTTTTACTTTTTTTTAATCTTCAGGTCTCTTTATCAGCTAACAAAACCTTAGGGCATCACAGAGGGTGTAGTGGGTTTGTTTAGCAGGAAAGCACTATCCACAGATACTGTTGGACAGTTGCAAAAGCAAATAGAGACAACATAAACCCACAAATGTCAATTTTTTTCTGTCTGAAGGGCACCTAAATAAAAGTGCCCCAGTTGCCAGAGGTGGTGAGCATTCACTGAACTCACAGAACAGCATCTGGCCCAATGAGTTTCAAAAACTCCTGCCAGCTCCTGTGCATTATTTTTCTCTTCCAAAAGCAGCCTGCCACTAATTAAAAGAATCTAAGAGGTAATTTTATAAAAGTGTGAATCAAAAGATTAAGGTGCAAAGATCAGCTCTGTTAAACCAGAAACCCCTTCGGAGTGTGTTAGAGCAAGATGTAGCCTTTGAGTATCACATCTCTGCACCTGCACATTACAGAATCACAGATTAAAAAATAATCTTTTCTCCATTTCAAATTCTCTTTTCTTTGTAAAGAAGATAGTCAGGGGAATGTCATAGAAAGGCTCCTACTGAGTCATGCCCAGAAGGGGGGAAGTAGAAAATATTAATACATATTGCAGATTCCACACGAATCATTAGCAATAGCTTTTTATTACAACTTCCTTTTGTTTGTTTTCACTTGATCTGCTGGGTGCCTTGATCTGCAGGCTGATGGGAATAATTGCCATCCTCCTAGACCATTATGAGTTCCCCAGTCAAAAGAACAAAATTTGGAATCACTGCACTTCCCACAGGAGATCATCTCCTTCTCAAGGGAAAATAGTAATTTTCTGGTGCCTGAAAAAATGAAACTGCCTTCAGAGAAAAATTCATCAAAGCCATAGTACCAAAAATGAACATGTCCAGAGAGGGGCTGCTTCCCGGTTATACAAACCTGGAGGCTGGGAGGTGGCTGAACCAGAGCTCCTGTCTAACAGCCCCTTTACAGATCTTTTTTCCACAAACCCAGCTGACTTGAAAGTGTTGAGTTCCACAGTTTAATTATGATTTGTGTAAAAATAATGCCTCCTTTGTTACTCTGAAGCTGACTGCCTGCTATTTTAATTAGTTCTTGTACTGTTAGGTATAATGAATAACTATTCCCTGTTTACCTTCATCACATCATTCACTGTTTTATGTATCATTGTTATACCTCTGAGCCATCAATTTTCTGAGCTGATGCCCTAGCCATTTAATTTCTGTTTCATACCACTTACTATCTTGGTTCTAATTTTCTTTCTGAGATGAAATGGCCATAATTGAAATGGGCATAATGGAGATGGCATGTGGCCAGTACTGGGCAGACACAGTCCTTTCGACAGGGTCCTAATGTCACCAACAGGAGCGCAAAGGGAATGGGATTGGTTTTGCTGAGTCTGCTAAAATACTGTGTGCTACTGGGACCAGCTGGTAAGACAGTACAAAGGAGACATAACTACAGGGCCCTCAGCTAAAACACTTCAGAAGTCACAAGAAACACCTACAGTTTCCCTAATCATTGACTTCTGTGAAGCATAAGGAGTGGTGGAAAGCCTTTATTTGATGAGGACCCTTTGATCTCCTAAGAGTTTTCATATTGCCTGCAGGAAGGCGAGAAAAGAAGAAAATATTCCCTTCGTGCTTGCTATACAAAATCACTCTTTACCTGAAGAAATAATCTCCCAGGCTCGCTTCAAACTTTTGCCTATTGGCATGAACCTGGCAGACAGGAATTAATCATGAGCCTAAAACTGATAGGCAGCAATATCTACAGGTCACCTTAATGCCCTTTGTTAAAAACTTTTGCATTAAGATAAACCCTACAGTTTTTACACATTTTTTTTGCTTTCAGCATTGTCCCCCACTCATTTTTTTCTCATGTCTCAGAGACAGAATAAAACTCAAAATCTTGAAACTAAAAGCCTTGAGTTTCACTGTGTGATGGTATTCAAAATCCCACTATCATGACATAAAAAGAACATAATCAGAAATTCAGAAACTCATGCTGAATCAAGTCAAAATATAGTTCACAGTATAACTGGCACAAACAGAGGTAAATTCACAAATTTATGAAGTGGGATATTGAATGATCACTGATTTAATATTACAGTGATCTATTGCCAGCAAGAAATAAAATCATCGGACCTCTCTTCATTCCTGGAAACTTCAGGAATTTGATTGAGCTATTACCTAGATGGTGGTAAGTGGTTATCTAGATCACTAGATAGGTGATAACAAATAAAAAAAGAGCATAATAAATGATTAATCACTGAAAAACTTATCTCTCTTCCCACCATAACTGATTGTGAAAAGACCATAGAAAACCATCTTTGACACCTAGTTCAGACCTAATTTAAAGAGAGACGACAGAAATATCTCTTTGAGTGACTTACAGACAACACTTGTTGCCTGAAGCAGGAGGTTCTGAGCGCTCAGTTTCAGACCCTTTTATCATTATGGTTCATACCCTTCCTCGAGGCTGGTGGGAAGTGGCCTCCTCTCCTGAAACCCACCCTGTACAGTGTCCTTGTCTGTTACCTGGAGGAGGAGGTGTAGTGCACCTGGTCAAGTTGGCAGATGATGCCACCCTGGGGGTGCAGCTGATAGACCGGAGGACAAGGCTGCCATAAGCAGGCTGGAGGAAGGGGTCAACAGGAGCCTTCTGAAATTTTACACAGACGAATGAAAAGTCCTGCATGTGGGACAGACAGACTTGTGAGACCACATCTAGAATGTTGTCTCCAGTTTTGGTGTCCCTAATTTGAAAGATCAATAAACCAGTGCAGGTTTAGTAGAGGGTAACTAGGATGGTTAAAGGCTGGAGCACTTCTGCAGGGACTGGGCTTGTCCAGTCTAGAGAAAAGGTGGCTCCATAAACACCTGGCTGCAGTCTGCCAATATTTTTGAGGAAGCTATTGAGAAGATGGAGCTTTATTGCTGTTCATGGAGGAAGAATGAGGTCATTGGTCATAAAGTGAAACAAGTTCAGACTGAATATGACGAAAAAAAGAGAAAAGACTGTGAGGTTGATTCAGTATGGGAGCAGATTGCCCAGAGAGGTTGAGCAGTCTCCATCCTGAGAGATTTTTTTTCAAGACTAGACCAGAGACAGCCCTGAGCAACCTCGTTCAGTCTCTTGGCTGACCCTGCTTTGAGCAGGTTGGACCAGAGACCTCCTTGAGGTGTTTTCCGATGTGAATTATTCTACAAGCTTACAACTGATCTGTTTTTCAGAGGGCTCAGTTAAAGCCCATCCCTTTGTAAGCCTTTAAAGTTTAACATGGGAAACCTCAATGCGTCCAAATCTGCTAATGACTACAGACAGGTCTGGCATGTGCAAAATACCCTCCTCCACAGCCCTGAGTTCAAGGAAAGGGGTATGCTTTCCAGCTTGCTGCTCACATGGTCAAGATAAAACCAGTTTCGTTCCGTGTGTACTTTAATGATGGCATGTATCAAAAAGAAAGAAGCTGAAGGACGGCAAAGAAATATGCAATCTGTGTGCAAAATAAAGTCTGTTGAAAGCATTAGAGGTGTTCTTTAAGCCAACACACGGGGAATGGAAAAATGTGGAAATTTATACCAAAGGCTAAGAGGAGCTTATTGCTACTGATCGGCTTAAGACACCTGAAGCTGTGCAGGCAGCTGGTGTGTGTAAGCCCAAGCCCAGCGGGCTGCATTCCCTGATGGGCTGGCTCTGGCCTGTGGGCTGGCACCCTGGGTCACTGGGCTGGCACCCTGCGTAGCTGGGCTGGCACCCTGCACTTCTGGGTTGTGATGGGGAGCAGGACTAACCCTGGGCTGCCAACTCTTCCCAAAGGAGGGAGACTGGCTCTCAGTCCCTATTTCTGGTTATTTCTGGGAATGGACAGAGTAACTAGATTGTGCAGTTAATCAGATTTCATCTGGCAGAAAAAGCCAAATGGAAGTGCAGCACAAAAGCCACATGGCTGGATGACAAGTCTTCCTCATTTTGGAGAGCTGTGTTACCACCTCCATCACTCAGCCACCTCAGGACTGCCACTGGGGAACCCTCCTGGGACCAGCCCTCCAGCTCAGGGGCTGTTGGATGTAGCCATCAGCCCAACAGTTGCAATTGCTGCAGTGATTCACCCCAACTAACTTCAATCCTAAATTAAGAAACAGTCAGAAACAAATTGACTCCTCCAGAAGGTGAGTCAGCTCAGATGGGAGGATCAGCTGACAGGTATTCTTTCCCCTAGCGTGCATCCTACCCCTCTTCTTACCAGGAATATTCTCTGTTACCAGTGATCCAGGGAAAACAAGGGCTTCCACATAAGGCTGCTGAACAATTGTCCCTGTCTCAGGGTTTGTCCAGAATTCTCCTTTGTGTCCAGAGGTGACGAGGGACCAAAGGACCTCAAGCACCGAAGCTGTGCCCACAAAATTGCAAACTTTCAAAAAAACTCTGAGAGTCTTCAGTAACTAAAACGAACTGAGAATCATATGGGATCTTTCTGAAATATAAATATTACCACAGAAGTCATTCTGGACAGTGCCATGTATATTTATGGAGCCATGTAATAATATTTAAATAATAACCCAGACATCCAAACGACTAAAATACGATGGCAGTGACCCCAGTATAAGAACACGGAGAGACAGATTTCCATTTGAACTGACAGTGTTTACGCCAAGTTTCTGTCCCACGCGTTTTAAGAGAGCCAGGCAATAAATAACTCGAAAACCAATGAGATAATGGAAATGTCAAGAGGTGCTAAGCTGTAACTGAGCAGCTATTTTCTTTTAAAAATACTTTCTGGTCTGAGTCAAAAGGAAGAATGAAAATAAGTTAAACTGCAAAACTATTTTCTGATGGACATTTATACTAATTTTTTAACCCAAGCTACAGGATATCAAGTTTTCAGAGGATCTTTCTTCACTCAAACAAGCATTTACTCACAAGATCTCTGGCACGTGAGAGATACTTCAGCTCTAAGTCCAATAGACCATCCACAGGAATAAAGCATTGCCTTTCTTTCAAATCAAATGGATAATTTAGACATTCAAGCATGAAGGAGCCTTGAATCAAACACAGTGTCAATAGCATGATTATAATTCAGCCTAAAATTGCAGCATAATCCATGAGGTTTTGCATCCTACAATAAATCTACTAAGTTTATAAAATACAGAGCAGGAGACACTTGCTTCAATAGTAGATTGGTTCAATCCATCACATACGCAGACACATCACACTGCTGTCTAGTAAATGCTTCAAACATTCAATAAGAAAGTTTGGGAAGGAAAAAACCCAAACAAAACATTTTGAAAGTAGTAAAAGATACTCCCTTTATACACCGTGAAAATTTCTGGGCTTTGACTCCTGCAGCCCTCAGCAGATTGACGATCTCTTATTGCTCAGAGACAGCAATGGCAGTGAAGGAAACAAAGAGTTGTGTTACCTGTCTAGGGCCAAGGAGTACTTCTTGGTGTCCCTCTCGCTTACAAGACAAGCTCTTTCAAGACCCTTTTTGGTAGCCATAAGGAAAGTCGATGGGGTTTTGCTTGGTTTTTTTCCCCCCTTAAACTCTCTTTTCTCTGTTGGAAGCAGGTATGGGCAGAAATGTCCTCTTGGCTTATGCAGAAGTCTCTGCCAAATATTTTTAAATGAAAATGTGTTAATAATCTCCTCAATAAACCCACTGCGAGAGAAAGCTGCTTTCCTAGTCCCGATGGCGTCACTACCATAACAACCAGTAACTTGCTGAGCACAGCAGATTGGATGTTTCGGGCCTCCCTCCTTGTTTTTCTTTTTTTTCCCCTCTGTGTTTGATGCTGGATATGCTCTTTAGTCACGCAGTGGGTGCGTGCTCTCTCAGCCGTGGGCCGGGGGTCAAGCACGCTGTGCACACGTCAAAGTCCACACACCCGCTTGCATGGATGCACTGAAAGGGAGACAGAAGGTGATTAGAAGAGCCTGATTTGCCTGGAAACACTAAAACTCCTGCTTGCCTTTCTGCTTCCTTGGCTTTTAAGGAAAGCAAACCTCTCTCACTCCAGCTTTGTGCAAGCCTTTTAATGTAAGCAATCGTTCTGAAGACTGATTTTTACTCTTGTCACATTTGCTCCTAATGGTTCAAAACAGAAGAGACTGCTTATTATTGCCATTTGCAACACAGGTTATTGAAATCTTTATTTCAGCAGGAAGGACTGCAGGTTGTTACTTTTGCTTTATTTGGTTTGTTAGTTCTATCAACAGCCACAGTCCCTGGAGGGGAGAAAACCTCCAGCCTCACCTCTCTCACAACCTGACCTCAGACATTCACTTCAGCACTAATGGGAAATTTTGCACTGGGGCTGTCTGTGTTTCACTATATTCTTGGCAGAAACAGATCATGATTGAGATCCCTACCTGTGCACAGCCTTTTCAGGAGAGTAGCACTAGGCAGTGAGCAAGTGCTGGGGGCAGCACTTTAATTCTGCAGACTTTTTTACCGTGGGTAGCCTATTATGGATATGATTAGCTGGGATCTCCCCTCCCTTCTCTCAGTTCACAGAACACCTACTCGGAGATTCAGGAGGGCTGGAGAACATTTGTAGATGTTATAAATGCAAAAAGTTGGGTTTATGTCATCAGAAATCCATATGTCCTGCATGTCAGCTGTGCAAATATTTCCCTGGAACATGTGAGCCAAGTAGGTGACTGTATCTCCGGTGCTTTTATGAACAGCCACAGCAGAAATACATGGGTTTTTTTCCACAGTGTGCTGTCACCTTTGCCTCTCTAATGCTCTTTTCTTGAGAGCCTTTTCCCAGGTGCTTATACTCACCTATGCACCCTTATTAGTCCCTTGGGTAGAAGAGATCGATTTTATGACTCATGCCTGGAACTTCCTGTCTCCTTCTGAACATTAAAAGGTTGGTCTTTAATGTTTTTTAATGTTGCTGCCACTTCATGGAGCTGACAATGTGGAATGCTGGCAAGGCTGGTTTGAGAAGAAACTGGCATCCAAGGGTGAATACTATGGACCCAGGGCATTTGCAGAAATCTTAGGAAACAAAAGTACCACACTACTTACCACCCCAGAAAGGCCATTAATAAAGTAATTAAGTAGCAATTTTATTCTGCCGCCAAGAGGGAGTAAAGGAGGAAAAAGAAGATGGCCATTCCAGCTGTGCACCCTGGAACCTGACAGAGGCTTATAATTCATGCCCAACAAGGGCTTCTGCTAGCTCCTCTTCCCACAAATGTCAGCATTATTACAGTGTCTCTGTGAGCTTCTGAACTCATCTTTCCTTTAGAAATTACCAAACAGCAACATCCTGTCGCAGACTGGAGATGCCTGAAAAATCAGCCTGGCCTAGGACCTGATTTACAGTGGATCTCAGCCTTTCCAAGATGCTAAGCCAAAGTATCAGGTCTAAGTACGCTCAATTTAGGGAAATTTAAAATCCACCTCAGAAGATTATAGATAAAGCCATTTTCTGTTTCAAATCACTGTAACCATATAACTTTTGTTAGTGAGATAGATGACTTTCCATCATTTTGCAAAAGGGTACTGAGCCTCAGGTGCATACCAGCAAAACAAAGCCATAGATCACTCACAGCATTTAATCTAGACTTCTGTTTCATGTTTATTATTGTCAGTGCTGGTGGTTGTGCTTCTCCGGAGACAGGCTGTGAGACAGGATAGAAAGAAATCTCTTCAGAGCTTTCCACAGACTTGGGTTTCCTCTTTATACAGTCCCTGAAACTCATTAAGAGAGAGACAGCAGCTGTCTGTGGAATTTCTGTTACAGAAAAATTATTCAGACCATCTCAATAAATTTATCTTAGCCTTTCAATAATAAAGCAGTTTGTTTCTGAGTCTACATTAAAAATGTCACATATCCAATCATACCAGTTCTAATGACCCTAGTCAAGGACATTTCTCAAGATTTACATCCAATACAGACATGTGAGGCATCACGCTGGCTTTTGCAAATGAAAACTTCTCATCATTATTATCCGAAATCTCCATTAGTAAAAAACACCCATATCCTTGATCCCATTCTAACTTTAATCAGTCACACTTTAAATACGGGGAAAGAAAAAAACATCCCCTCTATCTTGTCATTATGGGAGTAGATACTGACAGCTTAAATGTACAGAGGGAAAGTCGGTGCATCTATTAATTGAAAATACCAGTGAAGTCGATCATTTTTATGAGCCATGAGACATCTTAGAGATCATCTGCAAAGTTCCTCTCTACCTTTCTCTGGCATCCGCTCTAGCTCTATACTGTATTGCCTGTAACCCAGGGATCCAGGCATTTGTGATTTCTGGGGCTTAGTTATTACAGTTTTCACATTCATAGTGAGAATATGCTTTTTCACCCAGTGAAGCTCCAGTGCCTTCCAGCCATCTGTCATTTTGTGATCCAAGGCTGGAGGCAAGACAAATTGAAAGAAAAACTACTTTCCTCTTCTTGTGAACCTATGAATGCAGTAACCTTTTATAAGTGAGTGTCAAAAGGAAAATATCTACCCTGATTTAGATCCAATTTAAAAATCATTAAAAACATTTTAATGTTAAATATTTTAAAATAATAAATTTTTAAACTTCAATATATTTATCTTGGGTTTGCTGCCAGTATTTCAAAAGAATGGAAACTTTCCATAGTAACTGAACTGAGAGGTAGAAGTCATCTGCAATGTTTTAGACGGGATTTTAAATTGCACAAAATCATTGGGGAGAAAAAGACTTTTCAGCCACTTGTCAAAGAAATTCAAGTTTACATTGTGAGTAGGGATCTGAAAGGACCACAGTGTGGTACTATTTCGTGGTGTACACCTCTACCTCCAACAGCAAAGGTTTATGCTGCTACCAAATGAAGTGGGAATCCTTCTACAGAGCCTGGAACTTCAGGTCAGGAGTGTCAGACACCTACTCCCCACACAGGAAAGTGTCCAAGCTCAGAGCTTCTCCTGGTGAACCAATGGTATGAGACAGCCCCTCCCTAGACAAGCACCTCTGGAGGAGCTCCAGACCCTGCTTTGGGGGAGAGAGCCCAGGGTGCCCAGGCAGAGCAGGGAGCACAGTGGTGAATACATGAGGAGATATGGACAAATCTAGACCCAGAGCGGGAATCCCGAAGGACACCACAGACATGAGGCTTGCATAGCTACGAACTTCCTATGGCCTGTGCCAGGCCTCTTGAAGATTTTCTTTCCAAGTTGTGATATGAATATGGGTGTATTCTGTATGGTAGCAGGAATAAAA
>VXAY01003086.1:570803-622662 GCA_013399855.1 Oxyruncus cristatus | reverse complement strand
CTGTTTTGGTTGCAAGATTATTTTTCTTTAGAAAAAAAAAATGTTTCAGAAAAAAATTTTGAGTGGTTCTATTCAATGTCATTTCATCTGCCTCTGAAGTCCCCGTAATGACCTTTGCTTTGGCAGTTTTTGATCAGCAAACAGCATGTAATGGCTTAATATATGAGTTGTAGCAGTACCAAAACCAAGGAGCAATCATCTTTGGAAGGCATCAATCAACACGATCGAGTTCAGCTGGGGGCCACAGAGATGCTCAGGGTGGGAGAACTCGCCCTGTGAGGACAAGCTGAGGGAGCAGGGGCTGGTTCCTCCTGGAGAAGACCCAGCTTGGGGGTACCTAAAAGCAGCAATGCCCATAAGTTGGTCATCAAGGAGATGGAGCCAGGCTCTTCACAGCTGTGCCTGGTGGGAGGATGAGAGGTAATAAACATAAAATGAAAAAAAAAACCAAAAACAAAAACAGAAATCCAGGCTGGATATAAGCAGGAGGATGGGGTAGAGACCTCCTGAGGTCCCTTCCAGCATGAATTTTCGATGATCCTGTGATTTGTACACTGGCAAGGACATAACTGTGATTTTAACTTCCACTTTGAATCTCCTCATGCATTTAGCTCTAAATTGCACATGTAGTCAAATACGTTACTTAGCGGTTTTCATGGTGTAAATAACCTGAACAGCACCTATGACACGCAGTGAAGAGACTCTGGTTGTAATGTAAAAGTAAACAGCCTGTTTTAAGAGAGAGAAATACATCATGCAGTCTGAGGAAACACCTGCAGTTAAAATAATTGCTGTTCTGGAAAATGGCATTTATTCAGGAAGAGCCATTGGTAGGTAGAAACAGTTGAAATGCATCATTTTCCTAGCACCCAATCTACAGTAGTTTTACACCACAGATTTCCAGTTTAAAACTTTTGAGTGCAGTGAAAGATGATTTATCTGATCTATATGGTACAATCCAAATGTTCTGTGATAAAAATGAGCTATTGATCTGCGGAGATTCTAATTTAGATCTGCTCACTTAAAAAGAGTAATAAACTGAAACAGTCTGGGAAACTTATGTTTCAAATGACTTATCAAGGAGTTAAAAAATTTAGTAACCTGAGCCAGCAATAACTTTAACAGTAGCCAGAGCCCTCGATTTTACTGAGCCAAATTTTCCTGAACTATTCACAGAAGTATGTGGATAACAGTTCTTTCTGTTACACTGATGTCCAGAGAGATGCTCATTTGTAGTAGGTCCTATGAAAAGAAATGAAAAGTAAAAGACATTCTGGAGAGTTCAAAACACAAACTTAGCAGTGATAGTAATAGCTTTTTGGGCATAAAGTATTGTAAATAAAGCATGAAGAGGTCAGTCCTATTTTCCCACATATCTTCCATTGCTGAAACTTGAGGTTTTGCAAAGGATTTGATGAGATTTCTAGAAAAAGCGTGATTAATGTTTTATTGCTAAAAATCTAAATGGGTACTTTGGCCGTCCAGTTCTTCATAACCACACTTTGTTTTTTACTGCCTAGGCTGCATAGCTCTGTTTTTTTCATGAAGGTTGTGAAATTAGTATGAATTTAGTGGATTTAAACACTACAGAGGTGAATGTACAAATTGCTGTAAGATTGCACTCAATTTTCAATAACCCACACAGGCTGTATCCTACATGGTTAAGTGTACTCTGTGATATTCCCATTAATGACCTGGATAACAGAAAAGCGTGGATGTCCTCAAACGTGAAAATAATGAGCAAAGGGGGACTGAAAGCACTTGAGAGGGTTAGAATTTAAAACAATGCATTGGAGAAATGATCTGAAGTCAGGAAGATGGAGCAAGGCACAGATAAGCGCAAAAACTGCTACACTTAGAAAGTAGAACAAAATGAAAAAGGAAAAATAACTGGGCAGCAGCAGCACAGCAGAAAAGATTGTTGTAAGGAATTGTAATCTAAACATAACTGATGTCATGCTGTGGCCAGAAAGGCAGCTTCTATCCTGGAAAATGGACAGTAGTGCTCCTCTCACCAGCACTTTTAAAGCTTGACAAGGATTGCCATGTCCTTGTTTAGATGTTACATATCCACAGAGATAAAGACCCTCTGTTTGATGTTAAGAAAAGTGGCACTTTGAAAATATTTTCTGTAGGGCATGACTGAAATATAAAAGGTTTCACTTGGCTTAGCAGGCTGGTAGGAAAGCAGAAGAAAGGTGATATTGCAGTGGTTGTGCAGAGGACAAGAAGGACAAGCAGCAGATTAGGATAATTAGGATAAAGCTGGACAAGAAACTGTCTGGTTAGAATAGTTAAACAAAGGAACAAGTAAACGAAAGCACAAATGCTCCATCACCAAAGGTTTTGAGAAATGTTTAAAACAGATGTGAACTGCTCCTTTAAAATCCATCCTATAAGGGGAGCCGTGAGTTCCTAGCTCTTAAGTAGACTCTTATTAGTAAGTAAGACGAGCCCCAGCAAGATAGCAGATAAGATTACAAGAGATCTTACTCAAAGTTACAAAGATAGACTCCTGAGATATGTAGGATCCATGTTTAATTACCATGATAATATTTGCTTTAATTCTCCCTGTAAGGAGATTGTCTAATCACCACATGGTACCTATAAGATGGCAGAAAATATTTGTTACAGATCCACTTCCAGTAAAATAATAAAATATGCACCAGCACAAGACCTGAAGTCCAAAACAGGAGTTTCAGCAATAAGATACAGGTTCTGTTTGCTTTCTATGACAAAGGAGGGCTGCTCCAATGGAGGCGAAATCATGTTTCTCTTTTCTGAGTGTTGAGTGTGTCCAGTGCTGCTCTGTGCACATTCTCTCAGTGCCCCAGGAGCATTGCACTGCTGTTGCACAAACATTCATAGACAGAGCATTTGTTAAAAAATAAATAGATTTGAACGGTCCTTTCCATGGGGTAGTGCTCCAGTCCATCAAACAGCATGGTTGGTTCCTGTTCGGATGTTCATGGGAGTCTCTGTTGTGAGGGTCCTTTCAATAGCACCTTCATCTGGATCTGTTTAGACTCCCTAAACCTCTGCTCACTTGCTATGGTCCTGCGTCACCACTCCAGCACATGTATGGTCTGTTTCTATTGAAAGTATTAAATCATGCACAAAATATCTATCTTGACTATGTACCAAATGCTGTGCTATGTGTCCATGTCTCCATCTGTGCAGTTTCCACTATTTACCAGTATCTTACCTATGCACAGTCTGGTCAGTTCTGCAGCAGAAACTGCCTGGGTGGGTTCTTTGGAGGGCTAGGTTCTTGTCCAGGTTAATCAACACATCTAACACATAAATCCTGTCTGTCAACCCATCCAGGCACAGCAGGAGCTGTCCAGGGAAATCTCCAGGCCAGTCTGACACTCCCCCTGGAGGGCTCCTGCAGCAGCTGCCCAACAGCTCTGCTATGCAGGGGCTCAGAGCTAAGGCAATCCCCTCCTCACAAGGCAGTGTCTTGTCTTGGGCAGAGCCCTTGTTTCATGCATGCAGAGCTGGCTGGGAGCTCTGGGGTCAGCAATTAAGGGTGAAGTGTGCTGGCTGCCCACCCATGCACATCCCTGATCCCCAGCTACACCAGACTTACAGCTGTAAGAAAACTTGAATTTCAAACTTAGGTCTCATATATTGAAATTCCATGGCTTTTGCCCCACACACATGCACAGAGCAAAGGGTACACGTTAAGCTCCAGAGTGGAGCCCTGTGTGTGCCGAGCATCCTCTGCACCAATTATCACCTCATTAATTCCCACGGCAGTGCTTTTACTCTGAGAGCACATTCTCTATGCTTTCACTACTTGTCATCGTAAACTGAAGCTCTTTGTTAAAATCTTCGCTTGATGGACAAATTTAGAAGCACATAAGCCTGATGAGATAGCAAATTAATAATAGCCTGCCTGCATCAGGAAGTAATAGAGATGTTGTAGTTTAAATTACAGTTTCAGAGTTGGTAGATAAGACCTTTCATCTGCCGTATGCAAACTAAACTTCCTGACCCAACAGTGATGTCTGTCAGCAATAAGCACAAAGCCCTACTTGTATTTAATCTTTGTACACATTTCCCAGACTGGGGAACTGTACATTTTACTACATCTTTGAAGCTTCTTTCCACATGATTTTTCCTACATATTTAGTGTAGAGAGGACAATAATAGTACAAAATTCAATTCAAAACATTGCAGCTCCTGCTTTGCAACCAGCCTTACGAGACTTTGGATACTTCTCTTAGCATTATCTGTGCAATTAAGTTAAATGAATTTAATCACCTGCACATGACATGGTTTCAAATAGTGTCTGGTAGTTTCAAAATAAAAGACCACACTGTATTTTGGCGATTTGGATGGGGAAAAAATAAGATGAAAGGGTGGTAAGAGGAGGAGGAAAGAAGAAATGTGCCTATTATATAAGAAAGTATAGAAATGTCTATTCCAAGAAGGTAATTAAGATTTTTGGGTCTGCGATCAACCTGTTCTCCAGTTCTTGACTAGACACAGAGTGGAACCTCTGAAAAAACGAAACAGATCCACACTGAGGAAAATTCAGAGAATCAAAGATCAAGTAATGCTCTGCTTTGTACATAAAATAAGCCATAGATAATTTTTTTAAATTTTTTTTATTTTTTTTTATTTTTCTAGTTAAACAGCAAGGTGAATAGTGGCTGTAACTTTTCTGGACTTAATTTTTCATTTACAAACAAGGATACAAGTCCCCTCTACTATAGTGTGAAAGTATTGATAGTTTGAGGACAAATATAAAATAATCATAAAATCATAGAATAGTTTGGCATGGAAGGGACCTTAAAGATCATCTAGTTCCAACCCCCCTGCCATGGGCAGGAACACCTTCCAATAGACCAGGTTGCTCAAAACCGTATCCAACCTGGCCTTGAACACTGCAAGGAATGGGGCATCCGCAAGTTCTCGGGACAACCTGCCTCGCCACCCTTGTGCTACAGAATTTCTTCCTGATATCTAATCTAAACCTGCCCTCTTTCAGTTTAAAGCCATTCCTCCTTGTCCAGTCACTACATGCCTTTTTCAAAAGTCCCTCTCCAGCTTTCCTGTAGGCCCCTTTAGATACTGGAAGGTGCTATAAGGTCACCCTGGAGCCTTCTTTTCTCCAGGCTGAACAACCCCAACTCTCTCAGTACCAGAGGAGAGGTACTTCAGCTTTTTTATCATTTTCATGGCCCTTCCTCTGGACTCATCCAGCAGGTCCATGTCCTTCTTATGCTGGGAACCACAGAGCTGAACACAGTGAAATGAGAGCAAGGCCTAAAGAGAGTTAACCAAGGTATCTTGCTCCATATCTGCTCTGCTTATGTTGAAAGAAATTTTGTTCTGTTTAGTTCAGTGGACCCGAAACTAGAGAAAACATTAGGAACATCATACAATGGGCTTAGGGGTAATAAATTAGAGTAAAGTAAGCTAAGGTAGACATTTGAATAAGTGGAATAGGCCTGAAGCCAAGGCTCTCTCCAAGCTTCAGTAACTGGGGCAAAAACAGTGGAAAGTCAAAAAGGTCACATTGAGGAAGACTACAGAGACCCCAGGCTCAATGATGAAGAAAAGCAGATGTACCTCTAGAATTGAGGGCCAAGAAAAGCTCCGCCCTGAGCTCCGCCTGGGCTCTGCCTATGCTCCACCTATTATCAATATGTATGATTAGATGTTGCAATCATATGAATATGTATGTTGAATGTTGTAATCCCTCACAGAAACTGTATATATTCCTTGGTTTGTGCCAAGGACTTTGGAGCTCTTTGTCCAGCGCGAGCTGGGGGTTCCCCAACGTTGCAATAAATACCTTTGCTGTTTAAGGCTAAAAACTCTGCCTTTAACAGTTTTTATTGCGCCTTTTTGGGCTTCAACAGTACTCCAGGTGGGGTCTTGTGAAAGGGGACTAGAGAGGAAAATCACCTCCCTCAACCTCCTGATCATATCACACCACCTGAAACATCAGTGACAGCTCTTCTGAAGGGTCAATTCCTTCAGGATTTCGTTTCATATGCATCCACTAGGAAATGTGGTGAGACAAGTGTGTATGGCTAAGAAATTTTGAACTGAATTATAGTATGGCCAGGAAGAGCTCATAGGGATGAAGTTCTGAGGATTTCAGTCTCTCCAGCTGTAAAAGCCAAATAATGTTACTGATCCTCTCTGGAAACCATTTTGAGATAAAAGCAACTTAATAGCATTGTAGGAGAAAAATCAATTTGGAATCAGGAGGTTGCCATACTCAACTGGATACTCACTGGATACATCAATATAAGTATCTATTGGCTGCTAGGAATGTGTTTTAAAATGAATGGAAATAACATGGTTTTGTAGAAATTTAAGGGGGGAAAAAAAAAACCCCTCCTTTTTACTAAAGAGCCTTACTTTTTATATGAGCCTAGGGGATTTCTACAGCTTTCAGCATCACAGCATCTGAATGAAGGATTATGTTTCTAGTCATAAACACAAAGAGCCCCACAACTGCCACTCTGCTTTGCACTCAGGACTTCACAGATGCAACCAGAAGAGAGTTCCAAAGCCCGCTGGAAATGACTATACCCATTCCAGCTATTTCAGTGGCCTCGAAATCAGACCTGTGCCTCAAGCACAGGCCGCTTGAGCCAAAGTGGAGTCTTCTTTTGCTACACCATTGTTTGAACCTCACATTGAATAGGCAATGCTTTAGGCCTTATACAATGCTACAAATAAAAACGTCTTGTGTAGCATCATTGTCACAATGCGTGGCTGGTAGGTGCTGATAGTTCCAACAAGGATGGGCAGAGAAAGGGTTAATGACCTGCATGAAAGCACCCGAAGTAATAAAATGCCTCCAGCCACACAGGCATCTGCCTTTCAGCCCTTTAGAAGTAGTCACAGCAGAAATGCTGAGTACTAAATAGACACAGAGACTGAAATGTTAGACTTAAGCTATATCATTAGCAATCACTTCTGTGGAATTTTAGAGTATTTTGGACACCGGGTATAAAAATACAGCATATTTTTTGCACATGCAAAACTGCTACATTTTAAGTGCAAAAATACCAGTGTTGATATCTACATAGCAGGAAAAAGCCATGTTGTTTTCCACAGCTAGCAAAGGGGAAATAAATACCCCAGGAATAGTAAACAAATTTCCAGATTTAAGGAGCATTTGGGGGCCATTTTATGCATGACTGATACAAGCAGGAGATCCAACACTCACTTGCTTGCACTTGTGAGCTGTATCAACATCACTTTGTCACTTGCTTTGCCATATTTTATCAAATGACATTTCATCTGTGCTTTGCTTTCTCATTGTAGACCAAATTTTATTCTTACCAACAAAATGCTACTCACTTGACATCAGTGCCGTAACACCTGTGCAAGAGAAGACTGGCTGTGTTTATACTCACTCTGCTGCTGAATATTTAGACCTAGTTAAGGAACTTGGGAAAAGACTAGGCAGTCTATCAGCTATTAACTTACAGATTATTTCACACTTCATATGCCTTTTCTCTGCTTTCAGAACTGTGTTGCACAAAAAGTCTTGTCAAATTTTAGTGACTTCTGCAGCTTGTGCTCACATTGCCTGCGTTAGTTCACTGAATATGGATTTCCAATACCTCTTTTACATTCACATAGTTTTTACTATCATCATCTGAAATAGCCAGATGACAATTTTGTTCTGTCCTAATTGCTGCTAATGACTTATTGATGCAAGCAGTTGCTTTCCATCTCATATTGCCTTAGAGGTGTTTATATATAGCTCTTTAATGCAGTATCAGGAGAAATATTTCCTGGTAAGAGCTAGGGTCTGGTATAGTTTTGTTGATTCTACTTCAGTACAGGTTTACAGAATACTGATCGAGATGGTGGAGATCAGAATACTTAGAATTACCAAGGACAAGAATGTAAAGGTATGGAAGTACCTGAACATGTATATAGCTGACTAATATACAGCACTGAACAGTACTGGCAGTAAAAAATGCCCAGGCATCTAAGCTAAACTGAAATGAGTGATAATGACCTGTGAAATATATAGCAAATGAAAATAAAAAGTGTTAGAGCACAAACAAGGTACATGTTCATTGTAGGTCTTTACAGAATCACAGAATCACAGAATCAGAATCAGGGTTGGAAAGGACCTCTGAGATCATCAAGTCCAACCCTTGATCCACCACCACCACGGTTACTAGACTGTGGCACCAAGCGCCACATCCAGTCTCATCTTAAAAACCTCCAGGGATGGAGAATCCACCACTTCCCTGGGCAGCCCACTCCAATGCCTGATTTTAATTCTCTTACATGTCTGAATTATAAAAATGGGAATTGCTGTCCCAAGAGATGACAAAATAAGGAAAATTTTTAAAACAGGAGATTTCAGAATCATAGTAATTACAATGGTTTCCAAAGGAGCGAAAGCCATTGCTGCTGCTGTCAGGGGGAGTGTGCTAACCCACAGGGAATCCCCCAGGAAGGACACAGCTGTTCAGGTCACCGGCTGCACAGGGTGTTTGAGCCTGGCGTCAGTACCAGATGACACTGCGAGGGACGCCTGTGCACCATGCGAGCAGGTGAAAGATTTGCTGTGCTTAGTGGAAGAGCTCAAGGAAGAAGTGGAGAGGCCAAGTAGTATCAGGGAGAGTGAAAGGGAAATAGACTGGTGGAGTTGCACCCTTTCGACCCCAAAGTCCAGCAGGAGACTGTGAAGCCCTGTCCCTCCTGCCATCAGGCAGAGAGAGCGAACCAAGTAATGGGGGTGAATGGAAACAGGTCCCCGACCGGAGAGCTACCGGGGTTGAAAAACAGTTAATTCCAGGTAGATTTCTGGAGCAAAGCCAATCACAAGTCTCAGGAATGCCTCTGCGAATGACGTATTTTACACAAGTAATATATGCTACTCTATGCTTATGATGTTGGAATTCAATATTAATAACAGCATTACAAATGAGACAAGCAATTTCATGACCACACATGGCTCCTGTTGTACTGCACAGCTTCACTGACATTACAGATCTCTATCAGATAGATAAGGCAAGAAACTGGGTCTGGAATATTTAAATTCATTCCTATTCAGGTCACTGACTTCGGATTTCTAGAAGGCTATTATCTTTCACAGAAGTGAGTTCCTCAGTAGCAGCTCTACATAAATTTCCAGAGCTTCTCACTACACACCCACAGCCTTGCTGCTGGTGCAACTAGCTGGGCAAGAGGTCCTGATTGCAGGATTATGTATTGGAAAGCTATGATTAGACTTCTGGAAGACAGCACATTACCACAGAAAATCTCACTTAGGCTATCACAGAAAGATTGAATACAGAAAGTGAAGCTAGAATGCAAGGCACTCAGACTAATGCTTGCTTGGCCATGTGTACCAGGGAACTTTCTGTGGTTTTTGCTGAACTACAGAATAACCTGTGATAATAATTTTGGTAAATGAAAAGATGACAGGTCGGATAGAACACAGTTTTCTGCTCTTAAAAGGAAGAATGTATTTCTGTTTCCAGGACTGTAATTCTTAGGAAGAAACTATAAAGTGATATTTCATGTTTTTAGTATGGCACTGTCTTGTAAAACACTTTCTAAATAGTTATCTCTGCTTCTAAAGAACAATGCTAAAAGTAGAGGTTAAACAAGTTAAAAATCAGTGAATGGTTAAGAAAGAAAGTGGGGTTTTGACATGGACAGTTAGCACTTCTTTTGTCAGTTTTTCAAACTCTTCCATTTTACACCTATTTGGATTAGTTTCTGGAATTCAGCATTCTACAAAACACACCTTTAATGCAGTACTTTTATTTTAGAAAATTCCAGTTTCATTTTTAATTTCTGGGAGACTTTTTTTTTACTTTTGTATTTCATTAAATATAAATTCTCATAGCAAGGGGTTTTTTTCAAGTTATGTTTAGTGATTTGATGCTGGTTTAAACAAGGACAGTAGTGGCATCTGTCAGAAAGACACTGCCAATAAAATTTGGTGTATTTTTTCCAGCAGAGACTATAAAGAACATCTCTGACTATCATGTCATCCAGAAACATGGTTGTAAGAGAGGCTCGTATCTTCCTATTTGCTCTCACCTTGAGCTTTATTGCAATGGAAGTTAGTGTCATAAGAAAATTCAAGTTTGTTTCCTTCCCGACACCTCCTGCAAATTGCACTGAGCAGCAGGAGAGAATTGTTTTTAATAGTGTAAGAACTGGAAGGTTAATTTTGGAAGCATTTCAAATATTCTACCATCCAATATTGTCCCTTTCTGTCAAGCATATGGTAGATGCTCCTGGTTGAAACAGAAGGGCATAATAAAGTTCAGATTACTTTTAATGCAGTGATTGGTGCTTAAGCCAATCGTGTTAATAAAAGAACAGGACAATTATGACAAAAACTGTCATTGTATCTGGACTACAGCTGCTCACTGATACAAGTCTTCCATAGAAGAGGCACTGTTTGGGCTCAGACAGTGGAAGGTAAAAGGAGAAAGTTGCCCTTTCATAGTCACTTTTCTGTTCTAGACGTGGCATTCACTGAAACATTTAGAGGGGGACTTGTACCAGTCAGTATTTGTATCTGTTGTTGAGTCACTGACAGAGGCAGTTTCCTTCTTTTCACATGTTCTGCCTTCCATTTCTGAATTCATCCTTTGTTACAAATAAGTACTTCATGGGTTGGCCTCAGTTTGAGATAAAGACACCTAAAATAAGGTGTTTGCAAGTAAGTGTCTATAGGTGATCTTGATGCCTAAACCACTGCTATAGTCAGTGCCCTCAGTGGAAGTTGGGGAGATCCAACTGCCAATCTGGTGAGAGCTGAATCTCTCTATTGACTCTCTCTGTGTCCCTCAATCTAAGAGTAATTAGGGTTCTATTCATTTAGTAAACATAGGTGTCCATGCCATTTCAGATGACCTAGGAAATCTCCACAGCTGGCAGATATAGCCATGACCTGCATGAAACCTCTGCTCTTCTAGACTTGCAGCTGAAGGCCAAATGAGCATTTCAACGAATTTACAAGGGCATCTTGAAAAGCACTAGGCACCTGCGTTTAGGCACCTGAACCAAGACCTTACATTTAGACATCTTAATTTAGGTGTCTCAGCCTTGAGCTGAATGTACTGCATACAAAGGGTTTTCGAATCTGAGTTACCTTTAATCACCGAAGAAGTCTGCAAGAATCACATGTTCCCCAGAGAGAGGTAGGGACTCCTCCTGTAGCACCAGATTATGGGGAGGATCTTCATGGATACTAAATCTTTCCATGTGTGGAAAAGCACTGCTGTTAAGCTTAAGAGGTTAAAGAAATCCAGTCACAGAACGGGAGAATTAGAGTGGCAATATGCAGTTTCATCTGCTCATGCAAAGAGAAGATATTGACTGCTTCTGTTAAAACGGGGATTAGATAAAATATCAATGTCACAGTCACTTTAAACAGTCTTAATACATTTTTTTTTTCAAATTAGATGAGTCAATAAGTGGGAAAACAGGGTTCCAGACCATCTTTAGCAGAATATTGTTAGAATAATAATTAACAGCTAACAATCCACATATTCTTAGTGAATAAAGGTTCACTGGAGCAAGACGAATAAAAATAGAAAATGCCTATTTAAATTCCAAACAATCATGGACTCCTTTTTCCCATAGGAACTGAGAAATAATTAGTATCTCTGAAAATTAGTTTATTGATTTTGATGGCTACATATGATTCAGGTACTTCAGTTCAGCCTAAATTGAATATTCTATTTCTAGTGGTTTCCATAAAATACTACCATGGAAATAGAAGAAAGACATATCTTGGATTCCTGGAAGTGGCAAGATAGACAATTACTCTGATTAAGCATTTTGACAGTACAATTCAGTACTTAACCTGTACTGGGTCATGGTTCAGATAGACTAGGAAATGCATTGAATTTGTTGAATTGTCAAACCATTCTTACTGCTTTACCAGTATCTTCTCATCTTCACATTGATTTCTTCTCCTGAGCTCTGTTCTAAATCTTAGTAAGTCCCCAAAGACAGTGGAACTCAAGTTTCAGCCTGGCTGTGGTTACAGACTTCACCCAGGATCTTTTCTCCACCAGAGCTGAGAAATTGCAGTCCACCAGCTCTCCACTGGCATGGGTTGTTAGGATTGTCTTGTCCCAGGTCAGAAATCATCCTGATGGCTTCCGCTTTCTCTATCAGTGAAAGAAAGGAGATAAAACCTGCTTCCTTCACTTAACTCGATACTTCATTTCTTTCCCAAGGGTTGCCACAGCCTGAACGAAGAGGTCATGGTGACCAGTTCTCCCACATCTAGCGCAAGAAGAACAGCTCAAGGAGAGGTCTTCCCACCCTTTCTTCCCAGAGAGTTTTGTGGTTAGGAGCATTGAAACCGGTATCTCAACAGTCATCTGTTTCAGTGTATGAATGTATTTCCAGAAGTGGCCTCTTTTCTCAGAGCCTCCCATGAAGCATGTTTCTCCTTAGTGTAGTGGTGAGCCAATATGTGCACTTATGCAATGAGTGCTGCAACCACTCTGGGATTGGTAAGTAGCAAATCTCCAGTAGGAGTCATAGCTGCTCCATGAAACAAGAAAAGCAAGGTCACACAAAGCTCACTGCCTTCTCTTCCATCTCCACAAGATGGAAAGTAGCCAAAGAGATGAGAAATATGTTGTGTGGGAGTGTACAGCACATTTTCAGGCGATCTTCACAGGTCTCTTGCCCGTGGCATGACTGACGTGAGCTTCATGCACCCACACTGTGGAGCTCTTTTGTTGTCCGGGGATCACTGTCCATCTTACGTCCTACCTTATTGATGGGGTCTTGGTGAACCTGCTTCATGCCCATGCTTAGCTCTGATCCTTTCAATAGCAAGGATTTGAAACTTCAGACATTTTCAGAGGCCCAAGGACCAGACAAGCTTGGTGCAGTTTTGACACCAGACCTTAGGAGTAGAGTTACTTCTGGTGCATGAGGGGGTGGTGAGACATTTTAAGTAAGTAGTCAGATGTATTCCTGTCTTCTCGAACCTGCACAATGACATTGGAAGAAAGAGTGTTATGAGTGTGTTTACAAGGGAAAGACAAGTTTCTAAAAACTTTCAAAGAAAATAGTCCATAAGAAATTCTGGAAGTTAAAAAGAATTCAGAATAAAACTGTAGGAAGGATTTGTGACCTGAAGAGAGAAAATCAAAGGAGGTGAACTTAGCTTTTGAAAGCCAAAGAATATTGCAGAACAGTTAGAAGTGTCTATAAGAGAAAGATATCAGATAACAGCATGATTTCAAAAGAAATAGCAGGTCATTCCTTAACAACAATATTGAATGGCTGGAGGCTGAAGTTTGAAAATAAATTGAAGAATTAATTAAACTGCCAGCTAAAATAATTGAAAACAGAGCAATTCCAATTGTTTTGCAGACAAATTACTTTGCAAACAAAAAGTTTTCTCTGTGGAAATGTGAATGTTTTCTATCTATTTTCAGTACAAATATGCTGTTCAATGCCTTTGTGGTTCAACTTTTAGTAGCATGTTGCCATGTTGATACAAAGATTACATTTCTCATTATGCTTTGTTGCAAAAAGGTGTTATATGATGTATATAGTTTCTCAATAAAAAGGGAGAGACAAGTATAATGAAATATATAAATTAATCAGATTTGAATATGGTTTGAGCAAATCATACCTTCTGTGTTTGGAGTTGTTTTCAGAAGCATTCTGAGAATAAATTACACTGATTTCAGGATTCAAAATAATTAAAGGGGAGGGAAAGGTTTTCTAAACAGTTCTAGTTAGTACATGCTAGCTTATTAAGTACATGATTAAGTATTTGTTGCTCAGACTCCTCTTAATCAAGACTTGTTATCTTTCTAAAATATATATTCAGTTAAGAAAAAAGAAAGTTGTGTTTCTTTCATAAACGTGAAATTCTGGTTGAATATATACCTATACTCTTGAAAATTATGCAAGTAGTACATCTGACCTTCCTTTATTTAAACTATGAGAATACCTGAAACTGTAGAGTCAAAGAAGTAAAAAATTATTGCAAAACTGTCTGTATTTTTTACCCTACTTATCCATGCCAACTTTTCTGTCAAATACATTTCAGTGAATGTATTAAAAGAAGTTTGTATGTCTGATAATATTTCATAGACTTCATACAAAAAGAGTGTGAAGACAGGTCAGTTGAACTTCTGTGGACCATAAGTCAATTTGCAAAATGAAAAAGAAAAAAAGAGAAAGAAAAAAAATTAAAGAAAAGTCCAGCTTCCACAGAGAGAAGGTACCAGCTACATGGAAACCTGGTTAGGTCTTACTTTGCTGAAATTCTTTCCTTTGCACTGTTTAGGTGCCTCCTTTGACTTAGTTCCTGGTAATGCTCTAGGGAAAAGTTACACAGATGGCAGAAATTTGCTACAAGAAGAATTTACTGTCATTCCTCCCTTTAATAGATGAGAATGTAATATATTCATTAAAAAAGATTCCAAACTTCAGTCATCCCCTAATGATCATGCAAATTCCCTCATCAATGCATAATAGAACAAAAGAGTTCTGTGTGTTAAGTATCACTTCTACCACTTTCTATGGCATTTCATTAAAATGTTGTATTTCAAACAACATTTTGCAGAAGTTACTTATCAGGTTTGCTTATGGGACACATCAGAGTAAGGAGGAAATGGCAGATGCTTTCCTGCAGTTCTGCTTTGTTTTGCTTGGCTTGGCCAGACTTTGATGTGACACAGGTAAAATTCAGCACAAAATATTTACGCTTGGTGTTGATTTTTATTTCAGCAACACAAATGAAACACCAGGACTCCCTCCAGGATGTGGGAAGATTTCATGAAAATTCTTGCAGACCCTACAACTACAAATAAGCAATAAGAAACTGTGCTACTTATGCCCACACTCTCACTTGAGCAAAAACAGGAAGATATGTTTAGCTGGAGTTCTGCTTGGTAGTGATTTATCTGTCTTTAGGTTGCTTTACATAATATTTTTACTAACAATAGCACAGATCCCTAAAAAAAAAAAAAAATTTGCATCATAAGCCCTGTCACCTGCCCAGAGTTATGGACAGTGAGAAAAAGCTGCAGTGAGTTACACTCAAGGAGTAAATGTTGACAGGAAGAATCTCAGGTCAGAATTAGTCTGGGAAACTGGTCTGCCAGTAGGAGGGAAGAAAAAGAAGGATGGACATTCGCAATTTAGTCCAATTTAGGTTCCTGCTCTGAATTGCTCTGAGGATGCTCTTTCCCTTGATTACCTGGGGAGTCCACAGAATAACTTTGTAACTTAGGTAAAGTGTCTTAAAATTTCTCTCATTGACCAAGACCTCTTCTTTCAAGTGCATTTCATCTATTACATACTTGGAATAGCAGTGGGGAAATCATATATGATTGCTGTTTTCCCTCTGCTGGAAAAACCTAAAATTTAATTCACCATGAAATACAGCCATATACTTAAATGATAACTAAAATGGCTGTGAAGCTGCTCAAGCTTTGTGAGAGTAGAAAAACCCATGAAATGCCTGAGGAGATTAGCAAAACAGCAGCCCTCTGATCGCGTGTCCTTCTGGTCAGTGTACCACGCTCAGGGGTTGGGAGAGCATATCACATTGGGAACGACCCTCCACTTACACAGGGTTGGTCTGATTGCTGTAAGAAGATGTCTAGAGCAGTTCAGTGAACAGAAACAATATTTTTTAGGTGAGAAATGCAATGTAAACCCCTTGACCTTGGTGCGCTTATCCACCTCCAAGGATACGAGTTTCATTTTCTCTTTGTTTGTAACAGCATGCTGGAAAATAACAAGTCAAGGCTTTGGATTCATCTCAGGTGAGGTTCATTTATCAGGTACCAAGTTTCTCTAAAAGCAATTCAACTTCTACATAACAGAGAGTCAGTAAGAATTAGATTTTTTTTGCTAACTTTCTGCCCAAGTCTGTGCGTACAAGAGCATTTCAATATCAAGGTTTTTGTTTATCTGGTGATGACACTGTTCAAAAGGGAGTGGGGTTGAAGTGAGGAATACAAAGTCATGCTAGGGTAACTTTAATCATTAATAACTTGCTCATTTATAATTGGCCAAAAATCCTCCCAGGTTTCAGTTGTTAGTTCAATGGATTAACAACACAAGGACTCTGACCTGCTGTCTCTTTGCAGGAGGAACTTGCTGAGTGGAGATGTAGAAGCATTGAGCTCATTATGCATACTGGGCAAGGAAGGATCAGTCCTACTTCAGAGGGGGAAGGTGGATAGCAGAAAATGTGGCAGAATTAATGGAAAGGCTTTATATATTTACTTTTTATTTTTTGTGCTATGCTTTCTCTAAAATGTGACAAAAAGAGGAATCTGTGTTAGGTCTGAAAGTATGACTAGGTGTAAAACCAGACTGTACCATTAAAAGGGAAAAACATCACTCTAAGAATTACTTTGGCTTGTCTAAAATGTCAGGCAGAAAAGAGGATACAACCAAGCAAGAAATGGATTTAAACCATATCGGATTTGGGGAACGAAAAGATCACTGCAAGAGTTCTCCAAGAAAGCAGATGCTTTGCTGAGTAAATTATTTATTTCCATTCCTGTTTTCCACAAGTAATAGAAGAAATCTGATTTCCACCATTCTCTTGCTGCGGTTTAGATAAGTGACAAATTATGGCAAGGTGTTTGCTCTGGCACACCAACACAGTTCTTGTGGATCAACACACTCCTGTTCTCTGGACCATGAGCCAAAGCTGAGGAAACAGGTGGCTCTAATCTGGCTTTACCCCTGCAGGGCTCAAAGAAGTCAGGCTAGTTGCTGTCTTCCATCAGCCAGGGCCCTCTCCCAGAGATTAATTTACAAAAACTTAAGCTAGAGAAGGAATTTGACCAAAGCTCTGCAACTCTAACCCAGTTAGATTGCTGTCAACTTTTCGTATATTGTTGGCAGGATCAGGCTCCTTAAGTTAAATCCAGCTGATGGATCAGTTTTTCAATTGGAAAATGCAGTTGTATTAAATTTTGAGAGTACAATTCGATTGCATTTTTCAGAGGAAAAAGTCCAGCTGGCGTGTTCTGACTGTGCCAAAATACTTTTTGTATTTTTGTCTCAATTTTGTTTAATAAATTAGATATTGTGCATTGTAGGAAATTTTTTTATAATGCATGGCATTATCACAATGAAATGTTTTTGGTTTTTTTTACGGAAACTATCTAAACTTTTACTCAGTGGGAAATTTCACCATGGTGGCTCCAGGTTTTTGTTTAGAATTGAAAATAATAACAGAGAAGTCATTATTTCCTAGAGAACAACAACAGAAAGCACTGTTTTACATCCAGGTCTCCACTGACAATGATTGGAGAGAAACTGGAGGGAAAGTTGAAAGGGTTTGGAAAAAGTAGGCAACATTCTCAAAGCAATAATATTTATGACATGTTCCTATTAGTGTGATAGCTCATTCTGCTCTGTCAGATGCTAGGTTGATAATCCATGGAAAGTTGCTGCCTAGTAATGAATAAATTTTCTTATCTAGTATATACAGATGTTTTCATCCCTAGTGACTATTTCAGGGTTTATACCTTGTCATACTCTCATATCTGAGCAATGCCCACACAAATCAAGCCTCAAAGTGAATTCCTTACTGGGACTCAATTTCCTATTTTGGAAATGGTACTTTGCCCATCATTCTCCGTGGTGTAGAATGTGGTGGTGTTCTGCCTTTCTTTTGGCATCCAAAAGTTACACAGTCGGGACTACCCTCATCAGATGAAGTGACATTGTCGCTGGAGATAAATGAGTCAAAGGATCTACCAAAGGTAGGCATTTACCACTGACCTCCATTTCGTTAGGAACATTAAGCAGGTAAATACCAATCTGTGATTAAAAAAACCTCTGAAATGCATCATTTTCTTAAGGAAAGCACAAAGAACGTTTTTCATTAAGCAAATGCAGAACTGTTTTCAGGCGATGTGTGGCTGAAGGCTCCTGAGCAGTGTCATTGAATGTCACCCTGAAGATAGGTTTTACATGGGTACACAGCAAAGTTCCTGCTCTAAGGAAGCAAAGCCTGGCATTTTGCACAACAGAACTAATATAATGCCATACCTACCATAAATCCACATACCTGTGGATTTACTATTTGAGATGCAAAAATGCTATCTACTGGACTCCGTTTCCCCAAGTCTTTAAGCTAGATTCACAGACAGTTTCAAAGCTCTGGGTTCAGCACTTGTACCTTTTTTTACTAGATAAAGCACAGTGACAGAGCTCTGGTCCTCTACTGAGTCAGAGAATTTCCTGAGAAAGATTTACATGAGGACTGATTACACACATACTCCACAGATGGATTTCTTCTGATTCCTACATTGCTGTTACTCATAATGTACTTTACTCAACACTTGCTTCAGCTTTGATGCAAAGACAGTTTTGCATTTGTTCATGTACAACCTACAGTTTAACAACAACAACTCACAATTTTCAATACTTAAAGGAGGCTTATAAGAAAGACGGGGCATATTTTTTAGCAGGGCCTGTTGTGCTAGGACAAGAAATAATGGTTTTAACTTAAAAGAGGGAAGGTTCAGACTAGGTATAAGGAAGAGATTTTTTACAGTGAGGTTGGTAAATCACTGGCACAGGTTGCCCAAGAGGCTGTAGAAGCCCCATCCCTGGAAACATTCAGGGTCAGGCTGGACGGGGCTCTGAGCAACCTGATGTAGTTGAAGATGTCCCTGCTCATTGCAGGAGGGTTGGAACCAGAAAGCTTTTAAAGGTCCCTTCCAGTCCAAAACATGCTATAATTCTATCAATTTATCTGATTCCTGATTTCCCTCCCATTTATATCACTGTAACTCAAAACACTTAGCTAAGGATGTAATACCTTTGGAGGTAACCAAACATATAAAAACTACTTACGACCACCCAGATAAGAAGTGGCAGAGTCTGGCTTGTCCCAACCCTGTGTGCAGTTGTCCAGGCAATGCTGCATCCAATATGACTTCTATTCAGGCCTTTTCATAAAAATCTTGACAATAAAAACAAATACCAGGGGGTGGAACATGAGCTGGAGGCGGTGATGTTGCTGGAGATGGTCAGAATTGACAGGAGGGACCTGTATCATTCTTGTGGCATAGCAGCTAAAAGGGGCTGAATGGTAGGTGATGAACTCTCTCTCAAATATATTTGCCACATCTTGCAGCTTTATTTCTAGCTGTGATTTGCAGGCAGTCCATTTTTTGCTCGTGTAAGAACAGCAGAATTATTAATATTTCCAAGTGTATGTCACGCAAAGAAGAAACAAATGTATATTTACATTTATCTTTCTTTGTATTTATGGATAAAAGTCCTACAGACCTTCCCCTCTAACAGACAGCTGTAGGTATGCACAGGAACCTGGTAAAAAAAAAGTTTTGTCACCTACAAAGGTGTGCTGTAGCAGCACCTGTTTCATTGCAGGGCAGTGATGCTGTGGCAATGTGTCCCAAGAGTATGAAGAGACAGAAAAATGAGGGACAGCTACCAAACAGCATTTAGGGCCTTTCAGAAGTGTTTGCACTGATCGGTTGCTGCTTATCAGGAGATACCCCACAGGAGTCCCTAGACAACAGGTCACATTTCACGTAAGAAATTATTTCAGCCTTCCTCCAGCCCTGTCAAAGCAAGAAGGAATAAAGGGGATAGAATTACAAGTGACCCCAATAAAGTTTGATCTTGGCTGGGAAAACCATGGTGAGCAGTAATAAGGGCTGGTGTCAGAAGGCCACCTGTGAGCTCCAGGGATGGGATTTTCAGGGGCAGAGCTGCAGCTCTCTGCATTGCAGAGGCTCCAGGCAGCTCCCACCAGCCCGTCCTGCTCCAAGAGCTCTCCAGTTCTGTTCAGACGATTTCCCTGTGCTGTTTAATTACAAGATCTTTCTGGCTCCTTACACACTCCCAAACTGCAGGTTCATTATCTGAGCCCTCTCTTTATCCAAATTCTCTGCTCTGAGGGGTCCCACACAAACACACAGGAAACATTCACAATTGCACCAGAGCTCTTTTTATACTTGAGCCAACAAACACCCTGTAAAAAAGTCACACAAAATCTAGTTATAATGGGGAAGCTGTGAAATAGGTGTAACAGGAAGAGAAAGGAAAGGAACTGATTTCATGAGTACATTAGCAGGGAGAAACACCAAACACAGAACCCTCCAAGGCAGTGACATTTGGAGTCTAAATCAAGATGATATCCACAAAGAGACAACAGAGAAATCTTGCTGTTCCTGTGATTGCTGAGGCTGCTATTAGGACTCCTGCCATTCAGCAAAGCAACTGCTGTTGTCCTTGGGAGCACCAATTCAGGATCCGCTTCAGTGGCTGTAATTTAATAGTAAAGGCATCCGAGGTTGAAAATGGGAACTTGGCAGGCATGCCTGGGAGAAGAGGGCTTTTTGTGTGCGAATCACTAAACCTTCAAATTCCTTCTGCAGCTCTGCTTCCCTCAGTCATTTTATTTCCAGGAAATGTACAGCCTCAGCATGTCAAAAATGAGAAGCATGGATAAGCAGCCAGTGTTAAAATCACAGAGGTTTATACTGAGTTGCAAAGTCAATTTGAGAAAAATTAGGGAGCCCAAGGAAGCAGAGCCCTTCTTTCTGCCCTATTCATGGATGCTCCTCTTGAGCTGGGCTCTGGACTGCAGGCAGTGCACTCACATGCTTGATTACAGATTTAAGCAGCAAACTTCAGCCTTGGGCTGTTCGATGAAATTCGTGGCCTCGTATCCAGGGCTCATGGAAATGCTGTGGCTCAGATGAGTCACAGCATGTTTGCGTTCCCTGAGCCCTTGGGGAGCACAAGCCAGCAAAGGTCAGCTCCACCAGCAAAGCATTGGGCTGTGCAGAGATAGAGCAAAGGCTGTAGCACCTGCAAGTGACTTAACCAGAGTGGGCACTACCCACACCAACAAGAGCTGAGAGCCACGCCGGCTCCAAACGAGCCATCACCGCTCTGCATGCTTTATGAGTCACTACTAAATGTCACATGGACAACAGCATCAATCTCTTCTTCACCATCCCCTGATTCATATATGAAATTGCCATATATTTTTATTGGGCATTTTTCCTTGGTGACCCAGCTTTGGGCACAATTTTCATTTGCCTGTGCACTCTGCATCAGCCACAGACATGAGGCAACTTGGCCAGTCACTAAGCCCACAGCAAAGGCCAGAGTGGTGAACTTTGCCTGGTTCCAGGGAACATCTCTCTCTTACACTCATGCTCTTCCAGTTCCCATTTAAATAAAAGCTCTGGCAAACCAAGAAAGCATTAGTGCTGCTGAGCCTTCCCAGGTCTCCTCTGTCAGGCTGATGGTCATGATACAATTGATACATTTTCAAGACAGTGTGTCCTGTTGGTGTTAGCTGGTGTTTAACATATTAGGATGATGTGTTTTGCTGGGATGAGAAATGAGATGAAGCCTTAGCAGTTAGGTCTAATGCTCATGGCATTTTTAAGCACTTACTTCAATGTAGGATGTGGCCGTAACTGAGACAGGTTACAGGCAACCACATGAATAAATAAATAGAGTGGCTTCTGCTGAATTTTTCTGTGATAGAGTGAAATCTTTACCATAAAGATGGAGGCTTAAGTGCCCATGTCCATATAAACCTCAAGTCCACCCCAGAGTACCTGCTGGGGAGGCAGGACCAGTCTCCAGCTGTGCTGGCCAGAGCCTTGAGCAGAGACCAGCTGAAGAAGGACAGGGACGATGCCTCCAGCCAAAACTGTTTTGTTCTCCATAAGCAACATGTGCAAAAAAATCTTTTTTAAAAAACTCACATTTTCCAAAGAACCTAGTCTTCACAAAACAAACAAACAAACAAACAAACAAACAAAACACACAAAAAAAACACACAAAAAAAACCCCACCAAAATCCAAAACTGGCTCTGTGACTCATGCTACTACATATATAAAAAATGCAAATACATCCCCCTTTCTCCCAGTTCTCTTCCTGTGCAATCCATGGAGAGGAGGCAGGGTTCTGCAGACACAACCCACTATTCAGTTTATAGAACATCTAAAATAAAAACTAACTACCTTCTGGAAGGACTCTGTAACACAAGGGTGCCAACGGCTGATGCTGAATCATACGCTGCTGAGCTTTAGGGAAAAGAAAAGAAAACACGAGTGACTCTGAGCACCACTGCAACTGTAACTGATATTCTATTTGAATTAAACATTTCATTTACTCTGTCACAGTGACTGTGACCTTTTCAACTGCAGTTTAGCTCTAAATGACTGATGTTCTTCATGTTACACATACAAAGCTCAACAGACTTGTTCTGTCAAAGAATGAAAATAGCTCTGTGGGTATTTTGTCTCCCTGTTTCACAGAGATATAACAGTGAATGCAATAAGAAGTAATGGTGTGGAAGAGATCATGCTGCTGCTTTCCAAGGGTCATGTACATATGGCTGATGAGAAGCCCTGGCATTTCCATTGTCTACTGAATTAAAAAACAGTGACGGGCAACAGCCACCTGAAAAACGTGATGCACAGGTCCCGTGTCTCCAGAGTCAACGTGACCTCAGTAGAAAACTCAGGTTATATTTCTAGAGGAGAACTTTCAGAATAAATGTGCTCTGAGTTGGGTGAACTCTTGAAACCCCAGGTTTTCTTCACTGTCTGGGGTCTGGTACTTACAGGTGGACTGAAATGATTTTATGGGGATAACAGTTCACCCATACCCCCACTCTCAGCTGCACCCAGACCCTGGTCAGAGGGGTGCACTGCCAGAGCTTGAAGAGAGTTTCAAGGTGCTTGCCCAGTCTCTCTGTAGCTGATGCTGGTGATTTTATTTCTTTCTTCTTGGAAAACTGCATCATCTTTCTCTAGAAAAGAGAAAGAGCACATTTTTTTTAAGCGTCTCTGTGTTAGTGAACCCTGGGACTTATTTGGGTGGAAAGGCAATAAAACCCATTTTCTTTTCTTATTTTTAAGATCATGTCCTTTTCAAAGCATCTTAAGAAAAGAAATGAGGCCTGTCTCTGGATGCTCTAAGTCCCTGCAGCACAAGGAGAAGTGACACCAGGTGCCACAGCAAGACAGACAGCCTGGAGCACCTGGGAAAAAAAGACCTGGCAGCTGGAAGAAAGGGCGCAAAAGCTGTCACTAGCTGGTTACTTCAGGATGCCATGGGGTAACCTGTGGTTACCTATGTCACTCTTTTGATCACAGCCAGCAAAAGGCAGAGCTGAATGCAGCTGGATGGCTTGGGGCTAGAATTCAACACAAGGAAGGAAATAATGTGGAGGCAGAAACAGCTGAGTAGGGATGAGAAGGGACAATACAATCTCTTTCAGTTGCTCTGCTGGCTTTCAGTGCTTGTTGAACTATTGCCTGATTTTAACACACAGAGATACACCAGAGATCGATCACTGTTCAGGAAGGAATGGCCCAGGAGTGTGCACAGACCAGGGTCAGGTGTGCATGGAGCCATGTAATCAGCAACAGAAAAGTACTGTACGGTTCTTTGCAACTTTGTAAAATGCCAGCTTGACACAGGAGAAAATACCACTTCTGACAAGAGTCCACTCACTTTTCCAGTCAAGGGCTGCTGCAGTGTCTGCAAAATGAAGCAAGGGTCAGGATACAGAAATCATTGGGGGTGGCACATCTGATAAGATAGGCACAGTCAGTTCAGTCTCAGTGCAGAAAGAAAACTGAGGACACTGAGGAAACTCAGGTCTGGAGAACTCACGCAGTCACATAGCAGATTGGAATAATGGGTACAAACAGTATTGAGTCAATCTTAATGGGCCCCAGCCAGTACTTTGACAGACTAGGTTTTTTTAGTGGACTTTATTGTTGAGAATCCAAAGATTCCCTGGGAGAAGTTTGAGTTGTGGAAGAAGGAAGTCTATCCCTTACAAAATCTGTGATCTGCAGAAAAAGGACTTTATTATGGACCTCTATTTACGTGTTTACCATTGTTGGTACCTGTTATCAAATCAAGCTTTTATATGCATATTTACCATTGTTGGTATATGTGAATTTTAACGTTGTACCCAGTTATATCTTTATATTTCCCTCAGATTTATCCCCAGTTTATTCCTAATTCCTGATTGGCCCAAGTTTGGTGCAGTGCACCATTTTCCCTATATGGTTGGTTCACTCCTATATTTCCCTTATTTGTCTTTGTACCCTCCTTCCCTGTTCCAAGTTTGGCATAAGCCCTTCCTACCTTTCCCATATATGTTACACTCCATCCAGTTTCTGGAACCTTCCCTGGCTCCCTCTATAAAAGAGAGAGCATTCCCTTAATAAAATGATTCGCTCCACCTCAGCGACCTGCTCACAAACCCGCTGCGAGTCCGTGTCTTTTTTCTTTCCCCCTGACTCACGTCACTTTATGGACTAGTCCTTTGAAGCGCACACAAATTCCTCATCACACACGGGAGGAAGGAGTTTCCAAAGGGAGAGCCGATCAGCCTAATACATGTACCTAAATTCATAACCCATTTGGCTAATTGCTCATAACTGACACAAACTCACAACTACCATGGCTGTTGGCCCCAGAACGAAGGCTTGTACCAACACTGACAGTAATCTGGGAATGAAGAACAGCAACACGTAATACCACAAAGGTCATGTCTGATGGCCAAGGCAAGCCCCATCAACAGGTGGAAGGGTGATAGTGGTCAGCTCCACTTCCTCCTGTGTACTTGTGTTAGCAGTGTGTAGAGAGGATGCCCACACATAGTTAATTCACCTGTACCATGTTGACTGCAAAACCTATATATGCTGCAAGTGAATAATGCTTTATATTAAAGCAGAGTGTGAGGCGAGAGCCAGACTTACCTCCCACGCACATATCTCGTGATATCAATATATGTGACTCACTCTTTAGCTGCTCCTATAAGAAACCAAGCAATATTTCATAAAAACCTATCCAGGGTCTTATTTGTCTTCAGGGGAAAAAATGTTAAGCCATGCATCCTTCCTTTTTTCTTTTTTTATAATTCAAGCTTTATCTCAGAGTAATGCATTCTGCCCAAAGCTGTTGGCACACTCCTAAATAACATACAGGTATGTGGATTCAGTGAACAATTAGTCTTTGTGCTTTCCTATTCAATTCCTTTCTTTATTTGCAGAAGCAGTTTTCTGTTAGGAAATAAAAGGATAGTTAACTGTACCCATAACCCTTCTGTGCTATGCAAGACTTTCTATCCTTGTTCTTGTCTCTTTACAACTTATTCTCCTGCACCAAGAAACACAAAACATTCTGTACCCTGTTGTAGCTCTCACTGATCTTGTGCTGTTTTCCAATATTGTGGGTGTTGTTCTCTTTCCCAAGGAAAAAAAAGTTTTTCTTACTTTATCACCATTATAGTAAAAAGTGCCAGGTACTCCTTTGTGGATTGTAAAATCAACAGCTTGTAGATGTGCAGTAAGACCTTGCAATGGTTAGTTATACAGTGATTATCCACAGCAATTGTCAGCTTGTTTCAGAGCCCAATTATTAGGCCAGCAGACTGTTTATTTTGTGCATATTTGCAGAATTTTGTTAGGTTTTGCCAGTAGATAATTGCTGCTGATTAGTACTCTCTTATGTTGTCTAAAGAAAGATCATGTGTGGGCCACTTGCCACAGATAAATTGATTGCCATAAAAAACTCAGCATGGGTTTCAGTTATTTATCACTGTTTCCCCACGTTTAGAGGAGATGAAATAGCTTTTGACAAATGAGAGCTCTCTTACAGCTAAAAGATAGTTCAGTATTTCTCCAGCTATATTTAATTTAGTTAGACCTATTGCACATGTCAATTATGCTCTCAAATTTTAGACTTTGCCATCACAATTAGCATTTTGCCTGGCACTTTGCAGAACTGCAGGGGAACTGGATCCCTGCTCAAAAGAAGCTTCCAATCCAAGGGCTACAATGGGAGCAACCAAATAGCATGATGCTGGTAAGCAGAGCAGAGAGACGTGTGGGAAGATGAGACTGGATGTGGTGGCACTTAGTGCCACAGCGGTGTTGGATCAAGGGTTGGACTTGATGATCTCGGAGGTCTTTTCCAACCCGGTTGATCCAGTGATTCTATGATTGGAGAGGGAGTATTTCCAATGTCAGCACCAGTTTGCCTGTCTGACTGGGTTGTGGAGCCATGCTGGTCTGATGGGAAGATGTCCTTCCTGCCTGAAGCAAGTACACTGTGTGAGGTGGAAACTGGGAGTGAGGCTGCGCCAGCCGCTGCTGGAGTAGCACACATGTCATGGGAACATGGGCCAGCTGGTGTGCTCAGTGCCTGCATGAAATGCACAGTCTCCCTCCTTAAACCAAAAGAAGCTTAATGGCATAAACCACTGGGTGAAGGCTTTTAGTTCATCCCAAGTAGTAATACAGGCTGGGCAGAGAATGGATGGAGAGCAGCCCTGAGGAGAAGGACTTGGGGTTTTGGTTGATGAGAAGCTCTACATGACCCAGCAATGTGCACTTGCAGCCCAAAAATCAAGTGTGTCCTGGGCTGCATCAAAAGCAGAGTGGCCAGCAGGTCAAGGGAGGGGATTCTCTCTTCTGCTCTGCTATCATGAGACCCCATGTAGAGTACTGTGTCCAGCTCTGGGGATCCCAAAAGAGTGGCCAGCGAACCTGTTGGAGTGAGTACAGATGAGGGCCATGAAGATGATCAGAGGATAGAGCACATCTTCTCTGAAGACAGGCTGAGAGAGTTGGGACTGTTCAGTGTAGAGAAGAGAAGGTTCCAGGATGAGCTTATAGAATCCTTCTAGTGCCTAAAGTGGGCTGGAGAGTGACTTTTGAGAGGGGTGTGTAGGACAAAGGGTGACAGCTTCAAACTGATAGTGTTTTATAGGATCAATAGAAGGAACGTTTAGGTGAGATATAAGGAAGAAATTCTTTACTAAGGGAGTGGTAAGGCAGTTGAACAGGTTGTCTGCAGAAGTTGTTGATGTCACATCCCTGGAAGTGCTCAAGGCCATGTTGTATGGGGCTTTGAGCAACCTGGTCTAGTGGAAGGTGTTCCTGCTTATGGCAGAAGGTTGGAACAAGATGAGCTTTAAGTCCCTTCCTGCCAAACTGTTATATGACTCTATGAAGCTGGGGAGATTTGGCAGCTGAGTCATTGCTCTGGTTACTAAAAATGCTCAAAGGAAACACAAGACTGCCACGGCCCTGCTCGGCTCAGGTTTGGCTGAAGAGGCCCCGTTTCCCTTCCATCACCCTTTAGCATCAGCCCAACACTCCGCCGTCTCCCCGCTCTCTCGGCAGCTGCCCTGTGCTTAGGAAACGGAGGCCGTCAGACAAACAGCCAGGTCTGGAGCGGGAAACGGGTGAAGGAGGAATTAGCTGCGAGAATTGCCACGAAAGATGTCCCACTATTTTCCCCATGATGTCTGGGCTGTGCAGTGCCGGGAGCCCGTCCCGGTTCCGCTCGGCGACACGAGGTGGCAGCAGCCGCTCGCGTTTGGGCAGCGCCGGGCTCTCCTGCGGGGCCGGCCGTGCCACTGTCACTTGTTTTGTAAAGGTGTTCTCCGCCTCATTTTCCAGCCATTTTGTGAAAAATCAATGTTCCGATAAAGAGAGGAGAAACAGGCCTTTTATACTCGATCTGCGTTTAACTGTTTTGTACATTGGGAACAGAGCTGGGTCATAATCCAAGCTCGGTTAGAGCTCCACTCAAGCCAGTCATGTCACTTGGATGTGACGTAGTTGGAGAGCAAATTAAAATCCCACTCTGAAAAACTGCTCAGCTTCAACCTGCAGCTCTCGGGGGCTTGCTGCTTGTCAAATACCGTGTGCAAAGTAAACGTGACTGAAACTCAGGGCAGTGTTGCTGCTGTAAGCGCGCAGAGAGCGCCGGTGCTCCCCGGGGAGGCAGCGAGCGGGGCGGCGCTGCAGGAGCCGATCCTACCCCTCTGTCTGCTTCCTTGGGCCCGCTGGGGGGGTACGGACGGTTTAATCTTTTAATTTAAATTCTGCTTTTCTAATACTTCTAGTTGAATTGCCGTGTCAGAGAACACCCACATCCACTAACTTCAGTGAAATTCAGCCCGTGTTTTTAAACCACTGTCCAATTGCAATATCACATTTCATTGAGGAACTCTTTTGTAATTGGAAGGGCATGTGGAAATATATTGTATTATACAGCTACTTCCAGCACAAACAGCTCAACCCGTCTTGTAGAGTTTGAATAAATCTTTAGATCAAGTTCACCTCCTGATGACCCATAGATCAGTGCTGAGCTCTGCTGTGGTAGTCAATTATTTATTCATGATGTTTTCCCCGTTCTCGTGACAAAAGAAAGATTTAAAGAGCCATTATGGTGTTTATGGAAGTGTTAACCAATTAAAAGCTCAAGGTTGCGTACTATTTCTTCTGAACAACAAAGTGAAAAAAAACCAGGAGAATGATTGATACAGTTAATATATTTATTGGCATTAGTACATTCTCTTTTATTGCTGGGATCAGGGTGACATCATTCATCATAAAGACAGTATAATTGTCTCTGAATGTTATAAAAGGTGAAATTCATTCTCCTGGAAATTAAAGAGAACATTGCAAAGCTTCAGTTAAAAAAAAAAAGGGGGGGGGGGGACTGAATGATACAGATGATAAAATGTACTGGTTTTAAATTTCTATCCATAAACCTGGAATAAAGCTACTGAGAATTAGTCCGAGATGAAGATTGTAATGCAATAACCTGAAATTAGTTTAGGCGTTCCTCTAATCTCATTTTTCATGGTGTAGGACTATTCATCATAAAATCTGTTTTCCTTCATTGGCAGTATTTCAGCTGTCTACTCACTGAAAACAGTAAAGGAGTGAAGACACCAAATGAAATATATGTTATTTGTTCTGGCAGAATTATTTCCCAGCAAAGCGAAGTAGATGGAGCAGCATCTTCTGCCTGGTCTTTGCTCCCCACACTCAGAACTACTCTGATCCCTTACTCCCCTTTTTCATATGCAAGTTTGCCTTTAGGAACAGGCTTTGACATCCTTACAAAGTGTCTCTCTCATGGGATTTTAATTTTGCTTAGATTTTGCTTTTATCTCCCTGGGTAATTTCTTATCTACAAAGAGACTCTGAAGACCTCTGTGCTATTTCTTTGAAGATCAACTCTGCCACTCTTGCCTGCATCAAGTAAATCTCATCCTGTGAGTCTATATAGGGTCCTCTTGCAGTCTGATGCTGCCTAAGAAATGGGATGCAAAAAAAGAGAAGATGGGGAAAAAAAGGCTGAAGGTTCTTACTTAGGACTTTACAGGCTCCACTAAAGCTACATGTTCCTCCTTGCCCGAGCAAACCTTTCCAGACCTGTCTCATGCTTTCACTACGGGAGTGTCATCCATACAAGATACCCAAGGGGAGGGAAGCTCCTGTTGCAAGATGGCCAGCATAGTTTTTCATGTTGTAAATCAAGGTGGATGTTTCCAGTGACTTAAAACTAGCCTTCTGAATTATGCATAGCTGTATATGCCTGGCTTAATCCAAGTATATTTAAAATTAGCCTTTAATCTTATGCAATCCCCGATGTTCCCAAAAATGAAGTTGTCAGTGCAAACCAGACCAACTAAGCAGTATTAATTAACACCAGGAGAAAATCACGAAGTATTCTCTTTGATCACTACTTGAAGACATTTTGTGCTTACCTTTAATTTCCTCTCCTGATTTGAAATAGCAAGTTCAGGTTATAGCTCTTTGTTAGAATAATAATTAAAACAAGCTAGTCTGTGTATATACATTTTTTATCCAAAGGACACTAATTAGTGCCTAGGTTAAGGGACTAATTGAGGTTAAACCTTCAAGGGAGCAGGCCTTATATCCTCCAGAAGGCAAAAATTTCTATTAAACATGACAGTGTCAACCCAAATCTGCACTCTTCATTGTTTTCTCTTTCTTCAAAAGAATCTGTATGTCTACTTCCAAGTTCTCGTCTCAAAGGGCACAGCTTTTGAAACACTTGTGTGAGGATGTTCAGAAAGTCACCAAAGAGTTCAAACTAAAGGGGGTTCTCAGTTGACGCTCACTGCAGGGTGCCCTGATGGGACTGACCAGACGGAGCCGGCAGGGGGCTACCCCATGATGTGTCCAGCCCCTGAAGTAGAAATGGCAAGAGGAATGGGATACCACTGGCATTTCCCTCAGGAAATTCCCTTCACTGGTTGTGGGACCTCCACTCTTTGGACTTGAAGTGGAGCCAGGCAGGTCAGCTGTACTGCACAGTCCCCCGACACTGAGCAGATAGGGTATCACAGCTGTGCTCCGAGCCTGCTCCTGGCTTTATCTTTACATGTAAGTGAGAAGTGTAAGAGGAGTGTCACCCTGGATGCATGGAGAAGGCCACATTTTACTCTTTTATGTAAACAGTAAACAAAGGAGACATTCAGCCGTCAAAGCCAGAGGCAATCTGCAGTGAACAAAAAGGAACTTGCACTGTGTCTATCTTATACTATAGCCAAAATTTTGAGATGTGGAGAAAAAGCACAGTGCAGTCTCAAAAAAATTAGCTAATCTGGGATCAAGTCTTTCCCCTTCTGAGAAAATCTGGAGTAATTGCACTACCCAGTGTAGCTATTCCAGGTTTTAGCATATACAGTCCCTGACTAAACATGGACTCTGCAGCTGTCCTTGGTGGGATAATGACTACAAGAGATAATCTTCATGTTTCAAGAAGCACTGCTGACAGAACTCACGGAGAAATGCCTTCTCTCTTTCCAACAGTAGCCAGAGTATTTCATAGCTATCCAGATGCATTATGAGAACTTTATGTCTTTCTCTAAAACAAATGGTGGAAAGCATTGTCAGAGAAAGCACAGATGGATTGTGTTTCTGCCAGCCATGTATCACTATGGTTAGCTGAAGATTAAATTTCTCTTTTGTATTTAGACAATCTTGCCTTTATTTTCTTACTAATAGCAGCTGGAGGAAAAACGCTATAAATCTGTTTATTATGCATTCACCACATGACTACACAGTATTTCTTATAAGCAGCTCTAGTTCTGCTGCCATTTAAATCAAGGATTGAACTCAGTGTTAGTTAACAAAGTCGAGGTCTGTTTGATGGTCCTCCCCCTCCTCCATCAGTGATCACATCGCAGAAGTACAGGGCGAGAGGAGACAAGGTTACAAATACTGGCACAGTTTCATATTGACTATTTTACTGCCTTGGTGTCTGTGCTCAGTTCTTTGCTAACTCCTAAAGATTTACATCCCAATCCATCCAAATCACTGTGCAGGGCTAGGTTAACCTTGACAAAGCTGTATCCTCCAGTGCTAAATTTAAAGTTAGAAAAATTGAGTTTCTTCTTACATAGCTTAGTGATTTCTTTTCCTAATCTGCCACATTTAATAGCAACACACAGCAAAGTTTCCTCCTGTAGACATTACCAAGAGGAAGGTGGACAAATAAAGTGAACTCAGCCATTGAAAGTGCTGTGGCTTCACTCAGAGAAGACCTGATAAGGATGTTTAAGCCATACAGAATGGAGGAACTCAGGTATAGGTGCACTGCATCTGACTCTGAAATGATCATGTTCTTTCTGTTAAAAGTCAAAACCAAAGTAGTTGGTAAGCTTTCTATGTTTGCTGCTAGGCAGAAAATATATACCCTCAATAGCTTTCATTATAAATAATTTATTATCCACCATTTCAAGACACATATCAGCTGCTGATTATTCAAGTTCTGTAATTGTTTCAGTTTCTTAACACTTACTAGACATTAATCTCAAATAACAATAACCATTTTATCACCACTTATTACCAAAGAAATAGATTAATGACAATTTCAGGAAACTTTCTCTTCCAGGAGGTCCTAAGAAGTGCTGTGTCATAGGATGTAAGTGTTTAAAAATGTAGGTGCTTGTGACAATGGCTATTAAATTCTGTTTCTCTGTGTGCATTTGCAGACAATGCTCAGTCCTGTAATAAGCAACATCTCTCTCAAGAGCCTCTAGGTGCTGCCACAGTACAAATAAACAGGGACCTAGTGCTGCATTTAATTCATTTTTCAAAAGAGACAGTAACCTTTATTTTAAGGAAACTGTTATTCTAGCAGGGTTTTAAACAGATACTGAGAAGCAGTATTTTCCCTTGCAATTCTTTGGCCAACAGTTTAGTTGCAATAATTTCTAAAAAAAAAAAAAATAAATCCGTGCATCAACATCCCTTCTGAAAAGAAAAACCTCTTAAATACATGGTATGTAGAAATGTCAGTGTATTTTTTTTTTAATTATAAAAAGGTTGGGAAAAAAATATTAACATTCAACTTCAATTTGAAGCTGTTCTTCTTTATTTCCTCACCTACCAAATCTCATCTGCACATAGAGATTGGTCTTCTTCAATGCTTGCAGAGAAGTCTCCCTCTCTCCCCCAGAATTTCAAAAGATGATCAGCTACAAAGATTGGAAGCTGATGGAAATCATTTCAGTCTAGACATGGAGGCAGGTTTAATGCAGCTGTTTGTTTAAAAAACATTTTCCAGTGGTGGTTTTTACTTGCAGAACAAAGACTTTAAAAAAAAAAAAAAGAAAATCTTGCTCACCAGCAGCTGTCAAGGAGTTTGTTTTAGTGCCCCATCCCTCAAATGGGATAAAGCATCACAATTTCAAAGAAATCCTGATTTACACAGAGGACCAAGTCTGACAGCACTGCTCAGAGGGCACTCAGGGGGTGCCACTCAGCATTCAGACAGAGCTGTGCTCCAGTGACTGACTACCCATCCCTGTGATCTGTGGTAAGACTTGTTCCCATTATCTCATAGATAAGTACACAGAAAATTAAAAAACCCAACCTCATTAACATATCTGTCAGTCATAACTATAACTGCAGCAGCAAATCTTCAGAGATGCTGAGTCTGGGTGACTTACATCATGCCAGCATCAGTTTCCAGCCTGACACAGTGTCACCACACCCTGCTCTGAGTGCAGCACTGCCACTTGCAGAGAGGTGCCCAAGAAGGAGCTGGCAGTTTCGCGTGGGAAAGGGCAGTTGCCAGGACAGCTCCTCAACAGCACTGTTATTATTTATGGTTTGGTGAGGGAGAGAGGGGCGCCTTGTTTCTAATTTGAATTTGTCTGCCTCCTGTTAAAACCCCTCTCTGTGAGATTTAAGAGTCTTTTGGAGATTGCTTAGAGGACTGGTGTAAATTTGGCCTCAAACATGAATGAACTTCAGCAGGTACAGTGTGCCTCCCTGGATGGAGACTTAAATTCTTCCTCTCCACATCAGACCTGCTGTGCCTGAAGGGACAAGGAGTTTGATTAGCAGCTAAGGCCATGATTTGGCAGAGAAAAGCTTGGCAGGACAGAAAACTTATTTCCTGATATTAACTTACTACAAAGGTACTTGGTTCTCTCAGGTCTATTAATACAAGGAAAATCATTATTAGATGAAATTATTCTTATTTTAAAAAACCAAACCCCAAGCTTCTCCCACCTTTCACTCCTAGACTGAGAAAAACCTGTTGTAACTCCTTGCTTATCTTTATCAGCCTAACCATGATGTGTCCATGCAGAAGATAAATGCTGTTATTATTTAAAATTCCTAGCAGCAGCTTCCAGAATGCTGACGAGTCACTAATCCCAAGAAAAAACATATAGTAGTTAATTAAAAGTGAAACGTGCAGAAGTTATCCAGTAGATTGCAATCAACAAGATTCACTGAATGAACACTTTGTTCCTCATCACTGAGACAGGTTGTTCTCCAACCCTTCCTCCTCCTCTCAGAGGGATGTTGGGATAAAGATGAGCACAAAATAAAACAAATGAACAAATGCGGCTTCAGCCCCGGAAGCAAATAAATCATCTTTCCGAGTCAAGCACTTGGAGATACACATTTCCACCTTTTTCAAAGCTGTCCTGCTGGCCAGGGTTTGCTCATTTTATTTAACCTTGAGTTGAAAACTTAATAAACTGAAGAAACTCCCAATAAGCAAAGGGAAGTGAGGATGCACCTTGAGGCATGATGGAGTGCCCCACACGATGTAGTATGGAACTGGGAACACCCCACTCAGCAAGCCACCTGCCAGAGACCATCTGTGAGCCATGGAGAAGGAGAAGCCTCTCAAGGGGGTCCATTTTCCCAGCACCAGGCAGGAATGCCTGGGTATAATAAGACATCTCTGCACATCACAGATAGTGTTGAAATGGTCTCTGCATGGTTGCTGTAGTGATGCCAGGGCAGCTGTACTGCTGGTGCAAGGGGTCACCCTTGCAGACACAGGGAGACATTCCCTCTGCCTTATTAGCACTGGCTGGTACCACAGAGAGCAGCTCACACAGAGGGGGTGGGGGCAGAAGGAAAATGACCAGAAGTGAAACTACCATTTCTGCTTCATGTCCCCAGAAGTGTTCCCATAAAAGTGCAAAACTCTAGTGGGCAAAGTCAGCCCAGAGAATACCCAAAGTTCTCATCAACAAGTCAAACTTTCATGGACTGTGGTAAAAAACATCATTTCTTAAGAGTCAGCTGGATGTCTCCATGTGTCTCTGTGGAACCTCCCTTGGCCTGCTGGTCATGTTCCTTTTGATATAACCCAGTATATGGTTGGCTTTTTGGGAGGCAAGTGCGCATTGCTGGGTCATATTGAGCTCCTCATCACCAACACTCCCAAGTCCTTCTCCTCAAGGCTGCTCTCGATCCATTCTCTGCCCAGTCTGCATTTGTGCTTGGGATTGCCCCGACCCAGGCACAGGACCTTGCACCTGGACTTGTTGAACACCATGAGGTTTGAATGGGCCCACCTTTCAAGCCTGTCCAGGTCCCTCTGCATGGCATCCCTTCCCTCCAGACTGTGGACTGCACCACATAGCCTGGTGATGGTGGCAAACTTTCTGAGCGTGCACTGGATCCCACTGCCTGTGTCATCAACAAAGATATTGAACAAAACCAGTCCCAATACCAACACCTGAGGAAAGCCACTCGTCACTGGTCTCCAGTCAGGACACCTTTTAGATGTAGCAAAGAAAAAATGAGCGGTGAATGGCCAAACAGTGTACCCATAACAGCTCCATTTTTAAATTTCCCTTCTGGGGATCCAATGTCCTCTGACAGCCATAGCTAGACATGCTGTTTGGTCTGGGGTTTCGAAAGGGAAGGAAGCTTTAATATCCACTAACCAGGATGTGTTGGCTTCACGCCAACTGCCCGAGCCCACAGGGAAAGCCCCCCCCCCACTCCCTTTTGTTCGCGGGGCGAGTGAAAAAAACTGTGGAAACTCAAGAGCTTGAAACCAACCGAATTATATCAAAATATGTATATATTATTTAACATATATTACAGTTATATACAGTTAGAATACTATGAACATATAAACCAAAACACAAACAGTTCCCGAAAAGGGAAAGGGAAGGGGAAAAGGGAAAAAGGGAAAAAACCCCCCACAGATATACCCAATTAAAACTAAGAACTAGCAAACAGAGAACTAACAAAACCTAATCTCACCACGTCCCTTAGAAAAAACAGGATCGCCAGATACAACGGCGCTCTCCAACCTCCCGCGCAGTAGGCCAGCGGTCACTGCAAGGCCTCAGCTCCAGATAAAGCGAGACCAACACAGAGACTCACTGCTCCCGAACCTCGCTGGAAGAGAAGAGAGCGAGAAGCTTCCCTCCCCTCTTATTTATAGGTCTCGTTACGTAAAAACAGGATGGAATACCTGAAAACAGCCACTTCCCTAGATATGAACCTGGTTACCAAGGAAGGCCTGTATTAACCTACTACACAGGACCATAAAGATGTGTCTCATCAAAGCAGCAGCTTGTCACGGTTTTATGTCAGTTCCAACCAATGGAGGCAAGAGCATCACCAAATTGTGCAGACTGGCCCTGCACTTTGCCTGCCTGCTTTTAGTGCTGAGATTTTTTCACACAGCATGCGTAGCATGGAAAACATAAGTTTTCTGAGACCCATTTTATTGTTTTAAACAAGGTCATTAGAAACAGAAGATGCTGTTCATCACAGCTGGTGTGCTTCGGGGAAGTAAATTCCAATGCACTTTTTGGATAAAGTAAGGATAGCATTTATTAATTCAGCTGAACCTCTTCATCCAGCACAAGCTGAATTGCCCAAGATGCCATAAATTTCAGGGAGTGGGGAGCTAAAGCACTGAAGTGATTGTGTTCCCATCGGATACTCCAGGTGAAACTGTTCGTAATAATCCTCCCAGACATACTCAACAGCTTCCCCAGCAAAGGGGTTTTGTATTTCTAACTATAAAGGGAAGACAGCAGGGTTTCCATTATATATAATTTAGTGCCCTTTCTTCTAGAGAAAAAAAATTGTATGATTTCCAGGTACATTCACAATTTAGATTTAAATAATTTTCATTAGAATATAAAACATAGATTGTTATAGAATTATATAATTGTAAAATATTTCATTTCAAATCAGTTTATTGGTACTCTGTAAGGAAAAATATTCTGTTTTCCCTATTCAACTTCAAATCAACTTTCATGTATTTATATAAAACAAATAACTAGTATGTAGGGGAGGAAAAGCATTCATTGGGTATAGCAAAGGCTTTTTCAGGTACCACAATTTTATCTCTCCATTTTTCTATTATTATTCTGTTACTTATGATTTCTCTTCCGTCAGTAACACTCTGATCTGTATCATAATAGCATTTTCTTCCTCAAGCAGTTTATGTCCAAATGAATATAAAATGCACTAGAAAATTCAGAAATTAATCTTTATTTCTGTGGAGTTTTTTGGGGGAGAAAGATTTGTTCTATTTAGATACAGACACCTCTCTGAGCACAGACATAAAAACACCTCCTCTGACATTTATAATTTTTTTTGTTTGGTGTTATGGAAGACTAACTAAGGCACAAATAACTTTGTGACCTGGAGTTCTGAAGTTCCTTCTCCATCAAAAAGGACAAAAAGGAGTGATGGCAGGTAGGGAATTGAAGAGCAAGACCAGCATATCATTACTGACAAAGAATATCTATAGAATAGGGGGCATCCACAGAGAAGAGCTGTGCTGCACTGGTGAAAGGCAAAAGGAGTGTGCAGAGGAAGTTAATATTAATGGAGATGAGTGGTATGCTTAGACTGACAGCTGAAAAAGACAGTTTTGACAGACAGATTAGATGAATTGGAGTAGGATGATGCAAGTATATATGGGATTTTTTTAACCTTCCTTTTTCACTTCCACTATTTTTCAGTAATCACAATTCTCCTTTACGCAACATTTACAGTCTCAACTCCAGTTGAATAAGGCTTTCACCAGGCTTCCACAAACAATTTTTAGAAGACAGAAAGACTTAACTTCAGGTATGGGAATGCCAGAAATCATGTCCTTCCTCTTGGGTTGAGTGCTGAACTTTGATCTAACAAAAGATAATACATACTTACCATGGTGAAATGACAGAATCACAGAATCCGCCAAATTGGAAGGGACTCTCAAGGATTATGGACTCCAACTCCTGGCCCTGCACAGGACCCTCCCCAAGAGTCACACCATGTGCCTAAGAATATTGTTCAAACATTTCTTGAACTCTGTCAGGCTTGGTGCTGTGACCACTTCCCTGAGGAGCCTGTTCCAGTGCCCAACCACCCTCTGGGTGAAAAACCTTTATCTAGTCTAAATCTTCCCTGAGATAACTTCAGGCCATTCCCTTGGGTTTTGTCACTGTTCACCACAGAGAGGAGATCAGTGTCTGCCCCTCTTCTCCCCATCCTGAGGAAACTGTAGACTATGATGAGGTCTTCCCTCAGTCTCTTCTTCTCCAGGCTGAACAGACCAAGTGACCTCATCCTCTTGTCATAAGACATAATTTGCCTTGTCTCAGTGAGGAGGCAAGATCTCACTCTTAACCTAGAGTCAAATCTAGAATGAACTCCCAAAAATGTCTTCATTTCTAAGTAGGACTTCTGAAATTTAGGCAGCAGAGGTGTGTTCACTGTGACAGGTGTTTGTTGCACTTGTCACCTTCCTCATGTCCCCAGGCATCCACAGATCTACTTTGCAAGCAGTGCTGTTGAATTCACACATGTATTTTTCTTAAATCTGATGGCACAGAAGGTCTTTCTGCATAGCTCTGAAGAAAGATGAGGCTACAATAGCTGCAAATCATTACAATTCTGAATTCTAGACAGGATGCCGCACATCCAGCTATAGAGGACAGAGCTCCTGGGTGCTGAGCGGGCGGCAGCACAACTCTCTTCCTGCCCACCTGTCACTGCCAGCTCTGCTGGCAGTTCCACTCTTGCTGGGATCACCATCCTTGTTCCTTACCTGGGCTGAGATTGTCTCCCCCTGAATTTGCAGAGATGTCTTGCTGTCCACACCAACATCACCAGGATTTCAGCCTCCAGCTTTCCTGCGCTGCCTTCTGCATCTCAAATGGGCTCTTGCCACACTTCCTGAGCCCCAGTTCCCTATGCTTACATTTGAGATGTCTGAAAATAAGTTTCTGACTTTGTGTTTTCCCGAAGTTGTTCATCGAAACTGCTGCATGTTCTTGCAGCCCAGCAGGGTTGGGAAGATGGCTGTACCCTTCATGAGACTGCTCACTGCTTGGCGCTGGGAAGAACAGACCAGGCACCATCCAGTACCTTCCCAGGTACAAGTTATTCCAGCTTCCCCTGCTGAGCTGTTAAAACTCTGCTCAACTCTCACAATTTCTTTCATGTCCCTGGACACAGGCAGCTCACAAATATGCAGCACTGTGAAAATTAAATCAAATTTAATAGCTAACTAAATATCACCATGGGCATTTTCTGATTGCATTGCACTGGAAGGGGCACAGCTGCTGCTATGTGCCATGTAATCTCCTGTGCTGGAAGGCAGCAACAACTCTTTGAACAGACATCAGTGACAGATCTAAAACTTGGCTTTACACAGCCTAGATGTCAAAGACTTTTTTCTGTTTCAATTAATGTAAGAGTGGATAAAGTCCTCTATCTTCATCTCACTGATCCTGAACACCTCTCTTTGGATGTGGTAAAGGAGTGGTTAGATACTTTTTTAAAGTACTACAAGCTTTTAGAAGTGTTGAAAGCCTAAGTGATTTATGCCTTTAGATGTCTGCAATATCTTTAAATTCTTTACCTCCTGTAATGTTCAGTTTTGGGGCTTTTCTTACATATGACTTGTCCATAGAGTCTCTTGTTTTTTCTCTGTCAAATGAATCTAGATACAGTGTGCAAATAAACCATTATCTGCAAGAGTTCTATACATTCAGCACAGGAGCTCTAGGAGGAAACATAGAAAGCATTTAAAATAATGAGCAAGTTGTAAAAATTAATGCTTTTCATTTGATCATTTGAGCAGATTATCTGGAAAATTCCATTTTGCATCAGTAATGAAATGAGATGTGAAGAACTGTCTTTGGAAAACAGATGGGCTTGATAATCTGAGAGGTCTTTTCTAACCTAAATGATTCTATGTAAACTCCCACTTACATCTAATAGAGGCTCATAAAAGTAAAGAACAAGTGGCCTGTTGTAGATTGGTTGCACTGGATGATAAAGATTTGAGTGTTCAAAGTAAGGCAAGGATCCCAGTCCAATAAATTTCCTATACTTCTGCACTCCAGGAAAAAAACAAACAAACAAAAACAAACAAAAAGATAAAGAGCCTTAAAGATTATATACTACAGTGCTGGCTTATCTTTTGTGGACCCAGAATACAGAGGGATTTCAATGTTCTCCTAAGACTGAGTAAGCATGAGCTGCATATATAGACCTCTCCCATGTAGAGCCTGTCTGCTGTCTTATGCAGGAGGTGGGAGAGCTTGGGGTATCTGTCTCTTGGTCTCACCACTACTGTCTTGAAATAATCCATTGTTTCAACTCCATTACTCAAAGCTCTCCTTCCTGCACTTCATTTTTAATTGTACTCTTCAAGAAAAGACATAAGCGAAGAACGGAAGGCACAAGGTTCAGAGCATATCTGACCCTCTGCAAAAAATAGAAGTGGGTGAGGTCAAGAATCATAGAATCATAGGAGGTTGAAAAGGGAATCCTCAAGGTTGGAAAAGACCTCCAAGATCACTGAGTCCAACCTTGACCAAATACCACCATGTTAACTAAGCCACAAGCACAAAGTGCCATGTCCAGTCATCTCTTGAACACCTCCAGGGATGGTGACTCCACCACCTCCCTGGACAGTCCACTGCTTGACAACCCTCTCAGTAAAGAAATTCTTCCTTATGTAGAAGAAGAGAGCAAAGAGGATGGCACGTGAGGAACTATCAGGATGTTGTTTGACTAGAAAATCTAAACAATTCCAAAATGGTTTTGCCAGCAGATAAGATATTGGATCAGCCTGCAGAATCTTTGTGTACATCCTTGCCAGAGCATCCTCATCTGTCTTGAGCATTCCTGAGAATTTTCCTTTGGAAGTCCCTTTTCATTGTATCTCTAGCTCAGGCTTCTCATGGTCCTGTCACCTCTTCTCAGACCTTGTCCAACTTCCCTTTACCTTGCCTAGATTAAACTGTTTATGTTCTGTCATTCTTCCAGATTCTGGGCATGTAGGATAAAGTTTTTTTCACATTGCTTCTTCATTCCTTCTTTTCTGCTAGGATTTTTCTATGGCCTTAATGCCATCTCTCTCAAGCAATCTTAGGAGCTCTGCCATTTTCCTGCATTGCGTCTTTCCCAATGTTCTATAGTGCTTGCACTTGAACAACAAATTATCCAGGTTAAGACTCTCCATTTTTTGTGTCAATCTTTCCGACCGAAATCTGGAGACAGTGACCTGTGAGGAAACCGCTGATTCCATGTTCACTGAGCCTACACATTTTAGCTCATTGGGTTTTTTCAGTCAAGGGCATTGAGATCTGTGGTTCCCAGCTAACATCAGTGTGCAAAAAAAAAAAAACCAAAAAAAAACTCCCTGAAGATTAGATGCCACAGAAAAACTCTACTCATAATTTTATTTCATTTTGGGAGTCATGCCACACCATGAATGCTTTTTTGTATTAATAGTCTAATACCAATAATGTACTTTTAAGTATAAACCTGGCTCACAGTGTTACAGATAAAAAACCTTCATAAACTCACCAGAACTCAATTTTAACACAGACAAATTTTCCAAAGTGTCACACTGGGCATTCAAGGCACGTGTATGGTCTTGTGGTGTCTTTTTACGCAACTAGCACAAATAATTCTGTTTGCCAAATAGGACCCTAACGTGCAAACTGAAGCTTAATGGCTACACTGCAGTGGAACAGCACAAGTTGCTGCATTTTAATTGCCTCTTATTTAGGAAATGGCACAACATAATGAAGTGCTTGGATTCTGGCCATGACTCCAGTCTCCTGTGTGGCTCTGTCCTCAAAGCTAGATACTGGAACTCAGAAACCTTTGCTTGCTTTTAATCTTTTAAAAAGACTTGTAGCTACCATTTTAGGACAGCAGTGCTTTCAGGAGCAAGTTTTCTGATGTTTGTGTGCACCACCTGCAAACAGTTTCTGGGCACCTTTCATAAAACTGCTAATTATTTACCCAGGGTTGAAAAGGTACACTTTACCTTTCTTCTTTCTCTTCCACACTTCTTACTCTACCTTGTATTTTGCATATGAGTGTCCTTTCCTTGCAGATATTTTGCATTATACCTTGCTGAGGTTTCGCAAGGAGAAGAGCATCTGTTCCCATGTGCCAGACAGGTTCATAGAATCATAGAATCAGATGGGTTGGAAAGGACCTCTGAGATCATCAAGTCCAACCCTTGATCCAACACTACCGCGGTTACTAGACTATGGCACTAAGTGCCACGTCCAGTCTCATCTTAAAAACCTCCAGGGACAGAGAATCCACCACTTCCCTGGGCAGCCCATTCCAATGGCTGATTACTCTCTCGGTAAAGAATTTCCTTCTGATATCTAACCTAAACCTCCCCTGGCACAGCTTAAGACAATGCCTTCTTGTCTTCCTGCTGGTTGCCTGGGAGAAGAGACCAACCCCCACCTGGCTACAGCCTCCTCTCAGGTAGTTGAGACTCATCAGAGTGATGAGGTCTCCCCTGAGCTATCAGCGGTCGCGACACAAGGAATGGACGCGGACACGCCGAGAGGGTTCTTATCAGCTTTTAGCTAAGTCAGCCTCGCAGGCTAACAGCGCAGCTGTCCTTTATTGATATTAAGTAAGGTACAGCGGTGACCTCAGGGGTAGCAGAGAGCAAGATAGTAAGCGAGAGAGAGCCCACTGGGGACAGTGCACAAAGAACCCAGGGGAATCAGCAAATCTGGGGGTGTGAACATGGGTACAGACTTATATAGGGTGTTGAGGGAAGGTTCCAGAACAGGGGTGGTGCTACACATATAAGGAATGAAGTAGGAAGGGCAAGTTCTAAATAAGGGATAACAAGGTGGGACTATTACAATTAAGGGGTGTTAACCATACTTATAAGGAAAACCTGCATTGCAGGGGTAAGGGAACCAATCAGAAATTGGGAATAAACTTGTTTTAAAACTGAGGGAAAAATTTCTATAAACTGGGGTACAATCAATCTTAACATGCATTAACAATTATTATGAACACTACTAAACAACAAGTACAGTCCAATACAGTGTAAATCTGGTGTTTCTTCGTCCTGCGTCATCCACAATTATTCTGCTTCGAGTATAGGGCCTTCTTCCATGCTTCCCATCTTTCTACTGGAATCTTTTCATCCCCGACACTGAGCCTTCTCTTCTCCAGGCTAAACAACCCCAGCTCCCTCAGCCTCTCCTCATAGGACTTGTGCTCGAGTCCCTTCACCAGCCTGGTTGCTCTTCTCTGGACCTGCTCCAGCACCTCAATATCCTTCCTGCTCTTACAGAGTCCTCAGCTCCTGGGACAGCTGTCAGGCACTGCTCGTTCCTTTTCTGCCTTTCCACATAGGAGACTCCTCCGCAAGTCAAAGTCTCTCCTCTTGCCCTCTGCAACCCTGCAGGGACTGGGGAGATTTCCTTTCTGATGCTGAAACTTCTCTTCCCAGACCTTGTATGGCAGGAGTTGTGCACTTGAGTCTATAGCACAAAAAGAAGGAAGTGCAGACCTGAGACAAATCTGAGTTATTAATTGAACCTCACAGCAGCCATGGGAAGCAAGAGGTTATTAGCTCAACTGAGGAGTGGGGAAATTGAGGCAGTCTCCCAAGGTCACACTGTGGAAGAGATTGATGAATAATCTTGTAGCCCAGACCTCAGCTCTCATTTCTAGACCATTTCTGCCTCTTAAGATATGTAATATAGCAGCATTGGAATTATGGTGTAGAATTCTATTAATAATCAGTAGTCAAAAATATGGCACATCCAGCAATAACAGCTGGGGGAAAATTTAATAACTTCCTTTTTAATGTATTTCCTTCTGTTCCACAGTGTTTGATATTAATTAAAAGAGACCCCTGAGCAGTGCAGAACAGCAAAAACCTCTATCAGTCATAGCTGAGAATCTGCTTAAACTTGGTGTATTAAACTTTCAGGCGTGGCTTTTGGTTTAGGTTGAAGGTGTGCTCTGCTTTTTGTTGGCATGGTTTTAAAGTTCACATTTCCTGGTAAATCAACTGAGTCACCTGAGGGGTCTCAAATCCAGTCAAAGAGTAAGTGATTTCTTCAAGATCTGCTGCTTTGTTACTTTTTAATTCCCCGTCAAATAATTCATATGGAGCTTTACCTATATTATAGTTCACTGGTGCAGTTAATTTCAGAGGTTTTTGGCAAAATAAATCTCCAGTGAAAATATTTTAGTTAATAACTAACATAAGAAAGACAATAGTATTTTACCATTGTAATAAATTCTGAGTTAATTTTAGATCTCTGCTGAAGTGAAAATAATATTATTTCAGGCCCCAGGCCCATGGGGCAGGTCGTCTGCTGTGGGACTATACAAAGACTGCATAAAGACAGTCAGTCAGGAAAATGCAGCATCTCCTCTATCATGGTTGACTTTGGACTCACAACTGATTCAGAGCTACAGCCTACCTTGAGGACCTCTAGATGAGCAAACTTTCAGGTGGATCATCAACTCGTTAGCAGGCTGACCTTCCTCTTCTAATTTGTGATCCAAACTGAACCAAAGGCTTCTCTGAACCAAAGTTGTTCTTCTCTCCGTCCTGCCCCTCTCGCTGCTCAGCCTGGCCCAGTTTCACAGATTCAGTGAGAACAGAAAAGTTCACAAACATGTGGTGCTTATTAGAGTGCAATTGCTTTGGGAGGTCAGTGACTTAGACCTGGCCTGTGCCTGAGAAGGCAGCACCACCAACACGATCTCTCATGACACTCTTGGAGGTGTACACATGTGCCCTCTCCTCCTCACTGGCTTCTGATAACCTTCTGCCTCCAGGCAGCGTTCACGCAGTTATGGTGATGAGGTCCACAGAGGTATTAACTAAGGACCTCCTGCATCAAGAGGCTGTACATACAACCCACATCAACAGCCCATATCTGCTTCTCCATGCTGATCCTTTAGAATTAGGGAAAATAAGGCAGCTTTGTCGAAGTGGCAATTTTCAGAGACAGGAGTCTAGGAGGAGAGGAGTTTAAAACCTGTATCACTATGCCAAACATACAGAGATACAGGGAAAAAGACTGAAGTGATGCCTGAATTCCAAATTCCTGATTTCAAGTGAGATCCAGACACGTATTTCACACAAATGTAGATCTCTGACAGAATGAACTAGCACTTCCAAAACTCACAGTATATGACACAGATCCAATAAACAAGTTTCTATGGCACTGCTGAAATAATATCTCTACAGGTGAAAATGCATTATTTGGACAAGTGTTGGTGAGACAGCTAAGGGAGTTTCATGCCAGCTCCAAGATCTAAAACAGGAGCACAGTGACAGGTGGGCAGCAAACTCACAGGGTACCACAGCCAGCACCCCTTCCAGCTTTGTGTGGACCTGCCCTCATCACCTCTTATCAGGAACAATCTTTCACAAATTGCTTCTTTGGAAGACTGCCTACTGAGGCAGTTCAGTGCCATGACATATATATTTCTATGTATACACCTACATACATACATATACATGTGTACATAACGAACAGCACATCAGTTATAGTTTTGTACCTCTCAAATCAGTAATCTCACCCCACTGCCTTATGTTCTCGCTCCAAGCCATAATGCTGCCAGAAGTCTAAAAATCACAGGTTTTAATTTTCTCATAATCTTAGACATACAATGACAGACTTCACACAGGCACACCCAAAAGAAGAAATACAAGACCACCAACATTTTAAATAGGCAACTAATACAACAGAGTGCTTACTCTGGAGATCAACATAGATTTCAATAGGAAAATGATGTCCACCCCCAAATATTCGTGATGGGAGAAAAAAAAATTGAAGTACCACAATTTACATAAGCAGCAGGTATTTAGATACAATAGTATTTATATTGCTGACTAGGTGATACTTGGTTCCTGGGGTTGGACCCCTTGTGATTAACAATTTCAGAACATTTCCCTTACATTAAAAATTCTAAGTTACTTAAAGAAGACTAGGATGACACATGATTCTATAATTAAGTAGGCATTAGACTCTCATCAGCAGAAGTGAGCAACTCTGCATTCCACAGATCAAAGAGGAAGATGGTGACCTACATTTTCTCCTTCCTGACAGCACAAGCTGGTAAGCAAGTTTTGGTAACAGACCCCAGCAGAGTGGAACGGTGCTCAGCTGTGTTCAAGGAAGACTCCAGACCAGCAAAAACAAGCTCTGCCCAGCATGGCACAGGGGAAGGCACAGCAACATATCCTGTGGCTCTTGAGGTGCAGAAAAGATATTTTTAACAACATAATCTCAACACAGTAAGATCCTGATCCAAATTCGGATGAAATTACACATTCCTGCTGATTTATGGATATTACAAAATTTAAAAAATCTTGCCAAATTCTCCAAAACTGATTTTTTGAAAGGTGTTTTATTTAATAACAGTATCTACAGCCTGTCAAAGGGTTAAAATGCCTGTCCACAGTTTTGGTGACACTTCACCCTTAAATCACAAGGCCAAAATCACTTCTCTGCGGCTAAGGTGTTCTCCTGGCAATGTGACTGAGAAGCCTTTCTCAGATGCTGGGCTCCCAACAGTCCCATTGACACTGTAAGGGGGATTTTGTCCTCTGGAGGGTCAGAGGAAAACCCACATGAGTCAATTACTGAAATCTAAATGTCTCCCATTTCTGTATAATTCTTTAGGCACAATTTAAATTTGATAGAAGAAGGGAAGATATCCCACTTTTATCTCAGTTCCTTCAGTTATACAGTTCTCCAAACATATTAGGCCTCTGACACAAAGATTAGCTTGAAAGAGAGATTAATAGTTTTTGGAGAAAGAAAGCCTCTTTTCTCCACATGATGTCGTCAGTAACTCAGTCTATTAATTGAATCTTTTATTTCTTCCCAAGAAGACCAGCTGCACCAATCCATTTCCAAGACCAGCCTGACCCACAAACATGATGGATGAACTAAAAGAGAGGCAGTGTTTGTTCTAGCAATTTGAATTTTGCACACACTGTTGTTGATGAAAGTTCAACTGAACTCAAGAGTGATCACTTAAACCCCAAAGCACAGAAGGTGTGGACATAACCAATAATGAGAACTAACTACACTGCAACACCAAACCCAGCTGGTTTCTAGACCTGAAACAGCCTGCACTGTAACAAAGCACCACTCCTCAAATGCAGCTTTATTTCCGTTTACATACATTTCTGAGATGATAAATGAGGCCAGAAGAGAAGGCAGTGGAATCACGGAAGTTGTGCTTCACCCTGGAATGGCAGCTGAAAACCAAGTGAGATACCCAAGAAAGTGTGTGTTTAGGCAAGATATTGACATCCTTCAGGTTTCAGTGGATGATCATGGGCTATTTTTCTGCACTCCTTCACAATCCATGTTCCACTGCTGAAGGCAAAATCCCGTTCCTTTTTTTTTCTTACCTCTACATCACTTCTCACCATCTTCCATTAAAATAATTGAGAAAAGAAATTATAGGGGTGGTAAGATGCATTGCCAAAATTACTCATCTTTGAGGTCTGCTGCAAATTATTTGTTCTTGTATCTCATTTGAGCCCTATGACTCTTTCAGCAGCCAAATGTGCCCAGCAGTTAAAGAATCAATAGAGTCCTACTGAGGAGTAAGTGTGTTCCCATCTCCTCCGCTGATTTGTTCTGTAACCTCTGACAGGACCACTTTACTCTTTGGCTCTCACTTTGATTGTGAAACTCTGTTCAATAACAGCCCAGAGAGTGCAGTGGCAATTCTTGGTATTGAGCAGTAGAGTCTCCTCTCCACTGATCAATGTCCAGCAGCAGCAGATTAGAGATATTTGCCTCCTTGGATCATCCTGCCCTTGCCCACCTTGGCCAATGCTTTTTCCGGAGAGCATCACAAGATCCACAGGGCAGCCTAATGCAACCAAGGATCAAGCTTTGGTGTACATCTTGCTTTGAGAGCTCTTTCCCCTGCCAAGCCCCAGTGAAACTCGGATCTGAACAAGAATTTAGCAGCACAAAACTTGCTACAGAGCTAACCAGGACCTATGCTTACATTATCACTCCAAGTTAGAGCCAAATCTGTAAGTTTATGGGTAACTGCAAGCCTTGCTGGCTTTATCATCAGGGTATTTCTGAGAACTGTGATAGCTGTGTTAAAAACGAGGATCATTTACATGGATCCCTGTGCAAGATCATAAACCAGATTTCTTCCAGACTTAATACTGCTTTATAATCTCTAACAGTTAGCACCCATACTGTTTGGGTTGCAAGAGACCTAATCAGTCACCCTAATGGCTTCCATCAGCAGTAGGGTAAGAGCAGCAGTTTTAATTAAAAGTTTATATGCAAACATATCTCACAATTTCTGTGTGACAAATGGTTCCCCTCCCCCTGTGGTTTCCCTGCTGCTGGTCAGAACGAAATTCTTGCCTTTGCAAAATTGAACCTTTTTGTCAAAACACAGGAAAACTGCGGTGATTCTCACACCTTTATCTTGGACTTCTGTGTAAGAGGTAAATTTCTTTCTGTTATCCCTACTATTTTATCTGTTTAGAGCTTCATTCCACAGATGATAATGTTGGGAATTAATGCATCTGTATTTTCACATCATCAGTTTGTAACTGCTTTAAAACAAAGACTATTTTCTTCTGCATTCCTTCCTAGTACAACAGATATCTCAACACTAACATACTGAAAAAAATAATAAATCTTTGAAGTATTCTCTTTTTAAGTAATTTTACAGCATTAGGACTATAGTGAAATAAAATGTCCAAAGATATAATTGTACAAGTTACGTTAATGGACAAAAAAATTAGAAACTATACCATTAAATACACGTCTAATTTAAATGATCTGGGTGTGTCTGCTGAGTGGTTACTTATTTCTTCCTTTTTTTCCCCCTCATATTAGATTCCATTTCTGATTCTTCCTTTTCCATGCAACCCTCTAAAATTGACTTTTCTCACTTTTTGGATACCTAAATCAGGCAGTTGCTACAATTGCTGATGTAAATTCTTTCCGTAAACTGAAAGAAAGGTTTGGAGTGAATTTTTTTTTTTTAAATCAGCATCTTGCAGCAGATCAGTTCAATATCATCTATTGTTTGTGGCATTATGTTCCATGCAAATTCATTACCACATAGTCTTGGATCAGCGCAGATGAAGTCTGCTTAGTACAGTTTTCTGCATTCAGGGGTAGTGCTCCAAATACATGCAGACATTAGTGTAGTTATTGTAATGCACAATTATTTAACTGCAAGCAACTGTGACATCCAAAAACTGCATGCACAACCTTCTGTCGTGTTGCGTCTGCATTGATTAGAAGATTCCACATCAATATACACAGACTAGTGTTTGCATATGTTCAGAGCTCTGCACCTGTATGTATACCAAGATATCAGAAAAAAAGAAGTTGTAGATTTGTTCCATTTCTCACTCTAGTGATTGAACGTTAAGCCCATATGGGCAGTGCTTTTCTGTGTCTCTTAGAAGGAGAAAGAAATATCACATTTACGCTTCATGGCACATAAAAATCAGCAAAAAGGAACAAGATATATGTTCAAGAAAATGTTTGCCTGTTCTTAGCTCTCAGCACATATTCAGAGCTCAGAACTCCATCATATTCAGAGCTCAGAACTCCATCAGTTCTTGGTATGACAAAGAATTTCCAATATGAATCTCTCCTGATAGTTGTTAAGGTCCCCCCCCCCTTACTCTTCCAAATGATATCAAATTTTCCATTGTCTTATTTTCCAATTTGCTTATTGTTCACCTCTAACAGTCTTGTTGCGTAAGTTGTTTTTGCCCAAGTAACAATGATAAATGAGATTGTAATTGTTAGGAGATGTTTTCTAAATCATTTGTTTTATTAACTTTCCCAGAATTCTTTTCTAACTTTTCCATTGCCTTTGACTTCATTTGTGCATGTGATCAAATGACTTCAGTATTTATTAAGTTCTTCACCCTCTCAATTGGTGTATGCTATGTTTGAACTTAAAAAATCTTAAATGATGCTCTGAACAACCCTCTTGCCTTCCACAACTGCTATTCCATTTGCAGCATATAACCACATGCAGTTACTGAATAAGTAGCAGTTTCATTAATCCTTGCAATTAAGCTGTTTCCTTCTGCATCCACATCCTTCTCCTCAAAAGTCCACAAAACCATTATGTTTGTCCAACTGCCAGCAGTGCCCTTAAAACTTGCTACTTAGTCTGAAGAAAATAAATTTTTTTCTAATCTGTTCATTGTTAATTAACAGCAAGTTTTAAAACAAAAATCTTAAACAGAAAGTACATTTATTTTAATGGCTTAAATACACATTTAGAGTCCATGAAACATGAGGAATACACCAACCACCTTAGATAGCTGGATGGACCTGGGAAAACAACAATAACAGATCAAACAGTTACCAGATTAATAATATTCCTCTGTGTATAAGGAACATTGACACTAGTTAACACAGAAGCAAAAGTGAAAAGACAGAGAATCAGACAATGTCCCTTACTGCCAAATGCAAATAGGTCATTAATCCTAAAATACTAATGTGCTATTTACAAAATATTTAGCCAAAAGGTCAGCTATTGTGTTCCAAGACTGCTTTTATTATTCTTGGGAGAATGTACCATTTTATCAGCAATAAGGAAAAAGACACATAGTTTTGGGATTTGTCCATGGAAAAAGAGGAAAGCAGGAAGATGTTACAAAAGGGCTGCTACATGCTGCAGATGCTTGGCGATTCCAGATTTAAAGACTGAGCTCCAGAAGCACCTGCCAGGAATAAAAGCCATGAACAAGTGTAGTTTTGCCAGAAAGAAAGTCAACAGGCTTCAACTTACACCAGCAAAATGCTCCCAAAAGGTTCTTTCCCTTGCAGTTTGATAGAACCACGGTGCTTTATGGAATGATGTAATGTAATAATGTTACAGTTTTCTCCTTTTTTGATGCAAGTGATTTGTTTAGGAGTGGAACATGTGTAGAAGGTGACACACAGAGAACCAAGAGGCACAAGTTTACTGTGAGGGGTGATCAAGGGCTACAGCCCGGAAGAGCACACAGCCCTCCAGGTCCACAGCTGGTTGAGAGCCACATGGTGCAGAGCTCAGTCCTGACAGAGGCTGTGTGTGCCCTTGAATAACCTGTTTTGGAAACTCTAGACAAACAGCTATGTCATTCTGAGGCACTTGCTGAAATCTGTTCTAATAACTGAGAGCCTCAAGGTGCCGTTGTCCCTCGCTTCTTATTTATTCTGGTTTGCAATTTCTCTTAACTCTTGTTTTAATTTCAGAACAATTTTCTGCTCAATCTGTATGGATGGGCAGAGTGCTGTAAAATAGATAAATGTGAGATGAGAGTTAGAAATATCAAACACTGCTTGTCTCTGTGTCCTAATGGAGATGGGTGCTTAGCTTTAAAATTGTTGGTGAATTCTTAATAGTTCCTCTTCACTGTGCCAAACTGTCCTTTTCACCAACTGGTTGACAACAAAGTGACGTTTCCCCTCCAAATAACAGTAGATTTGCAGCATTTTGGAGGTGCCATACCTTAAGGTACTGTCACGCCCTTCCTTCAAGCAATAGAGATACTATTAAACCAGAGTTAGTCAGTTTTTCCCTCTTTAAAGCTAATTGGAAGAGGAATAGTACAAAACTGGTACATTGGGTATCCTTTAAATGTGGGTTTGTGTCAGGAATTACTTTTTCTCCACCAGGTACTGAGGGCAAAAAGCCATTATTCTCTCTGTGTATGATATGTCACAGTAAGAAATCATCTGTAGCAGACTGAAGATGGAGCTGGAATTAGATTCAGTGTTTGCATATGTTAGTAGTTAATGGAAGAAGCCCAGAGGTCCAATCCTGCAGAACCGAGTCATGTGAGTAAAGCCTGTCAGAGGCAGCTCTGGTGCTGGTGGGGTCCATCTTGCACAGGCCCAGTGGAAGTGCTCCATCGTGGAGTCCTTACCCTGTGGGAATGGTCCGTGGCTTGGCTGCATGTAGCTCACAGATTGTCAGCGTAAATGAGATCACTGCTATGTAAGCATCAAGAACAACAGCCACCTGCTATTACAATGTACATATAATAAATTATTTTAATATGAAAGTTTGACATCTGCCCACTCTAATGGAGAAACTTGGACTTGAATGTCATTCAAAACCTCCTTCAAATAATAGAAAGACAATCAAGTATATTCTTTGACTGGAAAAGCTGAATGCTTAGTTTTGTCTTTACTCCTCAAGGTGTTGTCATAGCCCAAATTTGCAAATATTTGCAATAAATGAAGCATTAAGATTTCTTTTCTTTTTAAGGGTAAATGCAGTTTCAGTCAGAATTAGACTAAGGGGAGGCACACTTTTTGGTCTGAGGAGGACACTACTGGCAGGCAGGAAGGAATCCCACCCCAGACATCCCAATGCCACCCATCACCACTTATACTCTCAGAGGATATGACCTCTCTGATCTGCTGGAAGAGCTGCTTGCATAATTGCTCTCTGCTCCCCC
>VXAY01003086.1:529599-570793 GCA_013399855.1 Oxyruncus cristatus | reverse complement strand
CCCCCCCAATTTTGTCAAAATTCCAAGTAAAATGCACAGACTGGGTTTTTCTATCTGAGATCTGAACTGGATGACAGAGTTTTCACACACTGAATGCACATCAGTTGGACTGGAGGGGCAGCAACTTCCAAAGCGGGAGGGTACCTGGCTGCTCGTGACAAGCAGAAGGATTCAAACTCAGCGGTCTGTGTTGGCCCTGAGCAGAGCAGGACACTGCCCTCGCTGTGAGAGCTGGGCACAGTTCAGCTTGTACAATGCACTGGAGCATGGGGCAGAGATCCTCTGGCTTGGGCCCAGAACTGTAAACACAGAATGGGAAGTCAAAGAGCTGCATCACTTGGCCTCTGTGTCCAAATGTGGTGCTGAGCTGTGACAAACAGACATAACAAGTGCCTTGGAGATTGCTTTGGCATCTTCTGTGTGCAGTTGCCTTGCAGCATGTTCTACAGCCTGCACATCTCCTGACAACCTTGTCTATTCATTGGCTACTCTGCCGGAACATATTTACTTCTTGCTGATGATTAGCACATCTTGGAAGTATTTTGCTAAGGCTGTCTCTTGCACATGCCTGTAAGCCTAATAAAGTTCTGTGTTTTTGTTAAGAGTGCATTGCTGTCTGCTTAACTGTGAAAAACAGAAATGAAAAGCAGAGAAGCTGCTGTGTCTTTGCCAAAAGGTTTCATTTTAGTATTAAAAAATCAGCAAGCAACCAACACGTCATGTTCCCAGTCAGAAAACAGAGAGTTTTGAGTGTAAGTGGTTATTTAATGTGGTGAATAAATCAATCTTCCCAACATATTTCATCTAATTAACAAGGTTCAATACACCTTATGTGAATTGCCTGGTTCCTCACCTCAGGTGTTTCAAGAGGTGAACAAAATTAGCACTGAAGACACTGTAAAATATCAGTGGGAAAAAGCCCATCTTCACTGTCTGTGGACAACAGGTTTTAGAAGGTGTCACTGAGATAATATAAGCCCCACTATATCCTTCCTTCATCCTAGGCCTGGGTTGCTCTCATGGATAACTTCCACCCATGTAAGTCAGCTTGCACTGTTTGGTGATCACTTTGTGTAAAAGCACAGCTGTGGAGTGTTCAGCAGATTGCATCAAGCCACATCATCTACATGACACTTTTGAAACCTGCATTCAAACAAATTTGAGAAGCTGACAACCTTGTTTCGTAGGTGACTGCCAAATTCTGAAAGTGCTGAAAATGGTGGTCAATTTTTTGTCCACCTTCCTTGAAGGGTGAGTTTGACATCTTGTGTGTGGAAAGATGTTCTGTCCAAACAAATGAGGGACTAAGACCAGTACCACCTGGAGGAGGCCCTGGGGTACTAGAGGTGGTTGGGGAAAATTGTCTTCAGTCATTTCTATCTAATTTCTTCATGGAGAAGTTCTGGAGCTATTGCTGTATACCTCCACTCTGCAGAGGGACTTGATCTCAACTGTATCACAGTAGTACTCTTTCAGAAACGCCAACCTGAAGCATGAAAATACAGTATGAAATACAATATTCATTGCCTTTCATATCTCTCTCTGTTTCTTCTTTGCCACCAACCCAACACCACTGCATATCTCTGCAATGCTCTGGTGTTGTTTCAGCCACTCTTTCTCTCTAAAAAATGTTAATACATCATAACCACACCATGTGGTGTTAGGAGAATGTCCTCTAGTGTATTCAAGTACTTTATCACCTCTGCACATGAACAAAATTAAGCATCATCCTGGGAAAATAAAAATTTTATGGTAACATAACATCAGCTGAGGAAATTTCAAGGCAATATTTCAGCACTGCTCCTGTGTAGAGCGCTCGAAGCTGTGGGGTGTACTGCCAGCAAACCCCGTGCTAATACACACACATACAAAGCAAGCCCTGTGGACACAGCAGCCAAAGCTTTCAACATTCCGGGAGAGGTGTGTGCACAGAGTTTGACTTGCCTTCTGAAGAAGCAGAGGACGGACGTTGGCATCCAGTGGCACAGAAAGGATGGTCATTTGGTGCATGTCAGCAGTCATATGGCAGAGCTTCCAGGGCTGAAAAAAAATCAGATGGGCTGAAGGAACCCACTGAGGAGAGAGAGGGAGAGTGGGAGGAGGTGCCTTGACTGGGACAGGTGTTGAATGTGGTACTGAAGATATAGAAACATTATTTAAAAACTACAACATTCAGTAAAAGACATACAGAGTAGTTCTAAAGATGTGTCATCTAAGTAGTAGGTTTCTATCCCATCTATAGAAGATAATAAACACCTTCACTCTATTTTAAGGTAAAATCTTTTGCAAAGACAAAAGCTGCATTACACTGTAAAGCATTTAAAGAGATACTTCTAGTACTTTAATTGCAGCATAGAGAAGGAGACACAATATTACCCTCACTGAGCAGTACTCATCCAACTTTCTTTGAAGCCAATGGTAGATTACTACTGCCATCACTCAGAAACAAATTGGGCCTTGAATATGTACCCATTTAAGTAAATTGCTTGTTAGCTTCTCCGATTAAATCTTCAGCTGAACGTACCATTGCCAGGCTGAGGCAAAACCCAGATACACTTAGAGAGGCAACACAGAAGTCTAACATTGCAGAATACGAACTGTCTTCTCTGCTTCCTTCAGACACTCCATAGAGGGAAAGGTAGGCAAGGCAAAACCAGTCAGCACACACCTCTGGCTGGTATGAATTCATGGTCTCTGGCAGCCCAGTGTTGCCATTGCTGGGCATGAACTGAGTTTGCAGTGTCTCAGAACAGAGGCTTGCGTGTCTTGCTCTGCCTAAATTTGTCTTGGCCTGCCTGGAGCTTTGTTGTTACTTGGTTTTCTTGTTTTTACCCAGGTTGTTTTTGACAAACAGTCCAATTACTGGATCATAAGGTGCAGCTTTCTTGGATCTCTATAAAAATCTGGTGACCTTCAAGAGAATCTCAGAATTGTTGCATTGTGTAGGAACTCCAAGTGCCAGACTGCCTGCCTTGTCCTTGTTGACCTCTCTGAGAAATAACTGAGAATAAAACAGTTTCTAATAGATTTTGTTGCTGGAGAATACAATATGGTCTTTCCCCAGCACATTTACCAAAATGAATATAAAATTTGCCCATTCCACAAAACTCTTAAAAAACTCAGCATGCAATAAAAGGGTTAATAAATCAGATTCTCCTGTGCCTGTAGACATTAGCTTTTACAGCTAAATATTAAATTTTACAGTTACATACATTTTATATGCACTGATTTTTACTGCCGAGCCAGTTCTGCATTTATGAATCATCCTCAGATCCTTCAGCTGTTTGAATCCAGAAATAAAATGGTGCTTGGTACTAACAGTGTTGGTTTGTTTGTCCTTTGTTTGTTTGGTTTTGGTGCGTTTTTTTTTTTTAAATCAACTTACAAGGTACAATTAAAAATTCTTATTTTCAGGAAAGAAAGTTTAAACTAATGAACATCTGAAGTGACATGTATCTCAAAGAAGTCAGCATAGACAGGTAAAGAACTAAAAATTCCACAAAATTTAACATGAAGAATAACTCAAGAATGAGACAAATACCCTTTCCTAAACATACATACTTCTTAAAAACTTTTTTAAAAAGCAAACTCTTCTCTCCAAAAGACAACTAAACCAGCAAATTTTAATATAAACATCACTTTCCCCTACACCCTCACTAAAATATTTCTGTATTTCCAAACAATGCCATGTGTTCTGCTCCCAAATTGGATCAAGAAGCTTGTGGAGCTTATCCATAATGTTGTCCTCAGAACCACTTATGGAATATATATTTCATCCACAGGGTCTACGTCTTGAAACACGGTTTATTATTTTGGGCTCACGGCAACATTCAGCGCTTTGGATTCAAAAGCTGCTGACAGTTCATTTCCATTGCTCAGTCTCTGCATTTCTGGGTTTAAATCCAGTCCTGGAGAGCCGACGGGGAGCACACCTTCAGCTGAAGAAAAGGGGAAAAGATTTTTATTAACAGAACATACCCATCAAACTAAATTACACCATTACTCTTTCAGGACAGACAAATTCATTTGGGTGGAAATGTAAAAGTAATTGTCATACAAATAGGCACTTCTCGCACCGTTTTCGAGTGATGCAGTGTTTCTGCTATCTACAGAGCAGCCAACATAATCCTTCACTGGAGAAGCGACCACTGGATGTATATTTATTAGTTAATTTTTTAATTGCTGAAAAGCAAGCAAAAATAATTAGGATCAAAAAGTTAACAATCTGAAAGCTGAAATATAGCATCAAATGCAAGTGTGTGAATTAATACAGACTTAATGCTGTGAAGTGTTGATCTCTGAACCAAGCCCAGCAAGTCCCTTCAGCACACTTCTAATTACAAACGTATCAGACGAGACACATCAGGATATGACTGCAGAGAGCCATTTTAGTGTGGCAATGAACACACTACCAGCACCTTGCAGGGTTGCACCACATATGCCCATTTTATATGTCCTAGAGTGTAAAATTTAACTGCATATACCTTCCAAATATACAATATCTGCAAGCAGAGAGGCACAAGTATGCAAATCCAGAAGTCTGCTTCTCTTCTTCTTATAGGGCTATTGTAATTGAAATGTTTGTATAGCCACAACTTAGAGAGTTTAAATGATACCATTTTTGTTAAAAGCACCTCCAGCTCACACATCTTCATAAATCCTTTGAAAATTAATTCTTCAGCTTCTATATAAGTTTTTTCCCTAAACAGGTACCTTTTTCATCATTCTCTATTTTTTTTTTACTGTTTTCATCTTACCAGTAACTATCACATATTGGCTATCATGCAAAGTCATTAAAGGAGAATTAAATGTCACAGAAAATGCTGCAGATTTTCTAAGGCTGATTGCATGCCTTTAATTTCTTTGTAAGTTCGTGGTGACTTAGGTGTAGGCAAGAGTTCTGTTGCAGGAATGAAAGTTGCCAACTACTATGAGTGTCTCAGGAACTTTCAGGGATGAGGTACAAGAGTTAGGAGAACTAAAGTATGAATAAGTTCCAGCATTCCCAGATGTTTCGTATAAAGGCAAAATGAAACCATAATGCGATTTCAATATAGTCAAGACCAATTTCCATTTTAACTCTATTAAATGATCAGTGGATCATGATGGGTGATCCTGATAATTCTGTTTTCCCATTAAGTTCTTGCTTTCAGTGGCTTATAGTTTGCCAAACACAACCATTTGTAGCACATTTTCTTTATGCACTCTAGCTGGTTATGTTTTTGTTTTGATTCTTAGGTTTTGGTACAGCCAGTTCAGCTGTTTCTGAGAATAAGAAGGGAAAAGGGTCAATAACTTTGCAAGAGCTTGAACTAGTATTTCACATGTTCTTTATGTTTACACATAGCAATGGGGAAATGCAACTTGGCAAAATCTGTGCTCTGTCTGTGAAAAACCTCTACTTCGGGCAAATACTGAGTCTCTAAAATACAATATATAGAGATTTAAAAAATATATATATAACAGATATATAGAAAATATATCTAAATGTACTGTGTATATATGTATAAAACAGATTTGTAGAAACAGTGGTAAGCAGAACTTAATGAATGTTTGCTGAAAATTTCACTGGGCATCCCATCTGCACTGACCACGCTTCATCCCCCCTGAAACAACTTATAAACACCAATTATAGCAAACACACCATCAGGAAAAGATTAGTAACTCTAGGTGAATTTTCACTTCAGAGATCACCCTTGACCAGGGAAAACAGTTAAACTGGGGGCAGAGGGGAAACCTTCTTAGCTCTAAGGAATCTACTTGTCTGAATATCTGCTGCTTCAGTGCAAAGTGCACATCCCTGAGCATCCTCGTCTTGATCCCCTCCTGTTGTCCTGGCGTGCTGGGTTTTGCCAGCACTACTGGGAGGTCCACAGAGGGCTGCTGTACAACTGCAAAAACCAGATTTGTTATTCCTCTGTTAGAAGGAGTGGGCTCAACACCATATGATTCCAACAGAAATTAGTCTACATTGCTAAACTAGTACCTTAACATCCCAAAGGCACTATATGCCTACCTGTAAAAATCAGATTAAGATTCACCTCAAGAACCATGAACTGAACCCACAGTTGATAATCTACATGACTAGACTGATACACTGATCTCAGCACAGACAGCTGGTCTGCATAAGTGTTACCAGCTGCTTCTTGAATTCATCTCATGGAAGTCTGGGCTGTGTAACTGAATGTCTTTAGATCAGTGCTTTTGACTGTCATAGAATCATAGAATCAGATGGGTTGGAAAGGACCTCGGAGATCATCAAGTCCAACCCTTGATCCAACCCCACTGTGGTTACTAGACTATGGCATTAAGTGCCACGTCCAGCCTCGTCTTGAAAACCTCCAGGGACGGAGAATCCACCACTTCCCTGGGCAGCCCATTCCAATGGCTGATTACTCTCTCTGTAAAGAATTTCCTTCTGATATCTAACCTAAACCTCCCCTGGCACAGCTTAAGGCCATGCCCTCTTGTCTTCCTGCTGGTTGCCTGGGAGAAGAGACCAACCCCTACCAGGCTACAACCTCCTCTCAGGTAGCTGTAGGGAGCGATGAGGTCTCCCCTGAGCCTTCTCTTCTCCAGGCTAAACAACCCCAGCTCCCTCAGCCTCCCCTCACAGGACTTGTGCTCAAGTCCCTTCCCCAGCCTCGTTGCTCTCCTCTGCACCTGCTCCAGCACCTCAATATCCCTCCTGAACTGAGGGGCCCAGAACTGGACACAGCACTCCAGGTGTGGCCTCACCAGCGCCGAGTACAGGGGCAGAATCACCTCCCTGTTCCTGCTGGCCACACTGTTCCTGATACAGGCCAGGATGCCATTGGCCTTCTTGGCCACCTGGGCACACTGCTGGCTCATGTTCAGCTTCCTGTCAATCAGCACCCCCAGATCCCTTTCTACCTGGCTGCTCTCCAGCCACTCTGTGCCCAGCCTGTAGCGCTGCAGGGGGTTGTTGTGGCCAAAGTGCAGGACCCGGCACTTGGCCTTGTTGAACCTCATCCCGTTGGAATCAGCCCAGCTCTCCAGTCTGTCCAGGTCCCTCCTGCCTTCCAGCAGATCAACACTCCCCCCCAGCTTGGTGTCATCAGCAAATTTACTCATGGTGCACTCTATCCCTTCATCTAAATCATTGATAAAGATATTAAACAGAACTGGGCCCAACACTGATCCCTGGGGGACACCAATAGTGACCGGCTGCCAACTGGATGCAGCCCCGTTCACCACCACTCTCTCGGCCTGGCCCTCCAACCAGTTCCTAACCCAGCACAGAGTGCCCCTGTCCAAGCCCTGGGCTGCCAGTTTTTTCAGGAGAATGCTGTGGGAGACGGTGTCGAAGGCTTTGCTAAAGTCCAGATAGACACATCCACAGCCTTCCCCTCATCCACCAGGCGCGTCACCCGATCGTAGAAGGAGATCAGGTTGGTCAGACAAAACCTGCCCTTCCTAAACCCGTGCTGGTTGGGTCTTATCCCTTATCCCTTGTCCTTTGTGGACGTACTAAATGGAACTAGGTGTGGTAAATTAATTTAATATTTTTTAAGAAATTTTGAAAGTGTTAGAAGACTACATTGTTTGCAAGACTAAGTATTCCAAGAGTAAGTATTTCAAGATAGGAAATAGAAAGATTAAGGTTGCTGCTTATAAACTGTCACTTCGGAATAGATGCGCTGGACTGGTGAGCTCTAACCGTGTAATCCCTGTTATCCTGAAGTGTCTCCCTGCAAGTTGGGTTGATGTGGATGACACAGGCAACAACAACTATCACCTGAAAACCTATAACTGCATGAACACATGATAGTTGTTTGGACTGACCACCACTTCTATGGAGAAGGATCACTGGAGATTAGCAAATGGGTCCAAGAAGAACAGAGGAAAGTCATCTAATTTAGGTCTTTCAGAACAAAGGATTCAGGTCCTGTCCCTTTCAGGAAATCATAGGATGGTTGAGGTTGGAAGGGACAGGTCAAGAGGTCATCTGTTCCAACCCCTCTGCCCAACCAGGACCACCCAGAGCCAGTTGCCCAGAACCATGTCCAGGTGTTTGGTTTTTTTTTTAATATCTCCGAGATGGGAGACTCCACAACCTCCCTAGGCAACCTGTGTCAGTGCTTGATTACCCTCAGAGTGAAGAAGTGTTTCTGCACGTTCAGAGGGAACGTCTTGTGTTGCTGTTTGTGCCCGTTGGCTCTGGTCCTGTCACCAGGCACTGCTGAAAAGAACCTGGCTCTGTCCTCTGTGTACCCTCTGTTCAGCTACTTAGATACATTGATAAGATCCCACAATCTCTTCTCCAGGCCTCCTCTTCTGCAAGGTAACCAGTCCCAGCTCTCTCAGGCTTTCCCCATAGGAAAGATGCTCCAGACCCTTCAAAACCTTCATGGCCCTTCACTGGACTCTCCCCAGTGTGTCTGTGTTTCTCATACTGGTCAGTACAGCACACTCCATATGTGGCCTCACCAGGGTTGAGCAGGAGGGAAGGATCACATCCTCATCCTGTTGGCAGCACTAAGAAGAATAATTTTGAGACTGTATCATAATCAGTGTAAGCAAATTATATCTCTGACTTCTAAGGACTATATAGTCCTGATTTTGCTTTTTCCTATATTCTCTATTCTTCGTTTTCCCATCCTAACTTCTAAAGTATCTTTCTCAAAGTACAATTAATAAAATATATGTACTAGAAATACAATCCCAGTTTTTGGACTTAACTTTTAACAATTCTATAACCCAAAGTCATAAACTATATGTAAATATTTCATTACACACGTTTAACTGGACTACGAATGTGCTTTCCTCCGATGTAGATTTATGAAATTGATTGCAAAAAGGGATAGGGATGATACTTGACTCTTCTATTTTATGACAAAATATAAAGCATTGTCAGTATTTTAATATATTGAATATTATTAATGTTTAACTAGTGTCTATAAATTTTTTACTAGAACTTTTCTTTGAATAATTGTTTCAAATTAAATTTATTTTTTTTTTTTAATATGACAATGCTATGGACATTTCAATTTCTCAGAACGTTCTTGAAAGGGAAGATAAGAGAAGAGAGATACACGGGAGATTTAGCATTCGCTGACATAGTGGAAGCATTGCTAAAGAAACCTGTGTTTCAAAAGGTCATGGTTAGCTTCTTTCTTTTACATGGAGTAGATAAAAAAAAAAACAACACAACCAAAACCCACTCAGCAAATACAGAATAAATGACATAAGTACACACCTTATTGCCTGGTGGAGAATTCCATTTATGGACACCATCAGTATAGGCACAACCTTCTTACACCACAAGGCTCCAAAGGCAAGCTGCCTCTGGCTACCATGTGTCACTTCAGCCAGATGGGAAGGAAACAGTGTGTTGGAAGAGAAGCCCCGGCAAGTGCCTCGTTGCATGTTCAGAGCTGCACATGTGGCCCTCAGCTTTTGCTGTGCCAGAGTTTGCTGCCTGAAAAGCCCTTGCAGCAGCACATACCCTGTGCTGAGCTCCGTGGCATTTCAACTTGAGCTCTCCATGATGGGGAGGTCCTGGGATGCTCGCTTGGTCTGAGGGGCTGAAACCTGGGGAGCTGGGCTAGCGCAGGAGCTCCTTCATCAGCTGCTTCCACTTTAATAAACATCTCTTTTGCACCTGGACAGTAGCTTTTTACCCTAGCTGGCCTCTACTTAGGTCACAAGTACTAAGACAAACTCATCAATTATCTTGTATGTGTGAAGTGATAACCAGAATGCCTGGATTTAGCATTAATGACTTCTTGCAACCTCAACATTTTTCTCACTCCAGCTGCTAGCTAGGATTGAGCTTTTCTTAACAGCTCAGCTTTCTTGAAGTCAAAACATCACCTGAAAATGATTTTTGCCAGTAGGAGATGGACCAAACGTAAGTTAAATGTTAAGATAACAGCACAACTAGTGGAGATGCTACAGTTCAAGTCAGTCTCTATCCACTGCTACATCCAGCTCCTCCCTTATTTAACTGAGGCAGTTCCACGTGTGGTTTCATAGCACACATCAGTGCTGCCGGCTGCAGGGACATGCAGATACCTGAACTACTTTTTTACAGAAAGTATAGGTTGGAGAAGCCATACTGCTGCATTATAAGACTGCTCCACGTGGATTAATTTTACTTAAGACTGCTGATGCAAAACACAGCACTCAGCTGTGAGGACTCAGCCTCTGATTTACAGCTCGCCTTAGATGTCTTTTCTACCGCACCAGAATATGGCCCTGGAGATTAGTGTTTACAGAGCACAGTCGCTTGCTCTAATCTCTTATGTGTGAAGGATGTATTAATTAATGTTGGAGCTTTGTCTCTGAGGGACAGGGGTGGGAAGCTGCTGCTTGGTGACTGGAGAGGGACCTTACCCAGCCCTCCTCCCTACCCTGAAACTAGTCCCAGGGGAGCCCAGGCCATCATGGGGGCGAAACTTAGTTCCAGAAATGTGTGCTTCTGAAATATTGTGTGATTGTTGTGGGGTTTTTGTGGTTTGTTATGTTTTAAATCACAGAAAGCTGTCGGGGTTGCAGTGTGTCCCATCAATCAGCACACCACGCAGTGTCTATATTAAACATCCTACCGAGTCTCACAGGGAGCGTGAAATTTCCAGTGACAGAAGATAAGAAAATATTCAGCAGGCTTTCTTAAACAATTTATATGTTAAGGGACTGAAAGGTCAGTGAGCAGAAATTGTATTTTATCTTCCTTGCATATATATTGCTTGATGATTAGGTTAAAAATGTTACAAATACAGATGCGAGTGAAATATATGACTATTCATAGGCAGAGATGGGAAAACAAGAGGGTTACACTGTTCATTTCAGTCCCCAAATAACAGATTTAGAGAATAAATGTGCATTGCTAAGAGAGCTGCTTTTCTGTCTCTTACAGGTATATTCAATCTCTTGCCTTGCTCTACCTGCAAAGCTTGAGTAAAATTACTAGTAAAATACACATTTCATCAATTCTTGGCCACCTCCAGTGCAAGAATGCATGAAGAGCTAGCTCATCCTTCAACTGGAAATATTAGGCAAGCGCAAATCAGTTACATTTCCATCCTACTGACTGCTAAGTGGTTTGATCTTGTCTTCAAACACTTCCAGGGATGGGTGGTGCCTCAGTAGACCTGGTAAATCTGATTGGGTAATTAGTGCTGAAAAATCTGAAGTTCATTTTTCCTGTTTTATGGGGTAGATGTATGCTGGCCTTTCTGGAAAAACAATTCATCAAAGGGAAAGGGAAACACCAGCTTCGGACCTTCTCTGCAGGCACTGTGCCTTGCCTCAGCTGAATCAAGGCAGAAGTTTTTAGCAATGAATTTTACATTGAATTTAAGAATACTTTTCATTTTAGCAAAAATAAATGAAAAAGAATAAAGAATTTTTAATGCACAGGACAGGCAACTGGGCACAAGACATTTCTGGGCTTTTTGCCCAGATCTGTCATTAACTTCTTGATTATGATTTTGGTTGTATTTAGTGTTTTTAAGGAAAAAAAAAAAAAGGAAAAGGCAATAATCTGAGCATTGAGAAAATGGGGAGGTTTGATTCATGGAGGTATGTAGGGTTGCAGGCTGGGTTAAGAGACCTTCACTGTATTTCAGACCTTCTCTATATCCATTTTGCCATTTTTCTTTATTATGTTCTGGCCACAATTCTATGTTCTTCAGGGCAAATGCTCTATCTGGCTGTATGGGTTCGGTCAAAGTAGCTGTGCAGGATGAAGACATCTGTGCTAGCTTTACATTTCACGTCTCATTAAAGAGGACATTCTTACAGGCAAGTCACCAGGCTTCTCTGAGATGCATGAAGGACCACGCTGAACTGATGGAGATCCCTTTGATGCTTGACTTAGCTCAAAGCCACGATGCAATATGCAGCACAGACTTATCTCCACATGGGAATTTCCTTCAGGATGGTACAGACAGAGCATCTACCTCCTACTGCAGGGGCACAAGGAAGGGCTTTATTGATCCTTGTCACAACCCTGACTTCTGGGTGAATTTGGGTGAATGGACCCTGTAGATACAAACATGTCTGCAAACAGAAACTGTTACCAGAAAACAGCAAGAGGAAAAGTGCACATAGAGAGGTAAAAGTTTCACAAAAGGTGATGAGCTCTGGAGATTTGTGTTCTGGTTGAATCCAAGATAGCTGATACATTCAGAACTGCGGGAGCCTGCTGAGTGTGTCCAAGGCTATCACCATGCAAGAGCATCACCACCAGGTTTTATAACTCACACCATAGCCAAGGAGGTGGCAGCTGCCATATGCAGCCACAGATCACAGTCTATAGGGCGTGTATAGGGAAGGAAAGGACTCCAGAACACCTTCCTAAAAGCCACTGGTGCACTGCTATGACCTCTGCTTCTCAATAAACACCCAGGGTTGGCCTCCCTACTGCTGCTCTAGCTGAGTAAAATGAACTGAGAGGTGTAACTGAATGGACAGTACCAATAGTTACCTGCTGTTACCAGTAACAGCTTTATTTTATTATTAAATAGTAGTTAACTCACAAAATGTGTTCCAATAAATGTTGGTGCAGTCTATATCTCCCCCTGACTGGTTCCCCTGTCTGGAAAATTTACCTTCTTTTGACCCATACTTGGAGACAAGGGGGCAATGCAAAGAAGATTCCGTATTTTCTTTTTAGGAGACTGGGGAGGTGGGAATGATGCTGTGGGGAGGGAGGCAGGAGAGAGGAAGGCTTTTACAGGGTGTCATGGTTTAGCCCATCCCCCTCAGTTTTAGAGTAGAAGATGGTTAGTTCCAGGTGAAATTCCAGCTAGGTAGCCAATTAGAGACTTCTGTGACGTTTCTACGAATTACATAATTTAACTCAAACCGGAAAAGAAGGGTTGTTGTCGTTGTTGTAGTTGTGTGTGGGGCAGAAGGAACTCGGAGCCATGATGTAAGTGAGGCGGCGAGGCCTCCCCGAGTGGGGGGCCAGAGCCCTCCGCCCCTGGCCTTGGGCCAGGGGCAGGCATGGCACCGAAGCCTCCGGCTGAAGCAGGTAGCAGAGTGGAGAAGAAACTCCAAAGAAAAACTGCTCGGCTGAGACAGAAGGAGTTCCAGCTCTGAGAGGAGCGGCAGAAAGCAAGAGATAACAATGCAGCTGCCAAGGTCGGTGGAGAAAGTGCAGAGGTATGGGGGAGTCCTTCCCCCGCCTCTCTCCCTCCAGCAGGGGAAAAGACTTTAAAACTAAACCCCTGCCACCTGTGGAAATGATGTGGAGAGAAGGGACTTTCGTGTGAGTTCTTCCCCCGGAGGCCTGGATAGTCCGGGGAGGGCAGCGATGGCTGGAGGCCAAGACTGGATCACTTGAACTGTTTGCAGCAAGCTGCAGAGGAATTGTAGCCACAGAATGAGAAAGAAGTTGATAAATTCTCCTTTGAGAGGCTGTGTGCCTCTGATGACTTTGGGACTTTGTCCAAAAGATAAGCCTTACACGAAGCCCCCCCGTAGGAGGGGCCCGGTGCGAGCCCTGGACCGGGTGTAATGGCGAGTGGGGAGCGGTGGTGAAGTTGGAGTAACCAGCCGCGGCCGAGAGCCAAGATTGGGCGTCTGGCCAGAAGCAGAAAGTCAGGAGAATTCCAGAGGGCAAAAGAGAAGAAGCTACAAGCAGCAAAGCACAGCATCAGGAAGTGTTCTTGGGTGTGGACTGAGCCAAAGAGACCCAGAACCCCTGTGATTCCGGCGAGGGGTGGTGAGTCCGTGAAAACCCCCCTGAAACTCCTCGTGGAAGAAACCTCCATAGAGCCCTGAATCTTGTAGTGACGACATGATAAAAAACCCTCAGCAGCTGTAAGCAAGCAGCAAGGTGGGAATAAACTTCTCTGCATTCCAGTGAAGAGAGAGAGGTTCAAGCTACAGCAGTTTGGAACTGTTACCTTAAAGACTATTTTTTTCCTCCCTTCTCTTTCTCCCTCTGGACTGTTTTTGAGGGAGAGAGGAGTGGCATTTGTACATATATAAGTGTGTTATTATAAGAAAACTAGTTAGAGTTGTATGTATATATGTATATATGTAAGTATTCCCCTTAGTTCTGTAGTGTAGCAATAAATCTTAGTATTACCCCATTTCAAGGTGATCTGTTTTGTCTGTGCAAACTCTTCCTAATTAGTAGCAAAATTTATGGGTTGATAACACTGTGCAAAAAGCACAAGGGCTGAAACCATGACACAGGGGCAGAGAAGGACAGGCCAGCAGCACACCCCAGGTATCCTTAGCCCACTGACCTGACCTAGAGGCCACTCATGACATCTGGGTACTGATAGAAATATAATACATAAATTAACAATAATGATGACATTAAATTACCAACCTCCTTAGACAGATGGTGCTACAGGCTGTTCTGCCTCTTTCATTTGGTGAGTAAAGCAGTCACAAGTAGTCATGTAAAGATTACTAAGAATTTCTGTCCATAGCTGACTTTTTGCAGACACTAATTTTTGAATGCTGTTTGATTTTTGGAAAGAGAACACCTCAGTCACAGAATTTTTATCTCATTAATAGTGTTAATAGGCTCATGAATGGACAATAAAATCTTTGCCTTTATGTTCTCCAGCCCTGTCACTCTGAGCTATATACAGTAACAAACTGGTCACATAAAATTTCACATTTTTCTTCACAAAAACCCCAACAGGAAGAAAAAAAAAATCTGCTGACATTGATAAAGAATTTGAAAAAGCTCCTATGGTTTTTGCCATTCCAGGCTGCCAGTTTATAGTCTGGGAACATTATCGCAGCTTCATTTCCACAACAAAAAGGCCCCATTCTTTTCTTAAAGGTTTGACCGTTCATCCTGTCCTTGGTGTTTTGCATCAGAAATGCACTTGTGTTGTCAGCCCTTCTATTAGCACTCACTTATCGAGGGTGCCAAAGAAAAGTCTAAGAAAAGGACAAGTGTCTAACAGGTTACTATAGTTTCTTTTGTGCTCTCAAAATTTGTAGGCTTCAAGCGTTTAAAAATGTAATTAACATTTGTGCATATGATAAATTTAAAAAATGGGTCAACTTTTCACACTTGAATGTTAACAATTTCCATTGTCTGCTACCAGTAAATTTCAATGGCTGGTTATTTTTACCCTACAGATTTTTGTCAGGGTTTAATCGTGCTGGGTTTTACTAAGCGGAGGACTCCAAGTTCGATGGGAGTGTTGATCTATTGGAGGGTAGGAAGGCTCTACAGAGGTATCTGGACAGGCTGGATTGGTGGGCTGAGACCAACAGCATGATGTTCAACAAGGCCAAGTGCCGGGTCCTGCACTTTGGCCACAACAACCCCCTGCAGCGCTACAGGCTGGGGACAGAGTGACTGAAAAGCTGCCCAGCAGAAAAGGACCTGGTGCTGGTCAACAGTGGCTGAACATGAGCCAGGCCAGGTGGCCAAGAAGGCCAATGGCATCCTGGCTTGGGTCAGAAACAGTGTGGCCAGCAGGAACAGGGCAGTGATTGCCCCCCTGTGCTCAGCACTGGTGAGGCTGCACCCTGAATTCTGTGTCCAGTTTTGGGTCCGTCACATTCCAGGGGCTGGAATGTGTCCAGAGAAGGGCAGTGTTGCTGGGGAAGGGTCTGGAGCACTAGTCCTGTGAGGAGCTGGGGGCGTTTAGCTTGGATGAAAGGAAGCTCAGGGGGACCTTACTGCTCTCTACAACTACCTGAAAGGAGGCTGTGCCAGGTGGGGATCAAACTTTTCTCCCAGGCAACAAACACAGGACAAGAGGACACAGCCTCAAGCTGTGCCAGGGGAGATTCAGGTTGGATCAGGAGCAATGTCTTCACAAAAAGGGCTGTTAAACATTAGAATGGACTGCCCAGGGAAGTGCTGGAGTCACCATTCCTGGAAGTGTTCAAGAAATGACTGGATATGGCACTTAGTGCCATGGTCTAATTGTCAAGGTGGAGATTGGTCAAAGTTTGGTCTTGATGATCTCAGAGGCTTTTTCCAACCTGAATGATTCTGTGACTCTGTGATTTTACAGACACAGAACAGAAAACAGCCATTTAAATGTTCAGTGTAAAATAGAAGGTATTTTCCCTCCAAAGGTGAGAGAAAAGAATTTCAATTATTGAAGGCTGATAGGTGGGAGCGTTGGAAAAATATCCTCTTTAAAATTTATGGCAATAGAAAAAATACCCACAGAACAAAGAAAATAAAAATTAGGGAAAATTTAATTACAACACGTGTTGGGTGCTCAGGTTCAAGATGTACCAAAAAGCACGCTTTTCAAATCAAAAACCCCGCTTTTAAACACTTTTCAAAGTCCAACCCTGTTCATGACACGGGAGGGTATTTCTCTTCTTCAGATTGGCTCTCCTGTGCCCCCTCCCATGCCAGGGGCAGGGTTTCAGACAACATGGCAGCCCCCATCTGACCGCATGGTCGACCACGTGGCGGGGGGGGCTGAGGGAATTATATGTAATTGCCCTGTCTCCGTGTGCTGAATTCCCTGGCATACATCTCAGAACTGAAATGTATACCTTACAATCTCTGCGGAACGCCTATAGGTTAGTAATAAGGAAAAAAAAGATTTAAAATAACTTTCTGTTAATATTCTATGTTCATTTCATTTGCTTGTAATAAAACCGGTCTTTCATTTCTCACAGGAGGCGTCTTGATAATATTATATATTATATACTGCTCATTCTTTTTTTCTTTCACTGCCATTTTATATGGTCATTTAGTCACAAGCTATGAAAATCTATTAATAATCCACTTCTGCTACTTAACACAGACTCATAAGCAAATCCAATATGATCTTGGCAACATCTGAAGGTTCAGCAAAATTAATGCAGTCGAAAATGGAGAGATCATGCAGCCAGAGATCTCATGTAACAGTGTTCTTCCACTGAAATATGCCAGTTAAATTCCAGAACAGGCTAATTGTTAATGGAAATTATTGGTTTATGGTTACTTCTTGTCCCTCAAGGAGTCCAAAGGTTTTAGTGTTGTCTAGTTTAAAGCATACTGCTGTCTATTCCACAAGACTGTGTGTCACAGCAGATACACAATTGACAGCCTGGTTGGCAAACTCAGCAGCAAATCCAATAACTATTACATGAGCCTCTGGTGGCAGCATTTGCAGGTCAGAGTAAGGTAACATGGCATCAGAAAATCTGCACTGTGTATGTTCCATGGGAATAACATGAACTTTTTCCGGCACTGCCAGGGGATACCTAAGAAAGGTGCTAGTTCACACAGTCCCTAAAAATGCAGTCGAGGCTTAGTCCCCAGGAGGATATTACATCTAGCTGAGCAATTAGAATTAGAACGAGACATAATTAAGTCAGTACTGCTGAATTTTATTGATGTGTCTCCTTAAAGATTGGTGCCCAAGAGAAAAAGAATGATGCAGCCTGTAATTTGAAAGTAAACACCTCAGCATTTTAATAACTGCAAAAGCCATTTTTTCTGGAATGTCATGAACATTATTGCTGTAAGATAAAATGAAGGTCTGTCCTATAAACAATACATAAAAAGACAAAGACATTACTTGTCACACTGCTTATTTCAGGGCTAAAATGCTGGCTACATGTTCTCATTGCCCTATTTTAATGTTCCCAGCTGGCTTCTGCAGGGAAGTGCTTACTTTTTCTCATGAAGGAATGAGACAATATCTTCATCTAACACTATTAATATAGGGAATACAGAAAAATTCTTCCTATTACCTTTTTGCTCCCTGTCTCTCCCTGGAGACAGAAGCATACTAATTGCAGATCACTAGCACTAATACGAGACTTTCTGGAAGGCAATGTAAATAAATCAATGTTTAATCAAAGGGATACAGTAAATTCAGTTCAGAAGCCTCATTCCATTGCATCAATCTGTGGTCTCTCTAATGGCTAGTATGTCTGCTGGTGGTAGGTGTGAGCACCATAACACCATTGAAGGCATTCATCTGCCTGCCCATGTCAAGGATAGGATGAAAAAATAGGACCTAGAATATCTACTCCTCCCCAAATGAAGCCTGGAAAAAAAAAAAAAAAAAAGGTCTTAATTTAGACCCTGAGAGTTAAAAAAATGGGGGGAAAGGGAGGAGCAGGATGCAGTGGTTTGTAGGTAAATTCAGATATGTTCTTGGACAGATTATCCAAGGCATTCAAAAGGATTAAAGATTAAGACTCATGAAACTGGTGAAATGATTCAGATTGGAGGAAGACATGGTTAGAGAAGGTAAAGTGAAAATGAGTTTAGCAAATTTGTTTCAGATTCAGTACAAGGATGATTAGAAATGAGGGCAGAAATGGACAAATATTTTAGCAATAAAGATAAATAGTCATGATTAGGCTTGCTAATGTCACATAGAATAATGAGTATATGGAGAGGCAAAGAGAGAATGAGGAATCAAAGGTAACAGGAAGGCTACAAGACAAGGAGGACAGTAAAATTCTGAACAAACAGAAAAGGAAGAAAAGAAAGTCCTTGGGACAGCTAAAAAAATCTTGTTTGTAATGAGTTTGAAATGGCAAGGTAACACTGAAGAAGCTATATCAGAGACAAAAATTTACAACAGGAGGGAAAAAAAAAAGTTGTAAGCAACAGAAACTGTTTGGGAGGATGAGGTAGTCAAAATAGAGACTATAAAGATAAAAGGAGGAGGACTGAGGGTAAAAATTTGAAGAGTGCCAACAGATAGTGGAGTGGGAGTGGGAGGATTACCAGAGGTGCTGAAAAGAGCAGTGTTTGATGTAAAAGTAGAAAGCAGAGAGCAAAGGGTCACCGAAGGATAAGATGGAAAGGAAGAAGATGTTGGGAATTGCCAGTGGTGCTGAACACTGAAGTAAGTGGGATATGAACTGAAAGAAGCCCTCTGGTTTGGCTGGGAAAGAACATTGGTGAAGGGGGTCTCAGTGGATACTGGAACTACATAATAGAGAAAGTCTGATAAATAGTAGACAGGAATGAATATTTGGGAATCTAATTGCGTGTGAGAAAAGCAACTGCAAGATCCAGAAGTTTCTGTAGAGGTAGAGCCATATATTAAACTGTTGCTACAGTTAACCTTGTTTCCTGAAGCGGAGACGAGAGATTAATTTCTGTGGAAACTATCCAGACACTAAAAGTACAATTGAACTAGACAAAATATCATACAATCTGCCTCAGTTATGGGGCAATCTAGCCATTAGCATTGGGGTGAAAACGTTTTGGAGAATGATTAGGATTGAATAATAGATTTATAGCCGTATGAATTGCAGAATAAACTCTACAGGGACCCCCATTTTCAGGCTTTCTTTTTCTGAGGAGACTACAGGACTACAGGAGCCATACCAGCCTTGAGGCTGAAGCATCAATGCACAGTGCTTTTGCTCAGTAACTGTAAGATGGACTTACCTGGCATGGTTTGGATGGAGAACTTGTGCCTAGATGATTAGTTTAGGAAGTCTGCACAGGTCTTTCATGGTTTTTCAGTTATTAAGTAATCATGGCAAAGGAGGCCATCTCCCAGTTTCCAAGCCACTTGTGGCTTACTGAACAATTGGTGTTGCTAAGAAGGGCTGCTGATGAGACACACTCTATTTACACCTTGGCACCGACTATTTATGCCTGGGTTCCACAGCAAGGTGTGACAATGATGTAATGTGCTGTGCTGGTACTTGGGTGCTGTACCTGGGCTGCCACAAGGGCTGCAGGCCCCTGACAAATTCAGTTTGCCTCAGACATGAGAATATGGATCACCCCCATGGCAGCACAGTGTGCAGCTGCTGTTTGTCACATCCTCACGTGGTCCGCAGTGGAGCATTGGCAGTGCTAACAGCACTGCAATAGTTGAGTGCAGAATAAGTTGTTGACCCACAGTAAGCCACTGACTGAGGCTGTCACGTCTTATTCTGAAATATATAAATGACTTCACGTATCCAGTATTGAAAATGCTAGAGTATTCTCCCTATAACCAACAAGAAATATATCCTTGCTGATCACACCTAATACCCCGGCAGCAGGAAAAGATAAAGAAATTGTAAAAAGAGCTTTCTAAATGTATTGTTCTCTTTTGATTGGGTAGAAGAGTACCAAATAATAAATGGCATGAGAATAAAACATGTACTTTAAAAAACTCCACCTGCTTAAGTATGCCTTAGCATAATTAAGTTCATTTAATAGGGCAATGACTTAACCTCCTCTACCTAACCTCTTGCAGGCTGATCTTGGTAAAGATCTTAAACAAAAAACACATTTTTAAAAAGCAATCACTTTTCAAATCACTCAAAACAAAACATTAAATTTTATCTGCTTTGAAAATTTTTTTTTTTTTTTTTTGCAGCACAAAGCAGCAACACAGTAGTCAGCTTTCTATTTTAAAACAGCATGGTAGGAGGAGGCTTTCAGGTTGCTTCTTTTTTTTCTCAAAGATTACATATTCTTTATGGTTTAAGTACAGACTGCCTAGCCCCTTTAGGAAGCTGAGTTGACAAAAACTTCAGAGAATCTATACAAATCCATACATTAATACATCTGATGATTATTAGTGTGTGAATTTCTCACAACTCAGATCAACTCATATCTAATAAGAGGCAAGAACTTTTGTAAAACTTCTAATGAGAAGGAGACCCAGAATCTCTTTCCAGACGAAAAATTAGTTTCTCTCATTTGCACTAGTCTGTCCTAGTGGGAAATACAGAAAGATATAATGTCCCTACTCTTTGTTTCCCATCTAGATGTGGACAGAACTTTCCACTTGCTTTTGAAATCTTCACTCTGAGAAGCATAAAGGAATTATAAAAGGATGATAAAATCTGGCAGATGAGATTTGGCACAAAATGCTTTAAAACCAAAAGCAGGTATGACTGATGAAAAGACATGGCATCCTGAGATCCATCAGAAATTTAGAGAGAAGAAAATGCATCGCATACAGCTCACAAACCTACAGTTTTCCCCATGATTCAGAATCCAGTCATCTCAGCAGAAAAATATCATGGGCACCACAAACCCAGGACAAATCCAGGTTAGATTTTGATCACTGGAATTCATTAATAATGGATGGCTGTTTAGTAGAAAACCAGCTGTAGTCCAATTGCAAGTCCCTGTGAGTTTATTCCTGCATGGAAAAGCCAGCGCAGCATTTGACCATGTGGTTGTGGCTGTCTGGGAGCTAAAAACCACATGGCTACAAGGCTGCAAGATCTTCTTGCTCAAAATATTACTAAGGCACTGATGGTATGGGGTAACTTGCAGTTTTGAAACATTCATTGTATTTGTTCTATGAATCATCATCAGATTTTGCTCTTCCTTATGCTAGCAACCTTTAACTAGCAGCTAAGTAAAAAAAAAAAATCTGTACATAGTCATTTTACAAATGAGAAGAAATAAACCCAGGGAGAACAAATGGAACTCAAGATTTTGGGATTTACATTTCATTTATTTTAAAACTGCTAGAATTTTACTTAAGTATAATTATACACTTTTAAAAAAATTAGAATATACTTATTTTTAACATCATAATCTTTGTGAAAGCTAGCAATTTGTACTTCACGCTTATAGTTTCTTTTCTATTACTGATCCTTTCTTCAAACTGACATGACCTGGCTGGGGTTGGGATCTGTCCGAGGGAGATTTCAGCCTGCAAGGTGGCATTGGAGCTCCCCTCCCCACCCTCCTGAGTACTGGAGATGTGACCCCAGTGCAATTGTCCCCACAGAAGAGGAGAGAAGACAAAGAGAGGGTAGCCTGAGATCCACAGGTAGACAGACACTATAACACTCCTGGCATGCCTTGAGGACATGAGGAAGGACCAAGCAGTGCAGAGCTGAGGAAAGGACCAGGAGTGTGGATACTATATGGGTACTGGCATCTAATGATCCTGATGCTGTTGTTTAGTGGATAAGCTCAGTGTCACTTGTCCCACTGTCCCTTGTTTTGTTGCCCACCACAACTGAACCACTTGTGCCAGTTCTGTTATGCTGACAGAGGCCTCCAGCGGAAGGACAGCAAATGCCAGACAAAGGCTTTCTGCAAGGCCAGTTCAAGCGGCTTTCCACAAAACTCTCCCTCAGGGTTGTACAGCTGAGCAGATCCAGCTGGCTAGTGGTGTGGGATTTTCCCTCCATCCTTAGCTGGTAACAGATACCATATGCAGATACACTACGTACTCACCAAGTAGGGATCCATAGCTCACGGAGCTGAGGTTCATCACAGAGAACAGTTGCACTTGATTATCAGCATCACAGAGCATGGGAACAAGGTAATTTATTGCCAAGAAGAGACAGGGAAGAGCCAGAGGAGTGCAATGGGCAAAGCATGGGTATATGCACAGGACATTATGACAGGGGATGAGTGAGGTTTGCCAAGGTTTCAGCAGGGAGAGGGTTGGCATGTGAAGACACTGCATGGTTGAAAAGAATCTCACTGTGATGCTGTACAGCCCCCCACTGACCAAAGAAGTTTTAAAATCAACTTTGTCCTACTATGCAAGGATTTAAGCATAAGCTCTGACACTAATTCCTAACATTATCATAATCTTCAGTATTAAATACCTCCCATTTTATTTCAACTCTACAGGGATTCTCTGAACTTCTTTCATCAGGAATGGCTGAAACAGTCCAGAGACCCCTGGCACCAGTCTGGCATATGGAATGTATACTGGGACTGCTTCTTTACTCCACTATATCAGTATTATTCCAGTGTAAAACTGATATAATAGAGAACCAAATCTCCAGCCTTTGTTGTTGAATTGCCAGACCTTAGCTTGAGTACAAAAGAAAATAAATCAGTGTACCTGTTACATATTTCTTGTCTTTCTTATCTCCAGAGGCCAAATCATTTTGGATAGTTGCCCTGTGGAGCAGAAAAGACCATGTGTTTTCAGCTTTTTGATATTTGTTGCTTCTTGGATCAGAAGATTACACAGTAATCTCAACAATAAAATAAACTCTGAACAATAATAACATAGAAATGTTATAGCTGTATGAAGAAAAACATCCTCAGTGAAGACTTTGAAAAGAAATAGGAGGTGATGGAGAGGTTAATTTGGATGTAATTCTTAAGGTTATTTGACTAGTGACTGGGAGCAGCACTACAGAAGAAAAAGTACTGAACCTCTCTGATAGGACTTTAACTCAATCACTTGCAAAGGTCGTGTCAACAAGCCTTTAGCAGAGGTCCACAATTCCCAGGAAGCATGGCCAGTAGAGCAGGTGTTGTGGGTGTTGCACACATGCAGTCCTCAGCAGCACAGCCCAGAAGGGTGCTAAATTGTTCCTCTGTCCTCTGCTCTCCCATCACCACTTCTCTTTGCCCAAAAAGAGACGCATAAAGCTGACTTCATGCCTTCCCTCCAGTCTCAAACTTCACAGTTTTCTCCTGTTTTCTAAAAGGATATGTCCGTATAACATTAGATATGAACTTGTTTCCCAGATCTAAGTTCTATGAAAAACAGGTAGACGCTTAGTGAAAACATCATTACTCTTCATTCTTGTTCATGCTGCAAAATAACAGCACACACAAGTATAAGGGCCATGCTCTCCCCTCTGAACAGAGATATGCTGATATTTGAGTGGTTGTGATTCAACTGGTGAGTGAGCTGGAAGTACAATCTGCTGGCACAAACAGGGTTTCAGAGCCAGGTATACATTTCTTGCAGCTGTTATATTTTCCCAGGCAGACATGAAATTTGCTGTTTGAAAAGACACTTTGTGTTTGAAATTGTTCCTGGGTTGGAGAAAAATAATACATTCAAGATTTCTTTGCACATTGTAAGGAAACACAAACAACAATTTTAAGGTTACAAACAACATTGAAAGGATTCTCTGCCAGTCACCTTTAAAAACATGCAGTTTTCTGTAAAAGGACTCTGCTGCACTTTTTTCCCATCAAATCCCTTATGTCTTCTGTCTTCTCAGTGCTCTGTTTCTGCTATACGGAAAGAGATATTGTAGCAATGTAATATCATGTCAGGGACAAAATTATTCTGTGATGTGACATAGTACTGCAGTACAATTTTAGGAATCACCTGAGCTGCAGCCAGATATGAGTTTATATTCAACAATCATCTAAAAAGGTGTGTTGTTATACTCTTGTAGGAAAACAAAAGGAAAAAAAAAAAAGATACAAAAAACCACACCAGAAATAAAATGTAGACATACATACTTTTTCATAAAGATAAACTAAAAAAATATGTTAAAGGGCCCAAAAATACAGAAGTTCTCTTCTGTACTTATGTGTATTTTCTGGTAGATGTTCGAATCAAGATCTAGATAAAGAAAATACAGCTGCTATAAGAAAAGTCCTTTTCTACATTGAACTACCTTCCTCAGCTACAACATTTTCACTGCCTGTCACACAGATCTCTTTCTAAAATATAAGTCTGTACCCAGTGCTATCAGTGGTAATGTCTCCTTAAATTTGCAGAGCGATCTTTATGTGGTCATCCATGGTGCATTTATCTTCACCTTTTTTCATCTAAAAGTTGGCCATCTAGTTCAAATGAGTAGTCCAGGAAACATCTGCAGTCAGTAGAGGGAGACAAGTGTCTTCATGCAGCAAAGACACACACCTCAAGAAGTGTGTTCAGCACCAACAAAAGGAACTGCTTTCTGGATGTAGCTGTGTCAGCCCGCTAACTGTGAAGATGGTTAGCTTAGAGAAGCTCAGCCTCTACATGACTGAATAAGGGTGAGATAAAGCTCCCCACAAATGTACTGTTGCACTGCACTGGGGCTGCTGTAAGGCTCAGATTTACTCCATCTTTGTTTAGGTACACGTCCAAGGTGTCTATGGGAGGAGTCACTTGCCTAAGGGACCTTCTATAGAAACTGGAGAATGACAGGCACATCCTGAGAGTGAACCATACCCCAGGACTGCACAGAAGAATGTGAGAAGAACACTCTCAAATTCTATTCAGGCCACCAAAGATCTGCTGAGAGACTTCAGCAGGACCCTGTTCCATTTCAGGCAACCTGGACAAGCGGTTAACATAATGCAGGATGAATCCCAGCTTAAACCCCATTAAACTGGATTTGCATGTGCACTGTACAGCACTGACTGTAATGTCACACTTTTGTCTAAGATAAATACCTAAGTTTAAGGCAAATCCATAGTTGCCTGAAATAGTAGCACTTAGAGAGTTTTTTTATAGCAGAACAAACCAGATGTTGACTTATGGAGGTGATAAACTGTTTTAAAAACCATAGTACAATAGGATTTCAGCTGTTTGAACAGATTCTGCTAAGTCATTTGTATATGTCCAAGGAGAGAATCTGCTCTTAATGACTATGCTTCTGCTTATTTTTAAGTAGCAGCTTAAAAACATCAGCCAGCATGAAGTATTGGAGTCAAGTAGTCTCCTGCTATGTTTATTGATTTCAGTTCAGAGGCATTTTAGCTTTGCTCTTTGACATTCAGATGTCTGTTCACCATATTCCCCAGTACTTCTGCTTGCAATAGTGTGGCGCATGGAGATATGCACAGATCTTGTGCCAGACCAAAGCTGCTGAAGTCTTTCTGGCCCAAAGCTTGTCCTGGAAAGCATCAAAGTCAAGGGTCCAAACAAGTATCCAAATTAGCACACCATGAGTCTGGCTAACCCTGTGACTTCAAGTTGCTATGGTTTAGCTAGCGCTCCTGTCAACCACACAAACTCTGCTCACCTGTAACGCTACTTTCAGGGGTAAGCAAACTCAGCTGAATGCAGAAATACCCTTTTCTTCACCAGTCTTCCCTAGTCCAAGTCCTACTCTAAAATGCAGCTCCTCGGTTATTTCTACTATTGCCTGTTTAACTGCTGTTATCTCAGTCCTGTTGGATCATGGCACAGTAAAGTCAACACTGCTGCTAAGCTAGGCTGGACTCCGGCATGCAAAGACCCAAGGCCGGATTAGTCCAACCCTTCAGCTTAATTCTACAATCCTCATTAGTTAAAACCAAATACCCACCTTCTTCTTTTCCTTCTCCTTTGTTTGCATCTCCTTACCAAACTGTCCCTGCAGTCATGCAGGACATGCTTAGTGCACTATACCTGTTCATTCATTTTCTTTCGTTACTAAGGTAAAAACAGGATTCTAGTGATATCTGAGAAAAACATAAGTAAATAATACATAAATTATGAATATGAAGTACTGCAATTCATGCAAAATCAATAGGACTAATAGCTGCTTTTCTCCCTCCATACACAGGATGGAGATTTCTGTGCTTCTAAATATTCTTACTATAATTAGATTTCACAGAAATTGACTTTGGGGCTCTCCCTGGGGCATTGTGGACATTTTCCCATCACCGGTGATTTTCAAGTGCTTTCCTACAGTCTGATTTTTTTCCGTGCTAAGGTAAACGTACCTTACTCTGAAGGAATATTAAAACCAAATTTGTAACAGCATGTGGTGTTTAACTGCTGGGAGCCAAGGATATTACATACAAAAAGTTTACTGGAAAGCTCAGAGCTCAGGGATTTCTGCATATAAGTTGTGACGTCTCTAGGAATATCTAGATTTTGAGTCAGAACTCAGGTGGGTTTTAGTGACATAAATTTTATCCCAAAAGGAATATTTTTACACTAAAGGCAAATGGTACTTGTTTGTTCCTATATAAGAAGAACTTCATTTTTTAAAAAACATAATGTGCTGACTAGGTGAACTTCTCTGCTGCGCTGAAAGATTGTATAAGGTTTATGCAAACCTTATTCTGAGTATACATAAAGACCTCAGAAGAGGATGTGAGGGGGTGTGTATATGTACGTGGCTTTCATTCTCAAAACACTATACTGATAAAGGCAAGAAAAAAACTGGGTTTATTGTGTCCCAGTTAGCTTGTTAAATGTTCACACTGATAGATACAGCTACTAACTGAAAAAACAGCTCTTGATGTTGACACATATATTGGTTAGAGATAAGTAGGAGCTATTAGACTGAAACTAGAACACAGGTAGGTAAGTAAGTAGGTGATTATATATTAGCATTTTTTTTCCAAATCTCAACCAAAGTCAATTTGTCTCTTTCTTGGAATAGAGCGATCCACAAGATGGGGAAAATAGTTATTTACTACATGTTAAGCAATTCAGATGGGTTTAGTTTTCCAGTGGCTTGAAGCAGGAATTTGGAGTCTAGCATAATACAAGCATGATTCTACTGATCTGTGTTTGGCTTTATCTGTAAAATGCTGCCCACAGCAGAGCAAGCTGGTAGCTTGAATTTGAAAGGAAATGAGGCTTATTTAATTAAGTTCTCTGTCAATCCTTCCCTAATAACTATTGAACCAGATGGCCAGTTTAAAAAAAAAAAAAAAAAGAAAGGGAACTGAAATCTCTGCAACCTGAAGTTCCTAAAAGCTTTCACAAAAGCAGAAAATGCAAAAAGAAGGAAGAATTAAATATTGCAAATCCAGTGGAGAAGACAAGTGAGCTCAAGTTACCTGAGCTTGTTACCTGTGTTCCAGTTTAAAAAAAAAAAAAAAAAGAAAATTACTACTTCAAGCTTTTTTTGATATAACTATTACAAGGGAGCATGAAAGCTCTTCCAGCAAATGAAAACTGATGCCTACAGTACCATTCAAGGAATTAGTATCCCAGTACATCCAAGGAACTAGCATCCTGGCAGCCCAGAATCAGCCACACAGTACACACTTGCTCTTGCCCTGCTTATGGGAAAAAACTGAGGACAAAGCAGGGAAAAGAAAAAAGGCTTAAAGGCAATGAGGGAGGAATATTTTGAGAAAATATTAGCTAGGGGCTAAGAGGGAGGCTAGTGGTCTCCCAGGTGAAGGTGGAGGGAACATGTATTAACAGAGGCACAAATTGACAGGAAATGAGATTTAAGTATTTCTGCAGCTAATGTGGCTTCCTGCTTATTAAAAATAGTCATCATGGTACCATACATAAGCATTTTCTCTGAACTGAGCTTTTGCAAATATACATCTATACATGTACGTGTTTAGATCTGATTAACGCCACTTTATCTCAACATCAGGCACATAAAGATACTTCTGGTGGCAACAGGAAGGGCACTCTAGGGAAAGGGAAGAACAGTAAAAAGTGAAAATTCTCTTTTTCACTTCTAACTGTAAAATGCAATTTGGGGTTGCAGTATTTGGATTCGAAATTACTACTTGCAGCTTTTTTGATATAACCATTACAGTGAGCATGAAGGGTCTTCCATCAAATTAAAATTGATTCTAAAATACCTACAGTATCACCAGAGTTGGGAATTCCTTTATCTTTTGCATCACCTCAAAACAAAGCAAGCTTGAAAAATGTTCTGCGTGATGAGATGAGATTTCAGACACACAAGGAAGGGAGACCATCCAATTTATTTTACCGCAGCCTTTATTACAGTGCACCATATCTTACTTTCTCCTATTGCATTCATGTTGCTGCTATTTCCATTAGACAGTGTATATTCTATATTAAAATTTGTTTTCTGTATTAAAATTTGTTATCACAGTATCACAGAATAAAACATTGACCAGTAATAGATGTCAACAGAAAATGCTGGAAGCCCTGTAGTGAAGAACTCTGAGGCAGACGATCTGAGACAAACCTCCATATAGGAGAAAATGTTCCCTTCTTTTCATAACACAGTAGTAGTGGCTTTATGCAATGATATACAGGGTTTATAATGCTGCAGAAAAAATCTGTCTAAATGGGGGAATATTATCTACATAAATACCATGTTTTTTACATAGCTTACTTAGCCCTTGACCTGAGTCTGATCTTGAATGCCATGGGTCAGTCCTGCATTAGATGCTTCATGTTTTCTTTTATTAATTTTATAAATATTGCCTTCTAATTGTATGGGATGTTGCACTGCAAGCTTTTGCTAATGGCTACACTTGACAGCCTGTTACAGACTAGGGGCAGGCTACATTCTCATCTCCTTCTCAACCTTGCCCATTTCTCGAGTTTATTTAAGGCTAGAAGGCCAAGTTTACAAACTTAGATGAGCACAACTTAAGCAAGATAAATTCCACCAGAAACTTAAAATCCCAAAGATGTAAATAAGACTTTATCCAATTATATTTCTAGATAGTGGCCGAAGGTATGAAAAAACCTTCCTGCTTCCTGGCACCCTGTGTCTCCACTAGGCTAATGGTATTTATTTTCCTCTTTTATAACTTGTCCTACAGTACACCTTGCCAGAGCACCACTCAGACCCAGCCTCTCTGTCTTTTGATCCCAGTTTGATTGCTTTGCTCCTTTCCTGACTGGATTCTCACATCTTATGGAGAGCTGTGATTGAGAAAGTCTTTCAGAACTAGGCCCATCATAGTATGATTTAGGAACAAATATAAGAATCTCCATCACAGTAGAATATAGAAAAAATTACAACTCAGAAAAATGACTAGGTTTTTTTTGTAGTGAAATGATAACAAAATAGCTTAAACACATTTTAGCTATCTCTATTCAAAATAAAAATGTTCTTTGTGAATAGAGATTATCTGTAAAGATTTAGGAAATAAAACCACAGGTTTCAGGAATGTCAAATAGGAAACAATCTGCCAATCATGTTATAGTACTTTCATCACTAACTAACCAGCTTTATATTAAAAACAGTACAGAAGTTCTTTTGACTCTTAAATTTCCTATTCTTGAGTCATAGTTTTCTCATGTTTAGAAATTTCAAATTCTAGCCTCAGTTTTCCTGTGCAAAAGTCATACATTTTTGTCCTTGAGTCTTTACTGCCAGTTGGCTGAAATAAATTTTCTGTTTCTCTGGCATTTACCTCTCTTGCAAAAAAGAAAACCTCATTGTATCCCTCACTGCTTTTGTTTCATTAATTTAAATACATGGATCCTTTTTATTCTTGTGGCAGAAATAGGTTCCCTGTTCTCCCGATTCCCTCAGTACTGCCACCTCCCAGTGCTGCAAGTCAAGTCTGTGTTTCTAGGAATCAAAAACTGTAGAGATGGCATGAGGGCACAAGTACAGGATCATCCAAACTACCAAACTGCCTGTTCCTGGCACAGCTTTAGCCCACATTGTCCAGTATTCTGCTGGACAACACAGGTTTGAAGGACAGAGCAAGTCAAGGGCATTCCCAGGAGATGCTTTGAGATGAATCTTGGACTTCTCTTTGAAGTCTGGCAGTTGGGAAGGGGGCATACAATTTAGGCTTATGAAGCATTTATTTTCATGTATAGACATAGCCGCAGAATTTCAGGCATTAATGACTCTTCATTTAGATGGTGGAGATACTCTAACACAGTTGATGATTGCATTTTCTGTTTTCATGGGCATATCACATGTATGATGTCACCTTTTGTTGTTGTGGCCCTTAGAATCTGCTTTGGTTTACATGTCATTTAATCATAGCTAAACTAATTTCTGATCATTCATTTCAAAGTACTTTTCAATGACCACGTTTTCAATAACTTCACAACACAAATAAGTCTGTTACCCATTTCTGCTGGGTTCTGTGGCTGTTTGGTGCCTGTTCTTTATAATACCATGCTCAGAAATATCTAGATTTTAAAACATTTGTTCTTCAGTGTATACCAGAATGACAAACCCTACAGTGAATTGCATCTGTCAAAATTGAAACCTGAGGGGAAATCTCTGGCAAACTGCATTCACTCCCTTCAAGAAACTTTTGTCTCTTTTTAAGAATCAATCACCAAAAGAGATAGTAAAACTAATTTTTTTCTCTTTGTATTCCCTCTTAAAGGGGATACCCATTAATAGGCTTTAGTATTTACCCATCTGTTCCACTCCAAACTGCCTTTAATATTTCTTCTGAAAATGTGATTTCAGGTTACTTATCTCTGAACATTTTATGCTTTACAAAGATGACTGCTATTCACTATTCACGTTGTTCCTATCTAGTTTCATATTCTGCACTGGTTGTTCAAATTGCTTTCCTTTGTGCAAACCCCTTGTAATTATTGTATAGATACTTCAATTGCTTTTTACTGTTTATATCCAGTTTTTCAGACAGATGAGCCACAGTCCTTGTTACATCTTTTTTTAATTAATATAAATACATCCTTTTAGCTAAGACTGTTTTCCTACTCTTTAAGTTATTCCTTTTTTGTTGTTGTTTGTGTACTTTTTAATCAAATCTTTTTTTCTTTCTGCTAAAACCAGATGTCTTTTCCACTCTGTAATTCCTCTCACTTCATCACTCACATAACAGAATCCCAAGAGGCCAGTATCCCTGGTGCTCAGTACTTTTATCATAAATGTTTTCTAAGAAATGGATATCCCAAAATCTCTTTTTTTCACAGAGACAATCCTTAGCTGCATGGTATTACTATGACTATGTCACAGAATTATAGGAAAGGCAAACTGTAGGAGTTGCTGCAGATCATCAAATCCAACTAGATCACCAAATTCAGCCATGCTGCTCAAGACAGGGTGTGGAAGCAGCAGCAGAAGTATCAAAGGTGAGAGAAGAGCAATAGGAATGTCCTAAGAATAGGAAAGGAGCACCTCCCTCTGGAGGCCATCTCTATCCACATGGATGACAAGAAAGTAATCAGAAGTAGTCAGCATGAATTCATTGAAGGTAAATCATGCTTGAGCAACCTGATTGCTTTCTACAATGAAACATCTACCTGGATGGATGAGGGGAGAACAGTGGATATTGTCTACCTCAACTTCAGCAAGACTTTCAACACTGTCCCTCATAAAATCCTCATAGACAAACGCAGGAAGTGTGGACTGGATGAGCGGACAATGAGGTGACTTGAGAACTGGATGAATGGCAGATCCCAGAGGATTGTAATCAGTGGCGCAGGGTCTAGTTTGAGGCCTGTCACTAGTGGTGTTTCCCAAGTTCAATACTGAGCCCAGTATTTACTTATTAATCAGTGACTTGGATGAAAGAGCCTCTGTGATGGACCAAAGTGATTGGATGGGCTGGTTGAGCCCTGCAATTTGTTGTTTCTCTGATAAGACTGGTGTCTTAAACAAACTGATTTTGTGCCGGATAAAGGAAAAGGCTGATAAGAAGCAGATCCTTCAGATGTAGGGTAATGCTTTTTATCATGCCAATCTCCTCCCTCCTGATAAGGCATCTGCATCTGACAGTGTAAAACTCCCTGAGTTTTACATACTGAATGTATATAACCAGTTGAACCCTTTGTTGTGTGGGCACTTACCCCCAAGAGATCAAGATTGTGACCATCACTCTGACCACAGACATTGAAATTGCATCCATAAAGTCTCATCACTGGAGTGACAGGTGGTGATATCTTTCCTCTCCGCTATCTATTCTTGCCGCTTCTGTCTCTTTCTCTTTTCCTTATATATTTTCTTCATGATATTATACTTTGATAGAAAATAACTAAAATGGCTGCATACCTCCTATCTGTTGCAACCAAATTGTTTTAAATAAACCTGTCAAATATATCAACCTGTCTGTAAAATGCCCTTTCTAATTTGCCCCAAGGCATCTGTTAACAAGAACCTCAGTTGCTCTGCCTCAGAGGGAGGTTGTAATAGCCTTCTCAGGGAGTTTACTGACAAGACAAAGGTGGGGGGAGTGGCCCATAGCCCAGAGGGCTGTGCACTGAATGCATTGAAGGCACCTAGACATTACCAGTTCATCATGACCCTAACAGAGATATAGCAGCTTCTTAGGACTCCTGGGCAGACCGTCTGCATTCAGGTATCCTCATGCACTCATGCTGGACTGACTACCTGGATATGTATGTCCTGGTGCTCCTCTGTGGGAGCGTGAGAGACCATGTATGCAATCAGCAATGTTTTAAAGTAAATCACCTTCCAGCCGCTTTTTCAGGGAACAGCAAGAGTGTGGTTGCTCTGGGAGGGGAGACAAGCTGGGAGCTGAGGGTGACCACACAGAGACCTATCTTCACATGCCACATAATCCAGCTCTCTCATCAAAGGGTTCAGCAATCCTCTGCAGCCTGGTGACAACGCCCTGGCACAGGGCAGGGCCCAGCCTTTATAAAGTGCTTGAGATGTGACCTCACCAGTGTTAAGCAGAGGTAAAATGGAGAAGGTAAACGAAGGCTAAATGCGTAGAGGGCAAATGGAAAGAGATATTCCACTTCCCAAGCATTTCTCCCTAGACTGCCATTATCATCCCTAATCTGTTCCAGGTCATTTGTCCACAGAGGCACAACAAGCAGAGGAGACTTTGCTGGTTCATCAGTCTACAAACGTACATCAAACTAAATCATGGGCACTTTTCAAGATGGCCGTAAGAGCCAATCTTCATATGTCTATGGCTTCTTTATGACCTTGGTATATGAAAATCTCTGACATCTTCCATTTACTTGCTTCCAGGCACTGCTGGCTTATTCTATACGTAGCTGTAATTTACTCATAACATTTATTGATCATCTATTAATTCTACATGAAGTATTTATAAATGCACCCGTCATATAAAGTATGATTCACTTATCTACAAAAATTTATTGTTTGTGAGGTTACATTATACAAAAACGATCTTTATTATTAACAGAATGAAATTACAGTATCCTGTAAAAATCATTCATGATTATGAAGACAGAGAAACTATACTGACATGTTTAATAGTACTAGAAATTGGATAGTATGGCTATTATACTGCATATATAATATATAGGTTTTTATGGCTGAACATCATTTGGTTTCATTCTTTATTTAATAGCTATTTTCATCCACCATATTGCTCTGACTTCTATAATCCTCTATAAATCAAGTCACCCATTTAAACGATGTAATTAATTGTCCTACTTGATCGAACAAACAAATAAGCCATACCTGTATGTAACAGTAAAATAACCAGGAGAAAATTTCAACAGATAGATAGTCCCAGAAAGTTTGTACAGAAAAATATTTAAAAGACCACTTTGAAGTGTAAAGCAACTGCAAACAGGAATTGTGAAATGTAAGAACACACAAAGGAAAAGAGCACAGCTAAGAAAAAAGCCAAGTTCAGTGAAAAAAGTGCCTTTTTACTCCTTAAAGATTTTAAGACGTGATACTCATCAGGTATGAAATACTGTATTTCTACTAACTTCCAGTACTTGATTTAATGGCGGGCTGATTTATACCACTGGGCAACCTTGCTCAACATCCATTAATGTTACAAAGTTTGATTCAGAATCTCTATTCTACAATTTTTCCCAAGACTTCAGCCTTGCCTACAAGGTTACCTTGCAGTAAGAATATTCATTATAGTCATGTTACACTAATGGGAATGTTTCATCCATGTTCAATGTGCTGACTTTTTCTTCACTATGACACATTGCTTTTATACAGAGAAAGGAATTTATTTTGAATGATATGATCAACTTGGGAAAGAAGATTGCTGCCCTCTTTGCTCCTGTTGCAAACACCATGTGTTAGGGGACAGCTTCTAGTTAGACTTGGAGGACATTTAAGAGAAGCTAGTTAGGTTGGAAGTCAATGTAATTCTGAGTATGAAATCAAAATTTTAAAGTGTCAGGATTTGTTTCTAGACATCACTTATAATACGATTGCATCAAAGTATAATCCTGATATAATTTTTCATACTTTTTCAAAAGGTCTTCTGTTCTGCCACAACAGTGTCTGAGAGCAGAGTACAACTTGTACCTTCTGTCTTCAATATGTCACCAGTGGATGACTGCACCTTTGGGGGCCAGGCACAGATGCCGATGGTGGCTTCCAAAACAGCAGCTAAATATTAACCCGGGGCCTAGCTCAGTTGGTTAGAGCCTGGTGCCAGTAACACTAAGCTTGTGGGTTCAGTCACTGTAAGGGGCATTCACTTAAAAGTTGGCTCAGGATCCTTGTGAGACCTTTCCACCTCAGAATAATCTGTAACTCCTATATTGTAGTGGTCAGAGATGGACAACAGTGGGAGCAGCTGTTGGAGCAGATTCATTCTGTGCAAGGCTGTTTCCAGACTTGTGAAATACACTGACAGGTACATTTGGTACCGTAGCTGTAATGTAACCAGAAGGAAGGTCACGCCATGGTTATTGCCTGCACCACTAGTTACCAGTTTGATGCTGGAATGCAGGAAAGCATAATTGGGAAAGCCTACAAATATACACTTGCCAAAGAAACAGATTTGTCTTCTTTGACAAATTTAACTCAAAAGACATGCCTACCAACACAGCACAACTATGATATAGGCAGAGTAGATACGTAAAACAATGGTTTTGATGTAAATACAGCTTTTATGTCAACACACAAAAAAAATTAACCATATTAATTGACATCACAGGAGCCTGAGAAGTCAGATAAAAGGGACGTAAAATCGAATTGCCTAATGATAACTGGACCAACAATCTATACTTAACATTCTCGTGAATTCTAAAATTTTCTAATCCATCTAATTCCTACAGTGTGACAAAATCTAGTTAATTTGTTATTTATCTTCTGGAGATGTACTAACCTCAGAGCCACAGTTAAAGAAGCTTTCATGATTACTTAAGGAATTTAATTATGTACTGTTTTTAAAGAAAATTCTCTTTTTAGAGAAATGTATGGTGGGTTATAATGGGTAAGAAATGATGAAACTCCTTGTGCGTTGTATTTTGGGAATGTTTTCAGACATTATCAATAACAGATAATTTTCATATACATGAGCAGTACATGCCATTCTGGTTCTATGGATCAGATAAAATTACCATAACAGCATTTTAGTATTGAACTACTCCCAGGGCAAGTACTACATGAACATCACCATGCTGACAGAGATTTAATGTATACTTTCATTTCTGCAAAGTTTACATTACTGTAAGACTGTTCTCTATTAAAATGTTGTAAAGCATCAGCACTCAAAGTATGTATAAAGTTGGTGGATTTGACTGAAAATCCATTTAAAAATCAATGTTTCTTCTGTATTTCTGACATTTGCCTTCAGTCTCTGCCTTCCCTGCAGAGCTGTCACGGTGCTCTTTTCGCTGGACCATTTACTACCTGCCAATTTCCTCTGCAGTTCCACCCTTCCAATGAACTTTAGAAGTTAAAAATGACCACAAATTGTGGTTAGCAGGTTGGGAGGAGAAAGCCAGGAATGTGTGGGACGACTGTAACATGAAAGAAGAAAGGCTGCAGCTGAGCAGCAAGTTGAAAACTTTAGGCTCAAGAAAACTTTACAGGTGTTTATTGGTTAAATTTGAAACCTATTAAGGTCCAGTATGCCAGAAAAACTTCATTTGATCAGCTGCAATTATTTAAAAAAAAAAAAAAAGCCTTTCCAGAAAATTATTATTACAAATGGCTAAACACATGGTTCAGTTTCCTGGAAACAAAATGTGTTAGGAAGAAAAAGGAAGGATGCTTTCAAAGTTTTCCTCTTGAATAACAACAAACTTAAATCTTTTTAAAATTGCTCAGCAGAAGAGGGTTGATACATAACAGAGTCCAAAAGGCCTGTACAAGGATGCTGAGTCTATAGATAGTTGGAAATTCCTACACCATATCTCAGTAGCTGGGAAAAATTAACTTTCATTTTGAGAAACAAAATTACAGAGAACTTGAAAACTCCAATACAAACAAAGTTTATTTGTACTGATTATGTGGTGCATAATTCACTGTATCAGATCCTAACAACATTCCATCTATGCAGGATTAGAAAATGTCAAGAGCTGAATTTCCATTGTAATTTCAGAAATCCAAACATTTTGGCCTCAGTTACGTCTCTTTGTGTTCCTCTGTCGTGGTTTAACCCCAGCCAGCAACAAAGCACCACACAAGTGCCACTTGCTCATTCCCAACCCCAGTGGGGAGGGGAGGAGAATCAAAAAAAGTAAAATGTATGGTTTGAGATAAGAGCAGTGTAATTAATAACTGAAACAAAATATAATAATGACAATAATGACAATAGCAATAATAATGATTGTAATGAGAGAAGAATAAAACCTGAGAAAAACAAGTGAGGTACAGCAGAGCTGCTCACAACCACTGACTGATGCCCAGCCTGTCTCCAAGCAGCGACTGTTGACTCTTGGGCAACTCTCCCAGGTTATATACCAGGCATGACGTTCTAGGGTGTGGAATATCCCTTTGGCCAGTTCAGGTCAGCCACCTTGGCCATGCTCCTTCCCAGCTTTTTGTGCACCTCCTCATTGGCAGAGCATGAGAAACTGAAAAATCCTTGATTTAGAGTAAGCACTAAATAGCAACAACTAAAATATTGGTGTGTTACTGACATCATCTCAAAAAAATTCAAAGCACATCACCGTTCCAGCTAATAGGAAGAGAATAAACTCTATCCCAGACAAAACTAGGACATCCTCAAATGAAATACAGTGGTAGGAAACATCTTTGACTTGCCACGAAAAAAATTCCCAGCAAATATAAAACCTTTCTGCTTGGAGCTACTGGTAAAAGGAAGTGTTGTGAACGAAAAAGCCAAGTGGCAAGACAGGACTGTTCTCAATTATTCACATCTTTCACGTACTTCACATGGGATCTGTGCCAGCTGTCCCACACTGAAATCAGGAGCCTGAACTACCAGCTAGAGTGCAAATATTTGTATTCTAATGTTCAGAACACAGTAACACAGTGATTTCACGGTGGCAGCTGAATGCCAGTGTCAGAAACCACTACACCAATGGATCACCTAAGGGCAGTCATGGATTACAGTTGAAAACTTCTGTCCATGTGCACTTGCAGCGGCAGGTCCCTTTCCAGCACCTCCTGCTCTTCCATACAGCCGCAGCAGAGCTGACTTGCTGTAAACAGAGGGTGAAATTGCTCCTCAGAGATGGCCCAACATATTGGACAAACTTTGGATTATCTGCTATGAAATGCTGAAGTTTTTAGAATGAACAGGTTCTAATCAAATTACAGTTGATGGTATTTTTTATTTCTACTTCACGTGATAGAAGTGTGGCTGCGACTGTTCTGAATTTCTTGTTTGACGGCTCAAAAAGCAATTTATATGGCAACCATGTTGCCAGTACTTTGAAGTGATTGGGCAAAACAGCTTAGATTGGACAGAACTAGAAGATGGGTGTGACTTACAAGAGGATCTGTATCTCAGATATCAAGGGAGAACGTTTGCCAGGCAAAACCAATTACTTCAGTTATTCAAAAGGAAATACAACGTTATCCTTTCTCCTAAGTTATTTATATGTGAACTAATTTGTTCTGCACTTGAAAATTATGGTTTCATTGTCTGATAGATACACTTGACTGAAGCTGGAGGCAAAAATGCGCATTTTGTCTCAGTTTCTTTCTAAATGTCACTGCATAATGTGATCTGCTATATGCTAGCAAGAGCGTACACCATAGTCACAAACTTGCTTTTTTAAGTACCATCTGGAATGCATGTGTCTGAGCACAGCCTGAGGAGAAATTCAGCGAAGTACAGGGTGATGCATACAAATCAGTGCTTGTAGCAGTTCTTGATAAAAAATTGGGGCAGGAAGATGAGTTCCATTGCCTGTCTTAGGCCAGGGCATTCAGGGCTCGTTTCAATCTGAGTGAAAAAAAACAAACAAAACTGTAAACAAGCATTAGTAATGGAGAATCTTATTTTTTTCTTCTTTTTTTTTTTTAGAAAATGGCCTTCATGAGGACCAAAGTGCAAAAGGTTGAAAAATATTTGACTTAATCAAAACATTTGAAGGAGCCATGCAATAATTTAATATTAATAATATTAATGACAGCTCATTTTTGTTCTTTGAAATTGATAGACCAGTGGTTGGAACTCAGTGGACATGACTTCCAACACACACTGATCTTCCTTATTTACTGTACTGCAATTGCTTTAATTCTTAGCAGAATATCTGAAAATTATGCTGAAGTTTAAATATCAACTTGTTCATGAAGTGCATTCATCTCCATAGTAAAAATGAAACATCTTTATATTGCACAATTAACTTTAGTTTTAGACCATGCAAATGAATTGTCTTGATTTTTAATTTTGATGGAAAGAAGCTTTCTTTTTAGATGAAATAGGAAAATATTGAACTAACAGACACTGGAAAAACTAAATCATATTAAATTAGACTGGCATTTTTTTAGAATACATTCAAGAATAAATTAGAGGACAAGCTTACGGACTGATCTTTGCAGTAGTCACATACTGCCATGAGAAACAGATGTGATAACAATTCAAATCCTTTAGATTTCAACTGAGCCAAATTTAGACTATAAACTCAGGGATTTGCATATACTTGCTTCTTTGAAGTATGTACTTTTAAAGTTCTGTAATAACTAAGTATGGAGAGACTGGAAACTAAACTTGGAAAAAATGGCAAACTCTGGCTACAGAGAGTCATCTGTAAAGGATTGGACCCATGTATTAGGTTTATGCTTTTAATTATGTGGTAGGTTTTACAAAAAACTTAACCATAACTCCTAGTTTTGTCTTCAAAAAGGATCTTTTATAGACAGAATTGCTTGCTCAAACAGTATAGAACATAAGAAAAACAATGAGATCCATTTTTATTATTTTACTTTGAAAATGGGTAATTATTAAGGAATTGGTAGTGACAATTAAAGAAAAAATAATCACAATTCCATCCCATCATTAATTTCTACTATCAGTCAATGGCAACGTGATGCAGGGCTTCTAGAGAGGCAACTAGTACACACTGGCCCCTAGTAGCTAGAAAGGCAATTTTAGCAAAAATCCACTAATACTCAGTGTCTGGTGAGACAGAGAGAAGGGTTTCACATTAAAATGCATGCAACCAAGATAGGCACTCAACAGGGCAAGAGCCAAAGCAAGGCCGTGCCACAGATGTTTCGGCAGTAATGTGGGTCAGGGTATGGAGAGTTGAGGTTTCTGACTCACACCATCGTGCTGGCACTTTACCTGGTGTGTCTTTTCTCCCCACTGTGAGTGGCTGTTTCCCTATAGCAGCAAATGATGTATCTTTGCTGGTCCACACTTGTGGTGGAATTGATGCAAGCCAGTGTATGAGCGCTGTTAAACTAATTGAAGAGTCTCATCAGTGGTCCAATGGCCAATAGCCTGGACACTCCCTCGTTCAGTGCCTGGACCTCTAACTCATTGTATATGGAGATAGAGTGGTGATAGAGCAGACATTTTCTTGCAGAGTAAAACCCCTTGAAATATTACTACTATACGTAGCAGAAATCCATGTGGGACATACAGAGAATCAATGTTTATTCAAAATAAAGGTTCTAGTGAGACATTACAAATGAAAATGAATGCTGAAATCTTCAAAATTGAATGTAAGGGAAAAGAATCAGGAGACTGAGCCTGCATGTTTTTACATATTATTTGCTGATGTTACTACCACTAAGATACATTATCTAAATGTCACAAATACCAGTAATACTTCTTAAACCCTCTGTAGGCAAATTTTCTTGGCATTCTTTGCATATTACCTTTGCAAACCAATGCTCCATTGCACAAGAAGTTTCATTTCAGAGAGGTTACTTTAATAAGGTTTTCGTATTTTGTGTCTCTTTGGGGTAAAGGCTGTTTGGTTTTGATCCAGAATGTTATTTACTAATAGCTTCAGGCTTCGTAGTGCCTCAGAGAGACCAGAAATAGCCCTATTTCCAAAATCCACCTCCTTGTTCTCCCTTTCCATTGCTTTTGAAGAGCCATTGACTCCTGTTTAAGTCCAGTTGTAGCTACACTTCCCTCTCTGCTATGTCCCAGGTGGCCGTCATAGATCAGTAAATCAGGACCAAGAAAACCCTTCTAATTACTGTTGCAATTAGTCCAAAGCAAACGGGTGGTGTGTGCGCAGTTGTTACCCGGATGCAGTGACCGAACTGCCCCACAGCAGGCAGGGAACACCTGCAGCGCCCCCGGCAGCGGGGGGAGGCTGCGGAGACCAGAAAGACCTGGTGAGTCACCTCTTTATGGGGAGCAGGCTGTAGGGAAGGAAGGAAGAAAGAAAGAAAGAAAAAAAAAAAAAAGTTCTTTCAGAGGAGAGCGTTTGTTGCGTTCTAAACGTACCGAACCAAACACCAAGCCCCATTTGAAGCACTGACGACGCCCCGCGCACGCGCAGTTAGCCCCGCCCCCGGGCCCGCGCGCCGCTGTCAATCACGGGCCACTCGTCACGCCTGCGGCCCCGCCCCGCCGCCCGGGATCCGGCGCATGCGCAGTGCCCGTGCCGGGGCCGGGGGGGAATTTGACCGTAAACATCCTGCGGTTTGAACGGCGCGTTCGCGCGCAGGAAGGGCCGCGCCGCCATCTTGTCTGAGTGAACGAGCGGGTCGGCCCCGGCTCCGCTTCGCTCGGCCTTGGCTCGTCTCCGTTTCGGCTGCGCTTCGTTCGGCCTCGGCTCGGCCCCGCTCGGCTCGGGCTCGGCCCGGCGGGAGCAACGAGCGGCCCCCGGGCCCGGAGCAGGGTAAGGAGGGGCTCCGGCCGCCTCGGTTGCTGCCGCTGCCCGAAGGC
>VXAY01003086.1:440363-529541 GCA_013399855.1 Oxyruncus cristatus | reverse complement strand
GAGAGCCGGCCCGGGGCTCCCCGGGAGAGGCAGCTGCGCGGGGCCCGGTGTGCGGGGCTCAGCCGGGCCCTGTGCGCGGCCTGGCGGCGGAACGGGCAGGGCCCGGGGGAGCGCGGCTGCGGCCAGGGCGGGGGCGAGGGCTGTGCACCTGGAGCGGGCACACGAGGATCCGCAGGGACCTTCCCGCTTCCCGGGGCGGCCGAAGTGTCTGTGGGGAGGTGCGGCGGCCGCACCGCTGTAACAGATTCCTGGCTGTGCTTTCGCATAAGGGACAACGGGGCTGCTGCCATCTGGGGAGGGGAGAGGAGCAAAGTTTGATCTGCCAGCATCCTGTTTTTTAGTATTACTTACCTTCTGTCACGGGTGAATCAGGGTATTGAATGTTCTCGCAGTGCTCGCTAGTAACATGAATTACCGCCTGGGCACTGAGACTGTTGAACTGCATATAAAGGCATTTAAAAATGCCGGCGTCTTGAAGAACCAAGAACAAGCTTTTATAGATGCTATGTTATAAATCTTGCTGGAGTTGTTAAGATTTCTCTGATCCTGAATAGAAGGGCTTCTGTTAAATGTAAAACAAGGTGTTGTGTTTTTATCAATAGCAAAGGAGACTTAAGTTCACTGTGACTTATGGGCATCATACTGCTTCAGTGAAAATGGCTTTTCCTTAAATTTAGACACTTAATATTTCAAATTTGGAGAAGTTACCATTTAGGCCCACGTTCTGTGAACGTGTGCAATAAGCAGGCTTTCCTTAATCTCTTACTCAGTAAACTTGTGTCATCATAAGTGGGGTGTCAAAGCCCCCCTTCAGTAAGTAGAGCCGGGCTGGCATTTTATTTTGTGAAGGTTCATTTGTAAATATTTGACATTCTGAGAAACTTGGAAAAGCAAAGCCACGGATCTAAAGTTTTAACCAGAGAGCAAGGAAGTGTGTTGGGGGGAATAAAAGGAGGAGCAGAAAGTTAGTGAGACCTATAATAAACTTAAATTACTACGCAAATTAACCATGTCTTGACATCAGGGTTGCTGTTATCATGGGATTTCCCACAGAAATGAGAGTATTTGCCTCAGTTACTACATCAGTTTAACTTCTTGGAAGCAAAATGTTAAAAAGTTAGTTTACGTTTGGGCTCCTCGGGTGAACAGTACAGAGGAGTAACTGCTGCAAAAGGTGGAGTAACATAAGGAATTCTGTTCTTCTGTTTAACCTGTGTACCTTTGAGGAGTGTGTTAATACCTGGTTTCTGCAAGTTTATTAGCTTGACTTGGAGCTGGAATTGCCTGGAAGAGGTTGATATAATCAAGGGTCACCTTAAATTAAAAAAATTTTTTTCCACTCGTTGAGTGAACATTCTGCATCTTGGGGCAAGGGCAGCATACCTGCTGAGGCTTAGGTATTAATGTGGAGTTGGGGGAGGAGTGGAAGAAGTTCATAGGGTTCAGTAATCTCCAACTCTGTACAGCGCTGTGAGTGATCTGCCTTTTGAATGAGTAACTTTAGTGGGACTCCGGTTGTCTCTGATTATGTAGGTGTGTAGTATATAGTAATTGGAGAACAGTTCCTGTAATGGAGTGGTGTGGTTTGAGTAATTAGTAGACCTGTTAGGGCAACCTCAGCCATAGAATTTAAAGAAAAAAGTTGATGGAAAAACCAAGACCTGGAGACAAATGGAAAAGGCTCTATACATTTATCAAAGGTGTGTCGAGTTGAACTAGTTCAGTTTCATCTTTTTTGATAATTGATTTTGTGGACATAAGAAATTGAGGTGACTTGTCACTGAACTTCAGTAAAGCTGCAGGTGCCACAAAGAAATGTATTAAAATTCAGAAAAGTGTGGATTAACCAGACAATTATAAAGGTGGATGAAGGAAGGAAATCAAATAAAGTAGTGGTGAAAAGAGGCGTGGAGCTGTAGGGTGTTGTTAGTGGAGTTTGTGATGAATTCTTTATCAGTGGCATCAGGTGTTCATTGTGCTACTGAAACCTGCGAGGCGGCCCCGACTGGGGAGTGCCCAGCGAGGGAGACAGCAGGGGAGTTCAGTCATGTGAGAAGGACTGTGTAGTGAAGCCTTGCGAGTTAAAATTTGAAGAATTCAAAGTACAGTTGCAGGGTCAGGGTAGTTCTTCTGAAGTTTTGAAGTCTGGTAAGGCCAACTTGGACTGCTGCGGGTGCGAAGGGTGATCCCACCTTTCCCTGGATCACCCAGGGCTGGCTTGGCAGAGCAGAAACAGTATTGGAGGAAAATGTGTGTAGGGGGAAGCCAACAGAGAAGAGAGATTGAAGGATAGCACAAGGACAAATGAATTAAAATGACTGGCTGATTTCTCAACTGTAGTATGGAATTAGTCTACTCATCTGTGTACGACTGTGGTTTTGGAGTAGCCTGACAGCAGGAACAAAGGTAGGTGACAGTAAAAAAAATTAAAGATGGAGCTTTACTTATGGACTGGTGTGTGTATACATAACCTAACCTATGGAGAGCAGCAGACAAGTGGATTTAATAGGCTAAGAGTGAACCAAGGTCAAATTAAAATACGGTGAATGTTTTGTCTTTTGTCTGCAGCGTTGTCAGCTTTTCGTTTATTAAGCACCTTTCTGACTGCCTTGAAGGGTGGGACTGACTATGCCAGCATGCTTTTCAGAGTTTAGATAGTTAGCCATTCTAACATGCAGAAGGACTTTAAGACTTAATATGTTGAGGGTTAAGATGAAGTTCATAGTTAGTACTTACCAAATTTTCTTGTTCCTGCTTTGGAAGGATCAATTACCAGAGTACTACCAGCATTATATTAATTTTGCTTTTCATGTTCACTTATTTTGTGTAAAGAAATACAACCTTTTTTACACTTCCGTAGAAAGAAAAGTATTTTTTACAATGTGCAGTTGTTGACCAATTTAGGCAGAGGAACCTGAGGACGATGGTGGCACATTGAAGCAAATTCAAAGTTTTATTTAAAATAAGGTTTTGAGTATTTTAAAACTCAGTTTGGAAAAATCAGGATTTGGCCTTGTGTGAGTACATATTCTTTTTGCCTTAGAGGAGCACAAGCAAGATGCGTTAAGAAAAACGCATAACTTCTTAGAACACATTTAAGGTCCTGGTTCATATCCTGTCAATTTCAAAAATTGTCAGTTGTATTTTACCTTTCAGGCTTTTTAAGAGCCATCAGGTACCCTTTTGTGGATTCTTGGGAGTTGCTTTTTCAGGCAACGGCATATGTTCAGAGTGTCTGCACGAGCACTCCGCCACTTGAAGAAACTCTTGCTTCCTTTAACATTCATCCTGGTCCCAAATTATGCCAGGAAATCTATTTCTCCTTTTGTGCCACTGCATGAGCATACTGTCCTATGAATTAAAGATCAGATCAAAAGCCTGAAATACAGAAAAGGATCATCTGAAAAGAGAGAAAAAAAATGTGTAGGAAGTGGGAGCAACCATTGGGGCCTACTTTGAACAGTTATGCTGAAGCACTGAAAACTCGGGACTGTAAAGGTGGGCTTTACACTGGTGCTGTAACCCAGATATTACCATACTATACTGCTAAAATTTGGAAGTGGCAGAGACCCATATTGTTACAGGAAATTAGTGCTTTAGGGTATTATTATTTAAGATTGAAACACACTTTAAAACTGTGTGTAATGTGGTTGTCACTGTTTTTCTTCATGTATTTCACTGTGGCAAGGCTTCAGTAATGGATGAAGAGGAACAGATTTAAAGTGATAGATAAACTGTTTCTGTCAAGTTGTCCAAATAGTGTGAACTTCTGTGAACTCCATGGTGTGTATTTTAATAATTGCACCAAAATCCACTAATCAAAGTACATTCTTTTGCAGCTGTTGTTGAATGTTTTTAGTGGACTAATACAAGTGGGTTTGTTAACTATATGTTTGTGGTTTCCCCTGTTCCCCATGATCAGGGGTAATTTACAGGCTTACTGTGACCAGAGCACTGCATGGTTGTGGCAACAACTCAAGATACCAGAATGCTGTGCTGCTAAGTTACATCTCTACGTACACAAAAGTACTGAGGCCTTTGAAAATATACAAGGGATTGAATTGTCTGCTGGCCTTTGTGAGAATGTGATGTTTTTCAAAAAACTGGGGAAATAAAAAGAAGTAGAATACCTTCCTTTAAATAATGTTTATTGATCAAGGAGACTTACAGAATTTATTTCATTGTGCTTCCTAGAAAAGCTGTCTCATGTCCATGTCTGTGCGGTGCTGTCCTTAGCCCACACGCAATCTCAACAAATAAAAATGGCATTTTAACTTTTTGTGAATTCCCACCTTCATTATGACTCAAAGCTATTAACCTCACTCCATAGTTTTAATCCTGTATACAGAGTTAATTAGAGCTGAAGCTGAACATTGCCTTTACTTCCTTTAAATCCTTTCCACTGTATCCATTCTTGGTTATGAATGGAATTGGTGGCCAGTCTGTCTTAAAGAGAGATAGCTTGATGATAGTTCTGTTATCCAGATAACTCTTCTCTCATTAATGCAGCTGAAATTCAAAGTTTCCATCTTGCATGTTGAACGATACCTATGAGTGACATTACGAGTATTGAATATGATACCACTACAAAGAAAATTTTCGCTATCCTTTTATACTCCTTCAGATCTCTTTTATTAAAACAAACAAAACCCCACACAAATGAAAAAAGAAAAAAATTGTTGACCTTGACTTTGAGGTGTACAGTTTTTCAGGTGTTTACCCAGATGTCTAGAGGTTGGCATTGCTTCCACCGAATCAGTGATGCCAGTGCTTCTCTTGCCCCTGTACTTACTTTTCTAGCAGTCACAGTTGTGACTTGCTGTGCTTCCTCTGGCAGTTTTTCTGTAGGCATGGAGGAGGTTAAAACTGAAATGCACTTGTTGTATCTTTCCTGTTGGTCTCTTTCATTTTCTCTGTTTATAGAAATTGCTATAAAAACTATTTCTTTAAAGCAAATTTTTTTCCTCAACTTGTAGTTGAGCTGAATCATATGGTGACATCATGCTGTCCTGCTTCCCATGGTTTGCTATATTGGCATCAGCCATAAGGAGGTAGTTACTAACTAAATAGATAAAAGAAGGTTTTTTTCTGGTGAAGGAGAAAGAAAATGGAATCTTAAGGAACTTTGGAATAAAGCGGTCAAATTTTTCACCATTTTTATCAACACTTGAAAAAAAAAATGAAATGGAGAGCAGTCTGTTCAGAAATGAAGACATAATTGTGCTTCCTGTTTAAGAAAATACAGTGAAGTCCAAAATGTTTAGGACCGTGTATTTTATAGTGGTGAATGTTTTACGTAGAATATATACTGCTATAGTACAGTAGTAGCTACTGAATTAAGAGTAGAAAGAAATGGGAGTAGTAGAAAACTACTGTGGACTGAAAACTGAGACGTGTTTCTTTGCATTATGAGAATTTGGTATCATACCATAAGGTTTAATATATTCAAGGTTATTTTTTCTTGCAGGATGGTAAACATTTTTTAAATTGTGTAAGTGCTGTTCTTTCTGCTTTATGATTCCTCCGTAATATATATATATCTATGCCATTACATGAACACCACTTGTAAGTCTTGGCTTCTTTAATAGTCTGACCTTAGTGGTTGACAAGCAAACATGTGCACTGCTTCTGAGGAGAAAGGGGGTGTTTACAAGGATGTTCCTCATAAAATAAAAAATATAGAAAAAATATATTTGCCTTTCTCTTTACAGGTTTGCATTTTGTCTTAGACATCTGGGACCATGTTCTATGCCCACTTTGTCCTGAGCAAGCGTGGGCCGCTGGCCAAAATCTGGCTGGCGGCCCACTGGGATAAGAAGCTGACCAAAGCCCATGTTTTTGAATGTAACCTGGAGAGCAGTGTGGAGAGTATAATTTCCCCAAAGGTATTTATTTTACATTAATGTAATGTTACCTTGTAGTGAAAAGAACTTGTATGTAAGGTGGTAGTTACTGTTTGGGTCACCGAAGCAAATCGTGTTCTCAACATTGCTATTTTAAAGGGTGGAAATGTCTGTTCAAATGTGAAATACTCTACTGGGAAACTGAAGGAAGTTTTGAGTTGCTTGATGGTTTTAAATGTTCTTGTTTTTCCTTCCCTCTGCTACTCATGACAATTAAATTGTTCATTTTTGAGCTACTGAGCTAGTGATATGGTTGTGACTTTTGTCACTTAACAGATGACAAAAATGTCTTAGACAAAAAGCAACTATTTGAAAAAGAAAAATAAATTTTCTTTCTCTTTTGTTTTTGTTGATACAAATGTTAACAGTTCTATAATGCTACTCTAGATTTTAGGAGGACTGCTAAATGTAAGCAAAAAATGTATAGTACAATCACAGAGATACTTAATGTTCCAGAGCAGTGATTTGCTTCATTGTCTGCTCTGGAAGAATTTAGAAAGAAGATGATAATTTTCATAGACTCACTATTGAATGTAGCATTTTTTTAGAGAAAGGAGAAATTAATAGGCACTGCTTCATATGTTTAAGTGTGTGTAACGTGTTCATTGACTGATACATTAGAATTATAGGCAATACAAATTTTGAGTTCTTACAGTTTGAGGGTAAATCCTGTATGGTTTAATCTTTCTGTGAGATAATTATTCCATGTGCCCTTCAACACAAGTTTCATGCTCTTTCAGCCTGGGAACTTAAGAATGAGTCCTTCTCTGGATTTTTTTTTTTTTTCCAGTTTTGTGTTCCCACAGCAGATACTTGATTACATAGTAAAGCAGTGAGATTAAAGAGGAAAGGAACTTAAAATTGTTTTAATGTGGCAGTGCTTGTTTATGGGCACTCCACATTCTCTCTCTCTGATTTTCTTTTTAACTGCAGGACAGAAGATGGAGAGATAAGTAACCATTTATAATCAGCTTTTAGTTAACCAAATCATTATTTATGGCTGTCCAAGTTTTTGTATTTTTCACTTTTTCCACAATTAAAGTAACAAAATATTAGAAAAAAAGATGTTGTAAAAATAGGGTTTGTCCTTTTTTTTCACTAGACAGAGCAGGGCTTGGGAATTCCTGGAGTGAGCTGCTATTAACTTACTGATATTTGCCAGGCCATCCATGAATAATATATAGAGTATCATCTTGGATGTAGACTTTGTATTCTTTCTTTTTTCACATTTCTGCTGATTTTTATACTTGTTTTGGATATTTGATTGTATTGAAAAAAAATCACGTAAAGATGACCGAAATGTCATTAAAGGGAAAAGTAAGGCTACATCTAATTCACTGACTGTGCAATGTGTTTTTAGGTGAAGATGGCGCTTCGAACCTCAGGACATCTCTTACTAGGTGTTGTTAGAATCTACCACAGGAAAGCAAAATATCTTCTTGCAGACTGTAATGAGGCTTTCATTAAGATTAAGATGGCTTTTCGTCCAGGTATCTGTCTTTATCTAAGCACTCTAAAAAGTTATGTTGATAAATATATTTATGAAGAAGGCATACAATGCTGCCTTCTTTTGTCTGTAGAGTTACATAAAGTTATAGGAGAGGTTATTTTCTTTGGTGCAGCTTCAGGCTGACTGTGTGGCTGAGTTGCCTGCTGAAAAACATCTTCTAGCTGAATTCTGAACAAAAACTTTTAATGCTGATTCAGTAAAATCTCAAGTTATGATTTTGGCTGTTGTTGGTGGATGATGTTAAGTGGAAATATACTGCATGGTTTTTACCTTTTGGCTGAAAAAGGCCAGTGTCTGACTGAATAGAAGCACAGAAGGGGTCTTATTTCCATCAGGGGTGAGGGTTGCTTTGCTATGAGTAACAAAAGAAACATTTAAGTAAGCTGGTTTTTTACCACTTTTATGTTTTAGTTTCTGAAAATAATGTAAACTGTAATGTGTTCAACATCATTTCCCTCTCTATTGTTGTTTACCTTAAGATTTTCCATGGAGATGGAGTTCCATAATAATACCTGAAATGACTTAACATCCAGCAGTTAATTACTTGGCTTACATACAGTTGATAGTTTTCTTTAATTTTGGCCTGTGAAACTTTTTTCCAGCTGGAGTGTAGTTGTGGCAGTGATGCTGCTGGATGCTCACAGCTGCTGAATCATATTCTACCCTTTCAAGTTTGTGAATCCAATAGGTTTAAAAGCTGAACTTATAGGAGACTTTTTGTTTTTTTAAAAAGGCAACTTTTGAAAGCCAGTGCAGCAGTTACTTGAGAAAAGTTAAGTTATAGAATGCCTTTATCTTCATTTCCTTATCTTCGCATTCTGATTCAGGCATTGAACTTTATGTAGCTTTCAGTGGCAACTTGTTGACTGTTGCCAATTTTTTGTTTACTATTGTGTTTAATTTCCCTGAGTGATAAGAACACATAAATGTGTCTTCATTTCACAAGGCAGTTTGTTTTTCCAGTTTTCCCTACTCCCACCAGCGTGCATGTAGAAGGTGAAGCACCTTAAAATCAAGATGTACAAAAAAGCGGTATGCTGACCTGAAACAAGCTGAGGCTCTTGTCTTTGTTCTCAGTTTATCAACTTCGTGACTTAGGCATTGTCATGATTCTGTCTGCTCTGAGAATCATTTATATGTTTCATTTTAAGCAGCCAGCAGGCAAATTACTGAATAGCCCTGAAAGGATGGACTAGGTTTCTTCATTCCTAGCCAAGTACCATGATGAGTAAGCTACAGACTTATGCTTGTTCCTGGTCTCTCTGGCAGTGGTTCTCTGGTTATCCATTGTGGAGGGGAGCACAGTGGGCAGAGTGTTTCTGAAGTGTCTGTACCTCAGAATTGCCTGTGTTTTGAGTGTGTGTCAGAAGGCAGAGCATAGAGCTCAAATCTTCTGCAAGTTACAGAAGGAATTGAACCGGCATTTCCCATGCACTTTCAAGTGTCCTGAACTCTAAGACTTTGTATAAAGGAGAGGTACCAACTACTGGCACTGGTTTTGTGATGCCCAGTCTGATAGTCATGCTCTGAGAATGCCTGCTGAATAACAGATTAAGCATCTCTGGAGGATAAGGAAAGGTATGTATGTGGTTTAGGTAATCCAGCTCTTTTACGTGCAAAATCCTAAGAGTTTTGTGTGGCCCAAGGTCAGTACTGTTCTGGGACTTTTGGAGCTAATGGAACTGAATAAATGACCATCAGCAAAGTAGTCGTAACTGTCCTGCCCCTGTTTTACCCAAACTGAAGTGTAGAACTCACCAGCTCATACAGTGCATCATGATGAAAGTATTTTGTAGCAGGTACCTGTAGTGTTGTGATGACGTAGATGCCTTTTTTGGCTGCACGGTTCTGCATCGTGCCACACAAACAGTATTGAGTGATTTGAGGCTTTCAAGGCTATACAAACAGTGCAAGGGTTTGAGGGTATATATTCTGAATTTAGTCTGAATCTCACTACTGACGTTATCTAAGGTTTCTTCATGGGTGTCTTAGCATCAGTTCAACAAATTTAAAGACAAGAAGCTCATGCAGGGTGAGCAGTCCTGAAGGCACAGGGAAAAATGCTGTCCTTGTAAGGAATGGGGACTCATGTCAGGATGTTCTTCTCTGCAGGGGTTGTTGATTTGCCTGAGGAAAACCGAGAGGCTGCTTACAATGCTATTACCTTGCCTGAGGAGTTTCACGATTTTGACCAACCACTTCCTGATCTAGAGTAAGTGTGGGTTTTTTTTATTTCCACACAAATAATATTTAGTTAGTTGAGGAGAATCTGGTTTTAAACAGCTAACTCATTGCTGAATGTGAAGAGAGTCTGTAGGTAACTTGTGTTCTTAATTCTTTTAATATACTAAGCAGGTATGCAGCTGTCTTTGTATTGATTTCAAGTTCATAGTAGCATGTAATTTTAACCAGAGTTTAAGCTGTCCTTAGGCTTTTGAAAAACTCATGTATCTATGATCATTTTCTTTTTTCCTCTATGCAAGGCACTCTATATCACATGTGTCCTCAGGTTAGACAAGATTAGTTTTATAGAAATGTTCCTCTCTAGTGGCACTTTTAATTCTTAAAATTAATTCTTATTGCTAATGGGTTACTTGTAAACATGACAAGTATACAACCTGAATGGTTCTCGATCTTTAAAAATTTTATGTTACCCTTTTGGGTTATTCATAATGGAATTTCTAGAATACAGTTTGTTTTGTATTACTCGGTGTTCTATTTAGTTTGTGTTCAAATTAGAGTATATACTAATTTGAAACTGCATAAAAATTCTGTGTTCTTCTAAGAAACATACCTTAATACACCACAAAGAGTGTTAACTTGGTACTGGCTCTAAATATAGCTTTCGATAAACTATATTAATAGATTTTGAAATTGAAGGGGAGGAAGTCTTTTCTTGATTATTAATTTGGCCTTTAAAATTAGTACCCCAAATATAGCAAGGAGTAAGAGATGTTCGATACATTTTCGGAAGCTAACACAGTTGGGATGATACATTTGAATCGTTAATGGTCTTACTGTTCCAAGTAATGTTTTCAGTGTTCATCATCAGTTTTTTCACTAATTACCTGAAGTGTAAAATGTACTTTTTCTGAGCTAATATCACATTTCTTTAGGTAGCTTTATGTGTTGTTAATTTTTTTTTAATAGAGATTTTTAATAATTGCTTTCTGTTTGTTTAAGTGATATTGATGTGGCCCAGCAGTTCAGTTTAAACCAGAGTAGAGTGGAAGAAATTACAATGAGAGAAGAAGTAGGCAACATCAGTATCCTCCAGGATAATGATTTTGGTAAGGATCTCGTGTTATTATATGTTACTAGCTGATTTTGGTAACTATAAGATATGGTTTTGTAAATACTATAGAATGCCCACTAAACACAAAATAAATTAGCTCAAGCATGCTTTGGTTTTGTAAATTTAATTTTTGGGTCAGTTTTTCCAGAAACTCTGTCCTCTAATGCTCAGAAAACTTCTAGCTGCCTAGAATAGGCAGAAAGAAAAGCTGAAGAATATTCAGTTAGGTTAATTAGTGAAGTACTATGTCAGTTATTTTCAAACGTGTGAATATAAAGTCAGGCATTGCTTTAATCATAAGCATGTTCTCAGTCAGAACCATTAGGAGATTTCTAAAGCTGAAGCAGACAGTGGTAAGGAGTGTATTACTTTCAATGTCTTTTCAAGAACAGTGTTCTAAAATATGAATCAAAGCCTAAAGACAGTTGTAGTTAAATGTCTAGTTCCCAGCACACAGTACTGTAATCCATAATTTAGTAATTTTTTTGAAGAATAATCCATGAATTTATGGTGGTGTTGATTTGGTATTGGTTTGCTCCCTCTATGCCTTGAGGCATAAAGTACAATGTTTTTGAATTTCATTGAGTTCTTTGGTTTCTGTGCAGCTAAAATTTAGTAGGATTTTGGTAATATAAATTCAAATAAGTAAAATAAAATGCTTTGAAGAAGAGAGAGTTATTTTTTTAATTGTTTGAACGGTACTTTTGCCATGTGATTGATGGACATAATTTCTTACAATTTGTCGTTAACTGCAATTAAGATGAAATGAAATTTGGTTTTACATTTGGGCTTTTGCTGATCAGTTAGCTAGGTCTCTTGCACCTCAGTTCTTTAGCATTTATAGCAGTGAAATTGTATTCTTGCAGGTGACTTTGGGATGGATGATCGTGAGATGATGAGAGAAGGTAGTGCATTTGAGGATGACATGCTAGTGAGCACCAGTGCTTCCAATCTCCTGCTGGAACCTGAACAGAGCACCAGTCACCTCAATGAGAAATCTAATCACCTGGAATATGAAGACCAATACAAAGATGATAATTTTGGAGAAGGAAATGATGGTGGAATATTGGGTAAGTTTGAGAACTTTGTTTATCCACTGTCCTATCTTCTGCATTCATAAGTTCTTGGGTGGACAGGAGGAAGTTGTTTTCCTTGTAGCAAAGATCTCTCTGAAAGTTATGCCTTCAGCAGTGGAATTCTGGTTTGTGAGTGCTACAGCAGTGCAGATGATGTACAGCATGTTAAGTGTTGGCATAAATGAAGTTCTAAGAAGCCCAGTAAGATGCAAATCCGTGGCAAGTGTATTGTAATAAAGGTTGCCTGTAAGCTCAAATTTGAGCTGATGTGCACCTGGAAAAAGCACCACTGGTTTCTTCTGTGTCAGCACTGGAAGTTTTCTAACCTTTGCCCTGTCTTTATCTGTGTTGTAGTAAACTTGTCTGTACTTCTTCATAAATTTGTCTGTACTTATTTAATGAATTTGTGGATGCAAAACTGATTCTTTCATACGTTTGCTTCAGATGATAAACTTCTGAGTAATAATGATGGTGGTATTTTTGATGACCCACCTGCACTCTCAGAAAGTGGAGTAATGATGCCAGAGCAACCTCCCCACGATGATATGGATGATGATGATAATGTATCAAGTGAGTATTGGCTAGAGCTAGATCTAGAATTACTCTTCAACTGATTTGATTTTGATTCTAATTCCTTAAAAGCATATTAAGCTCAAAAGTCTGAAATGTGGTAAATCACTTGAAGGTGTGGAGGAGGGGATGGGCAGGGTAACACAGTTTCTCCATGCTGTGAAATAGTGCAAGGTACCTGTTCTTGTTGGCAGTGGGCGGCCCGGACAGCCCAGACTCGGTGGATCCAGTTGAACCGTTACCAACTATGACTGATCAGACAACCCTTGTTCCCAATGAAGAGGAAGCTTTTGCTCTGGAGCCTATTGACATAACTGGTGAGTTAGCTATTTGGGAATATTTTACTTGTGTTATCAGAAACTACCTTAGCTTGATGGAGTGGAAATGGATGTCTAGAACTGCTGCTGATTCTGCTTCTCAGCTGGAAGAGAAGCCAGGGACCAAGTACTGAATTCGTTTTATTCTAACAGTAGCCTTCCAGTACTTTCCAGGTAGGTAGCTTCCATGGATGGTTTTGAAGGATACTAGTTTGTAGTTTTTGCAGTCAGTATGTGTAATAGCACAATACTATAGCTTTTGCTAAATATGGTAGTTAAAATGCACTGAGTTGAAATAGAACTCCTCATTCTCAGGATAGAACTCATGCTATCTGTAGTGCAGCACAGTTCTTGATACACTATGTTTGAAAGCCAGGAGTGACTGCTTACACTCAGAATGAGTTCTCATTTATTTGTAGCTTTAATGAATTGCTGAGTTCCGGAAATGTATCCTTTTGTATTTGAATTTCTACTGAATAGGTAATTTCCTTGTCTTTTTCTTTAATGCAAGAAGCTTTTTTACTTAACCAGTACTGTATTTGGCTCATTATAAACAGATCCCTGCTTTAATAAAAAAATAGGGTCTGGAAAGAAAGTAGCTTGTCCTATGCCTTCGGACTGAGCTCCAGGCCCAGATTCCCTGCTTGGCCAATCAGAGAGCCCTGGCACTGCCCTCTTGTGGCAGGCTGGCAGCAGGGGTCCAAGCTGATCTGCTAGGACCAGCAGACACCTGTTGCCAGAGCTTCCTGATCTGCTGCAGAATGCCAGGCTGTAGGCAATGTCATCCTAGAGCAGGGTGAGAGGTACAGATAACCACCCACATTAACTCCACTAAAGCTCAGGTAGGGCTCAGAGGAAAAACCTGGTATAGTATTTTCACTCCGTGATTTAGAATTACATTAGATTATAGAATGGGTTTGGTTTGGAAGGAACCTTCAAGATCATCTGGTTCTAACCCTCCTACTGTGGGCAGGGTCACCTTTCACTAGTCCAGGTTGCTCAGAGCTCCATCCAACCTGGCCTTGAACACTTTCAGGGATGGGACATCCACAACTTCTCTGGACAAGCTGGTCCGGTAGCTCACCACCCTCACAGTGAAGAATTTCTTCTAATACCTAATCTAGGCCTAGTCTCTGTAAGTTTGAAGCTATTCCCCCTTGTCCTGTCCCTAGATGGTCTTGTAAAAAGTCTCCTCCATCTTTCTTGTAGGCTCCCTTCAGGTGCTGGAATGCTGCAATTACGTCACACCGAAGCCTTCTCTTTTTTCAGGCTGAACAATTCCAGTTCTCTTAGCCTTTCCTCACAGGAGAGGTGCTCTGTCCCTCTAATCAACATGGTGGCCAGGGTTTGCACCAGCCCAACAAGCCATGGGGGAGGGAGGCATGTGCAGCTGAGGATATTGAGGATTAGGTAGATTCAGTAAAACTATGAGTCTGCACAAAAGAATTTGTAGGTTATGGGACAGCATTCCTAGTATTTGATCTTTCGCGCTGCTTATAGCCTTTCAGTCCTTCTTCCAGAGCTGACATTGCCTTAGATGCTTTAGGTATACACATGGGCATATAAGACCTATAGAGAACCTGCAAGATTCTTCTTTGGTGTGGTATCTGAGCTAACCTTCATTACTTGCTAAAAATCTCAACAGTCAAAGAAACCAAAGCAAAGAGGAAGAGAAAGCTGATTGTGGACAGTGTGAAAGAACTGGATAGCAAGACTATTCGAGCCCAATTAAGTGACTACTCTGATATTGTTACTACTTTGGATTTGGCACCGCCTACTAAGAAACTGATGATGTGGAAAGAAACTGGTGGAGTTGAAAAGCTTTTCTCTCTGCCTGCACAGCCTTTGTGGAATAACAGGCTACTGAAGGTAATGTTTTTGTGCAGGTTCATTTTTAAATGGACTATATTCAGGACTGTGCCTCACATTTAGTAAACATCAGCATACGAATAGTGATATAGTGATAGTAATATTCATAATTGGAAAAAAAACCCCATTAAAACAAGATAACTGTTTTAAGCATTGGTGTTACCAGTTACAGAAGTACATTATTTTTTTTTAATGTTTGTACTGTTGGAGAAGAGCTTAAAAAATAGGAAAGTAAGATGGACCATAATTACTTGACCTGAAATGAAATTAAAGGACACTGAGAACTGCAGTAGTGAATAACGTAATCTTTCCTCTATAGCTCTTTACTCGCTGTCTTACACCTCTGGTACCAGAAGACCTAAGAAAGAGGAGGAAAGGTGGAGAAGCTGACAACCTTGATGAGTTCCTTAAAGACTTTGAAAACCCAGAAGTTCCCAGAGAGGAGCAGCAGCATCAGCAGCAGCAACGAGATGTCATTGGTTTGTGTCTTGTTAAAGATGCTCTGCTTCCCTCAGAGCTTATTTTTCTCTTATGTTTGTGCTGTATATTAGGTCATCAAAGATGATGAATGGAGCAAAGAGCTTTGTAATGTTTGTTTAGGTTCATGTACCCGTCTGTGACTGCAGATAACTTATATTTACTAGAAAGAGGGGGTGCTTAGGAATGGTTTGAACCAGTGGAATAAATGTGTATTGGATTAGGTTGTATGCACATCTGTGCCAATTCTGTTTAAGTCACTGCAGAAGCTGTGCAGGCTGTCAAGAGCGCTTAATTCTAAATCAATAGCAGATCAGACTTTGGTATAGTTTCTAATTACATTCTTAAGTATCTAAACCAAGGTTTGTTGTGGAATATAGATGAACCTATTCTGGAAGAACCAAGCCGTTTACAGGAGTCGATGATGGAGGGCAGCAGAACCAACCTGGACGAATCTGTTATGCCGCCTCCGCCGCCTCAGACAGGTGTGAAGCGCAAACTGCAGCAAGTAGAGCCGGAGCCAGTGCTACCCGTGAGTAAGATTTCACTATGTTTTTTTAGGGGGAATGAGAAGTGGGTGGTGTCTTTGAGCAGGAAATGACACAGATTTGAGGCCCTAGCTTTCTGTGGTCCTGTGAGATTCGCTAGAACATTTCCCCCTGGGTAGTCATTCTGGTGTTTTTCTTAAGCGAAAAGCTTACTGAAACATTTAAAATGCAGGTAGGATAAAGAAATGACACTATTTCCTCCAGAAGAAATCTTCAAGGAATTAAGTGTATTGTTTACAAAGCTATCAAGTTCTGCTTCGCAAGTGTATCTGAACACTTTCCACTGAAGCAAGGGTTGTGCTAGCTGCACAAACTTCCTTTTTAAGACAGTCCCATTGTTCCAGGCTTAAGGCTTCAAAGAAAGACTGATTGCCTGGAGGTATTTCCTAGCTGAGCTATGAGTAGACTTGGAAACTAGATGTGATGCAGTGTGAAAGGAAACAATATTTTGAAGGGGAAGGGAAGGAAAAGGGCAAAGTGAAAGGTGTATTCTTTTTCTGAATGCTTGTCTGGTGAGCCCTGGTTTATGTTATGTCCCATATTTGTGCATTTTTAAACTCACATTTCATGTTCATTGGCCAGTAGGTTCTTTGCTGTAGAATGAGGCTGTCAGATGTTACAGTATCTTATTAAAGAGGGTGCCAGCTGCTGCTCCTCCTGGCCATGTCATGGGGTGAAATTAGCATCAATGTACTGAAGTCAGTGTAATTGGGGGGCTGATGTGTTGGGAATTCTCTGATCACACCAGCCAGTCAGGCCTCTGCCAACATACCTGTAGTTTTACCTGCTGTATGACCAAGTCAGAAGTTGCTCAGCTGTTGCAGAGTTTGTGTAGAAACAGTTTCAGGTGTCAGTGTAACTTTGCTGGCAAACACTTAACTGTATAGATTCACGAGGAGAGTACTCTTATATTAATTTTATTAAAACTGACTACATAAATCCTGTTACAACTGCTTTTCTGGGGTTTTTCTCTTGATAAAAATAGTTTCTGAGAATGGTAATTGGGCACCAAAGTCACTCATAGATTTTAGGAAACTTTGCAAGATACCTGTGTTTTAATTCCTTCACATTTTTATCACTGAGAACAGCATTTTGATATTTTGAAGATGTCTTATTATACTGAGTTAGTGTGTTCATGTAGCACTGCATCTGGTTATGTGGTATTTTAAATTTGAATGTGCCAATCCAAGAAATGGGATCAGTAGTTTGGATGGTGGACTAAGTGAAGTTATTGGGAAGCCTTTTTCCTTATAGAGGTATCATAATTTCTGGTTTGAGTAGAATCTTAAGGATTAAAAATACATGTATGGATAGCAAAACAAAATGCTTTTCAGTTTTTAAAAAAGAAAAATTTGGACAAATGGCTAAGATTTAGATACTTGAATTTTATGAAACTGGTCTGTTGCATCATCATTGAATTGTAAAAGCACTGACAGAATTATGCTTTGGTTTAACTGTATTGTGTACTTGTCCAGCATCCACCGTCACAACAGCTGGAGATGCCACCTGTAGAAATGCCTCCAGAGGAGCCCCAAAACATCTGCCAGCTAATACCAGAGCTAGAACTTCTGCCAGAAAAAGAGAAGGAGAAGGAAAAGGAGAAAGAGGAGGAGGAAGAGGAAGAGGTAAGAACTCTATGTAGGAAGAGTTTGTGTGTTTCCCTGGAGTGTTTGACTGTGGATTCAGTAACTGGCATAAGAAAAATCTTTAGTCTGTCCCTGGGAAATAATAGCCTTTGGAAATGTAAATTCTTAAAATACTTCACTATCATTTTATAGTATTTATGTTATTTTATATTATAAATTTTATATACATTCTCTTTTGAATTAGAGGGGTCTCCTGTTCTCACCAGTGGCTGGATTAAACCACTCTGTATATTTATGATGCCTTGTACAAGAAGTTTTGAACTTGATGTTGTTGTTCATTTTAAATAGCTTGTGCTGCCTTATGAAAGTAGTTTTTTCCAAGAAAACCAGCCACATCCTAAAATGTGATACCTTAAGTCGTTTCTTAGCTACAATATTTAATATTCTGTGACTGTCAAGACAAACTTCATTGATGCCTTTTATTTTACACCTGCTTGCAGGAGGAAGACGGCACAGGGGGTGATCAGGATCAAGAAGAAAGGAGATGGAACAAGAGGACTCAACAAATGCTCCATGGACTTCAGGTACACACGATCATTTGCTTTCTCTTGAAGTGGCTTTTGAGTGTGCCCACTGGTGCTTTTGACCTGAGTTAAAAAGTTAAGAAAGAGCTTTCTTTGCAGCAGGTGTTAGAGCTTAAAATATCAGTTATGTCTTAGAGGGGGAAAAATTCATGTAGTTGATTAAATCTGTATTAAAAAATTAAAATTAATTCTATATTCATATAATTGTCATTTTTTTCCAAAGAACATTTGAATTGAAATTTTTTGCTTAGGTATTTTTCAACCTTTATATACACGCTTGGTGTGCAAATAAGACTCCCAGAAATTTAAATTTTAAAGTTATTGAGTTTGATTGTGTTTTTAATGAAACCATAGCACCTCTGACTTTGTGCTATGTGGCCCTAGGCAAACTCCATCAAGGTCTAGGGCTAAAACTATTTTACAGGATGTTTACTCCTGGCTATGCTAGTTGGAAAAATTCCATGCTGTGAGAACCTGAATCTCTTAACAAGTGTGGGAACCTGACCTTGTCTGATTTCCAGGATGTGGCTTCAGTCTGCACAGACTCCATCTGTGGGATGGATTCTTGCTTGCTGGAACTCAAGAGCTTTTTTCTGATACAATGATTGAACACCCCTTGTGAGCACTTGAACTGAAGCACAAACTACTGTTCATTTGCTTATAGGCCTCTGTGTGTCCTTCACATGTTCTTGGACTACCTTTGCCTTTCAGCCAAGTTTGTAGCTCCTACCTCTTTGTTCCCGTGAATATTTTGGCAATTCCTGAGATTCTGCAGTCACTGAAGTGCTTCAGTTTCATCACTCTAAGCTGTTTTTGTTCTCCAAAGCCATCCTTGCTTTTTTTGTGAAATTGATAGCCTCTATATTTCTTTATAAAATGTCATTTTCAGTATTGTATCTCTGAACTTCCAGTATGGTGGCTTTGGGGGCAGTGGGAGAATGCTGCTGAGTTTTCAGTAAACTGAGATATAGTAGTAGGGTTTATTCTATTAAGTATCTCAAAATTATCTGAAAAAGATATAATCAAGGAAAAGCTTTACATTTCTGGAAAATGTTAGTAGAATTCTGTCATAGGAATTACTTGCTTATATCTTCAAACAACTTTAATTTCAAACTCCTAAATAGCCCTTATGATACTTTAATACACTTCAATTTAGTTCAGATTACATTGTAAACTAATGTGATTTAAGTCAGTTCTTTTGCACACCTGCGGGAATACTGGTAGTTTAAGACTGCTTTAAACAAAAAACCCTGGTCATTAGCACAGCCCCACACAGCCACTCACTGCCTTCTGCTGGGATGGGGGAGAGAATCAGAAGGGTGAAAGCAAGAAAACTCATGGGTTGAGATTAAGGTATTTTAATAGGTAAAGTGAAAATATGCATGCAAGCAAAGCAAAATGAGGAGTTCATTTGCTGCTTCCCAACAGCAGGCAGACATTTAGCCATTACCAGGGAAGCAGGGCTTCATTGCATGTAATAGTGACTGGGAATACAAATGCCACAATCCCAAATGCTCACACACCACCCTCTGCCTTCCCCCAGCTTTATGTGCTGAGTATGATGCCATATGGCTTGGATTATCCTTTTGGCCAGCTGGGTTCAGCTGTGCTGCCTGTGTCCCCTCCCAGCTCCTTGTGCACCCCCAGCCCACTTGCTCCAAAACATAGCACCACGTGAGCTGTTGTGAAGAAAATTAACTCTGTTCCAGCCCAAACCAGTACAGCTGTAGCTTAAAAATAATATCTAAAGTATACAGATGTTGAGTTGGTAGTGTTGTGTAATGTTTCCTCTCTGAATGTTTCATCACAATTTCTGAAAAGAGCTTCAGGTTTCATCACAATTTCTGAAAAGAGCTTCAGGTTTCATCACAATTTCTGAAAAGAGCTTCAGAATTCTCTTTGGACCACATCTAGCTTTTTCAGTTCTCTTCCTTGTACCCAAAAGAGCATCACTCTTGATAGCTGAAACATTAAGTCTGCGATGAGATTCAAAGTTGAGACCTGATTAATATAATGTAATTTGGTTTGGCCAGCCTAATATCCTTTAATCTTGTAGATATTCCAGAGCATATTGTTTTTTAAATTGATAATGTCAGTTGTTGTCCTAGCCAGAAAAAATATGCATTTTCATAATTATTTATTTTTAGTATATTATTGCTAAGATTTTGAGAAAATGTAAGTAGCTTTGTGTACTTAGTTTCAGACAAACAGAGGAGTTTTAGAAATAAACAGGCTTTCACCTTGGAAAAGTTATGAATCTTTTAAAGAACATTAGCTCTTGAAAGTTTATTAGATCATTTTTGGAGTTACTTTCATTTTGAGAAATGAAACCTGATTTTTTTTTTTCTCCTATTAAAAAAAATCATCCTGTATTAAAAAAAGACTGGTTAGTTATTGCTGCAAAAAGAAAATCTTATGCTATACTACAGTGTTTCTGGATTAAGTTCAACAGATTCAAGAGTGATTTTTCACATGTCTCGGGGAAGCCTACCTCGTTTCATTTAGATAAGATCTACATAGAAATTTTCATGTACATCTTGTAATGTGCCCATCCAATGTCAAGTTCTTCTGAATCTTTCATAGTGTCCTGGGGTTGACAACAAACAGAATCTTATCAAGAGATGTTGTTTCTGTGTAGTTCTCTATTTAATTTGCGGTGTCAATGTGTTTTTCAGAGAGCTCTTGCCAAGACTGGAGCAGAATCCATCAGTCTGCTTGAGCTGTGCAGAAATACAAATAGAAAACAAGCAGCTGCAAAATTTTACAGTTTCCTGGTACTGAAAAAACAACAAGCTATAGAGCTGACACAGGAGGAGCCCTACAGTGACATCATTGCAACACCTGGTCCCAGGTTTCATATTATCTGAATGGTTACGTAGAGCAGAGCTAGTGCTCATCTCACTAGTGTGTACGTGTATTGCCCTATCTGTAGGGCCCACAAGACCATTGCAGAAAATTTAGATTTTATTGTCTGTATAAAGTCCTTGGTTTTCTTCTGGGGTTATTTTGGGATTTGTATTTTAACTTTACCACTCAAATTTTTAGTGAAACTGCTGGGGTGGGTGACTTGACTTCCAGCTGCAGAAAGCAGACAGCTCAAGCGCCCAAAGATTGTTTTAACACCTCGGAGCAGATGTGTGCAATATTGGTGCATGTGATGTTGAGTATCAATGAAAATGTCTTACAGTAATTTGACTAGTTGATTCAATAGATATTTTTAACCTATACAAGTAAACCTGAATGGCCAACCTATTGTCTGATTAAAAATTTTGCCAAACTCATCTGAAATGTTCGGCCTGCTTCTTGTAGTAGTGGGTTTTTTTCCCCTTCTCTAGATCTTTGTGCATACCGTGGGTCTCTTAAAGCTGCCAGTATGAAAGGTAGTGCCTGATATGTCAGCTTGCTGTGTCACTGCATTTTTGCAGTCGGATTTCTGTAGCCCTTGATGCTAAGGGGAACCGAGTGTCTGTGGAAGGCATTTCCTCCACATGATACATGAAAGGACAGAACATGTTAAGCGTTTTAAACGAAACATTCCTTTTCACTTACCACATCATTATGGTCCACTACTGATAATGGCTAATTACTGTTAATAAGTGACAAATGAAAACTAGTCATTTCATTTAAACTTTTAAGATATCATAATGCTTTAGGTTTGTTAGAGCTGTATATAAACTCCAGACTTTTTAAAACAGACTTCTAGATTGTAAATTATCTGATTTCTTTATTAAGCAGGCATACGAGGATAAGAATTAAGAAAAGTTGTTGAATTCAGATACCAGTTGTACCAAAAGGGCAACAAACAATAGAGTACAAATGAGCACTATTCCACTTAATCGTGTAGCGCATTAATGGCTCTTAGGATATATTTATGGTTTTAGGATCAATTTGTTCTGATAATTTACACTCCTGTGTTCAAAACATTTTAACAGTTTTTTCAAAAAAAGTCCCATTTGACTTTTAATTCTAAAGAATGAAGCTTTACTGTTAGACCAGGTAGCACCAAATATTATGTGAATATGCTGATTATGGAGACCTGTCTTAACTTTTTTTAGGGCAAAATTGTTCACACTGAAGGTTCTGGTTTTATTGTTGGCACTTTTGTGAAATAATTTTGGGACTCTGAAATTTCAGTGTATACTCAACTGTAAAATTATGTGAATGTTTGAAAAACTCTGAGACTACATGATGACCATGGTTTAATAATTCTTGAAAAAATTAATTGTATAAAGTTACTGCAGCTTTATTTTCAACATGATGTGCCTGTAAAACCATAATTTTCCCCTTTGTAAAAAGAGACATTGTAGATAACTTGAATGTTTAATTATAGAGGAGGTCATTAGTTTCTTGTTACACATTTTTAGTCTGTTTTTGTTGCTTTTCAAGGTTAATATTCTTGAAAATAGTTGATGCTGTTATGTATAACTTTTCTAATAAAAGTTGTGTTACAAGCTGTTATGTGTTAGCTCTCTATCTTGTTTGAACACCTTCCATTGATTTAGGAGGGACTGAGCACTTAGAGGTTGGTTATTTTGGTATTAGGAGTGGATATGTAAGGATTTAGCTTGAATATGTAAATAGATTTCTTGGCATTAGGAAGGGTTATTCTACTGGCGGTGCTGCGCTTTTGTTCAAGCATTGTGTGGTAGGAATGTCTGTGGAAAAACAGGGGAGTCTGGGTGTAAAATGTGATTCATCTCCATGCCTCTCCCTTCTGAATGCCAGAACATACCCAGCTTGAATTGTTTTAGCTCTGCTGTTCCCTTGCTTCTGAAACTGCCTCTGCATGCGAGTATGTCTGTGCCTCTGAAGTTATGTGCTCCTGCTAGATCCAGACACTTGGATCCAAGCCTACGGATGCAGAGCATCTCCCGTGGAGTCCCATGGTTACCTGCAGAACTTATATGGAGGCCGAGGCAAGGAATTCTGATCAACAGAGGCTGTCTTGGGAAGGGGAAGGGCCAGCCTGGATCCAGTGAGCTTAGTCTGGGCTCCACATAAGTGATTGTACTGCTTTTGGGAGACCTGTGGAAGTAGCCGGGCCCATCCTGTGGGATGCAGGCTGGCCTGTGCTGAGCCAGCCCCTGTGTGTGTGTAGGGACAGCTTGCCTGCACTGGAAAATAGTGACTTTCATTCCTTTGGTTTGAGCTCTGTAAGGGATAGAACGACTGGGGCACTCAGACTAGAATGAAAGGTACCTCTTCTGCCTTTTCTATCAAAAATCTAGTACATTTTTATCTTCAGTTTTACTCTGTTACACCACTGTGATCAGTACTCGTGACAAGTTGATTTTGCACAAACGTATGTGTCTGATGACATTATAATCCAGGGCACTGAATGCAAGCTCCACTTTATCATATACAGGATTTGTTACTAGTTCTGACCATGACCTGCAAGGAGTACTGACAGGCTTACATTTCTTGGAAAGGAGGCTTTGTGGTAATACATTGATCAGCTGCTGAATGAGGTCTAAGGGTTGGTTATAGAGCGTGTGTGCTCTATGCTTCTGTATCTACAAGATGGATATTTCCCTTCTCTGTTATGGACACAGATGATGAGATGCCCAAGGGCTCTCTGTTCACAGCCTTCTTTGTTTGCCCTAATGACTGCTGTTGTTTGGAGGTTTTTTAAAGTACTCCAATATCTTTGTGAAGAAGTACAGCATCTGCATTTTATTATAGTTCTTCCTCAAACAAATGTCTAAATGGTTTAAAAGGAATTAGCCATAGCATTCACTTAGTTTTTACTAGATAGGAAGCCATTTTTCTCACAGTTCAGTGAGTAACATCTAGTTTTCAGAAAGCTGTCATGTGAGGGATTTATATTTGATTAATAACATTACTGTAAAATGTGTTCCTCGCTGCTTTCCCAGTCAGGCTGGACTGTCTCCAGTGTCTTCAGCTTTAGTGTTTCACTGCAGCAGTGAGGGGAAGAAACAGCTTTAAATGCTTCTCCGTGCTCCATCTTCCCATTGGTAGCAAGTTGGTTCTGTCTGCAAAGCTTAACTGTTCACAGCAGGGGTACTGTGCATGCCCTGCTTCCCGAATTACTGCTCCTTGGTGGGTAAAAGGAAAACAGTTCATGAATTAAGGAAATATTCCTTCCAGGAGATGGAGTTGTTGAATGAATTCCTGCCCTTTGTCTCTGACCACCTTGAAGACATATTGCTCCAGCTCTCCCTTGAGAGAGCTCTGTTCTTGCTTTAACTGGGGTTGAAGGGAAGAAGGCAGGCAGGTGTCCAACCTACAGCTGGAGGTTAAATAGTGCTCCGTTTCTGGGAAGGGTATGAGTAGAGGACTCTTCCTAACTCACAAGACTTACCTTTAGCCAATAATTTTGGCTATCATGGGAACTCCCACTTCATGATTTTAAACCAACTTGTTAAGCAACTGACCTGGCAGCTGTTGTGTGCGACTTTGCTGCAGGGTCTTTGTTGGAGGCTCAGATTGATAGTGCTGTGGATATTGAGCTGAGCCCATCATTTTTAGGCACAAGATTGCCTTTTCTACTTTGGTCTTTCCAGCTGACGTCCCACACTGGCAAATAAAGGAAGTCAAACTTCAAAGGGTTATTCTTCGCTCTGTTTTGTTATCCCTCTACTACACCCGAGTCTCTGTGGGGGTACTTGACATCCCTTGTGGTGGGGGGTGGGATTCGGATAAATGTTTCTGTTTCTAAGGCTCTCAAGTGTCTACTACTTGTGCAACATCTTTCCTCAAGGGGTTGCATTCATCTTTGTGCTTTTTCAAATATTTTTCTTCTGTTACACCTCCAAGGAGTGGCTGGGCTATATTCTGTGAACTTCTATAACACAAACATAGAAAAACTGAAGGACCAAGAAGTAGGTTGTCCCAACACACAAGGAAGAAAGGACAGTTATCTGCATTTCTTGCTGACCTCTGAATGATAGACCATGGGAGGAGACAAGAACAGGAGGTAGAGGAAGGGAAGATTTTCCCTGGTAATTGTCACAGGAGCTGGTTTTACTTTTTTTTTACTTTAGAACATCTTCATGCAGAATCAAAAAGCAATACAAAAAGTCAGCTAGGAGAAGATATTCATATTAGCCAAACACTAATGTTAATGTTGTGTTATAAGTAGAATGAAGTGCCAGATACTTTCTGGGAGAGCACACCCTCCAATTTGATTTGGCTGTAGCTATTCTGCAGCAGCCAGGAAGAATACAACAGGTAGTTTGGGTGTCACAAGCTGGGTCTCTATATATTCTCCCTCCCCTGCTTTTCTTGTTTGCTCAACTTTTGTTTTCAGTAAAAACATTAAACTTCATAACATAGCCTAAAACTAACACTAAATCATTGAGGACTAATTAAAGGTCAAATGTTGTTGACCTTTAATCATGGATGTTTATAAGTGTTGTTTGACATTGATCAAGAATTCATGTGATGAGAAACATAGAGTTGCTCATGACACTTGGCATGCTTCTGGAGCAAGTGGGGTTTTAAAGCCAGTACTTTTTTCCATGCAAGGATTCCTCTCTAAACTAAATTCTTTTGCTACTTTTTTGGAATACTTTCCCCTTCCCTGCCTTGCAGTGCCCAGGTAGTACTGGCAATTATTTGTACAATTTAGTTTTCTAGGTTTGAGGACAGTGGGAACTGATTCAGGGTAAAACCCACCAAAAGAAACCTATTTTTCTCCACCTGGATCAACTCCCACATCCTGCACACTGGGCAGCCATACAGAAACTTGTTCCAGTGTAACACAAGAAGCACCAGGCAGGAGAATAGAGAAGGGAAGGAATGAGGATTGCTTTTTTGGGTGGCTGTGCCAACTTCGTGTATGTGTTAAATCAGTTTAAGAAAATTATTCACAGTATTGCTGTTTGAATTCAGGTGTCCCGGGCCTGGCTACAACTCGTGTATTGGCATGTTCATTGCCAACTTGCACACCACTGTTAATATTCTGCTTTTCCAAGGCAGAAGTAGAAAGTTCTCCCTCAAATCAGGTATTTCTGTGACAGAGCTCAAGTCCAGCCTCTGCCAGCAGATGTGTCTACACTAATTTTCTGTTCATTTTGTGAAAGGTAATATATCCAGTCCTCACATTACTGGAAAATAAGCCAGAATTAGAGTCAACGTGCACTTCACCGGCAGCTTGTACCACACATCTCACTGGATTGCTAACTCTGAAACGAAGGGATCGGAATACCATGAACCATTCCCTTGCTGAGCATTTTTACAGAAAAGTTCAGCTAAATTTGTCTTTGTACAAATTAATCTGCTTCTCATATTCCTTGACTACAGGACTAATCTCCAAAACAAAAGAATTGCTGATGTTTAAGGAATAGGAAACCACAGTCAATGTTGTGAGAAAAAATAGAAAGAGAAGCAGCTTAGTATTTGGATTTCAAGGCCAAATTTGATGCTTAGGAATGTTTCTCTGATTGATGAAATAAGTGATGAGAAACCCTGAAAATAAACTAATTTTGCATTTTGTAATTACATGAATCCAAACTTGTACCTAGTCTTGATGATGCTGAGGGAGGCAGCAATGAGCCAGAAAAGGCACAGAAAGATTTGTTATGGTGGCAGCTACTTAGCAACACAAGCTGCAGGTTTTCCTTGATCATGTGTCGAGACTGAACTAAGTGCAGAAGAGACCAGTGCTTCTAGTACAAAGTTTCATCTTCACATCTGTGAGAAGCAGTTCCAGTTCACTAATTGTGGCAGGCTGCTCCCCGGGGTGTGAGCTAGGGCTGGGATCCCCGGGGATCTCTCGCCTTCAGCAGCGAGCCTGTGGAATTAGAGGGAGGCTCTGTTCAAAGCTGATACTAAATAGGTTTAAAACCTTGCCCAAGAAAAGCAGTCCCGCCATGTGCAAGAGGAATCTGTCAGGAATATTTAAATCATCCTCACATCAGCTGCAAAGCCACCTCTGTCTCTCTTGTGCTATTCCCTTGGCAGGGTGACATGACCGTCGGAGCATTGCAGGTGTTCGGCAGTTTTGTTGATCACCAAGGAGCTGCTTTTGGTGAGGCACAACGGAGCAAGCAGCTCAGTCCCTGGTGCACACAGCCATGGAGGAAGGTTTCAGTGCAGCTTGGTCACCCAGAGCTGTTCCCTGGAGGGCAGATGCAGGTTGCTCTCAACAGGCAGAGCTGGGGAGGAGGATGATGAGCCTTCCCCAGAGAGCAGTGTTAGGTCTAGCTAGAGGGGTGCACATATAGCCGTACATAAAACCATTTTGCATTTGTGGCACTTTATTCTTAGTAATGCCATTTGTGTCAGGAAAGGGCCCTTCTAGCTCAGTGTGATGTGCAGATCATTCACGCCCCGAGGAAAACGCAGTGTGTACCAATTCCAGTCAGATGTGCTGGGCATACATATGGTGGAGCCATAGGACTCTGGATCCTTAAGGCTGGGCTGAGAGAACTGTGGGTTTTCATTGCAGGTGAGGTGGAGACATAAGGTCTGCCAGCTGTGAGGGTGTATTCAGCAGGATGGGAGACAGGGTCAGCAGTTTGGTTGCCGGGACAAGGATGTGACAAAATTACCCACCCACTAAACAAAAGTAGGATATGACCTGCATACGTTACCTGCATGTTGTACCCAGGTACAAACATGAACATGCTGTCTCTGTGCTCTTTCTTCAAAACCCCTCTGTTTCTGTCATCCCTGAGGTCCAGTTTTTCAACAGGAACAAAGAGTTTTCTGCTTAATTTTAGGGCCAAGACTTTTTCCATCAGAGGAAAGAGTGATTAAACACTGGAATGGGCTGTGCAGGGAGACAGTGGAGTCATGGTCCCTGGAGGGGTTGAAGAAAAGAATGGATGTGGCACTGGTGTCATGGTCTAGTTGACATGATAGTGTTTGTCATAGGTTGGACTCAATGATCTCAGAGGTCTTTTCCAACCTAATTGATTCTGTGATTCTGTGACCAGATTTCTGGAACCAAGGCTACTTGTGCTCATTCTGTACTGTGAAAGGAAGCACACCCTTACCTCACATGCAAAATAAGGCATCATGAGTGGAAAATCACAATGAAAACACACTGACCATACTGGAAGGAAAGACGAGACTACTCTTACTCTCTAGATTTTCATGGTTACACGCCCTTGTCTCTTAAGTGTGGTATTCTATTTCTGTATTAATGTGTGTGGGTTTAGTTAGCAACTAAACAACAATAATTTTTTGAATTGACACTTTCTTCCTTATTGTAAGAGGAACTAAGCTGCAAAATGCCTGGGTACATGGCAATGCAGTACATGCGATCTAACTGTGAAGAAAATGGGCACATGGTATTAATGGTTGTGCCTGGTTGAAGAAGGCAGCACTGTGTGAGAAGGGTACCACCGCTGTTGGATTCCTGTAGTGTAACAACTGACTTACACACCTCAGAAATGAGCACACAGAGAGAGCAGAGTGTTCTTCTGCCCAAAGGAAAAATGGATGCTGTTATGCAGTGCCCCCAAGTCTGGTACTCAACTGGGAGCTGCCAAGATTCCCTGGCAGCCTTGGACTCGGGGTTTGCCTGCTCCACAGAGGCCGGCATTTTCCTCAGGGCTACACTGTGCAAGAACACATGGAGGACACTCCTCTCTGAACGGCACTTGAGAAGCCACCTGGACGACAAAGTTCCACTCTTCTTCCTCCCTGACAGAGGAATCTTACTAGCAAGCTTGAGTGTGCTTACCCAGAGTGAAGCCCACGTGAGAGGACCTTGTGAAGATGACTGGGCTGTGTGCCCTGACATCCCACTCCTACACCTCGTCACCTCACGCACACCACAGCTGCAGAGGAAAGCCACTGCTCTGTTACCCAGCACAGCACAACCTGCCAGTGGCAGAGGTGAAGCAGTGTGGAGGGAGCATCTCTCACCAGGAGCCTCACAGTTAGGACAGAGTCCCTGCACCCAAGTCACTGATGCTCATTCAGGTCTTCATCACTTGGGAAAGTCTTAGACAAGAGCACCAGGAAAAAGAGTACCAGTAAAGGTACTTTTAAGCAAAAATCAAGCTGGATTCACCTGAATGTCACACAAGTGTGAGTAATGAATGCTCATCCATGACTCTTTTCTGCCTACTCCAACAGAGAGGTACCAAGTTAGCACCAGGTTTTAAATCCAACGACCTAACTTAAAACATTACAGTAAATTTGGGTCTCGCATTCAAAACAAAAATAATAATGTTTTAAGGTCATTGGCCAAGCCTGCTACAAAAAACTATACATTATTTGAAAACTTCAGCTTCTAAGTAATGCTGTTCAAAATAATTCTGTTCCAAACACAGGATAAAGAAATCCAGTTTAACCAAAAGGTACGAGTTAGCTATGAGGCACTACCTTTTTGATTGCAGAACCCGTAATTTGATAAATCATCACCACAACACAGAGTTTGCACACGTTTGAAACACACCTTTCTGTAACTAGCTTCTAGATCCCAGTTAAATGTAGTAGAAGCAGCTAAAATAGTTCCTTACAAACTGTAGTTTCTCTCTAATTTTTTCCTTCAATCAATTAAATTAGATCTTCCTTTTCAATCTTAGGATCTAGAAGCATGATAAAGTCTGGTAGGCATGAGTACTTGATGAGAGCCATGTAACTGTGGGCAAAAGTCCAAGAAAAGAAGATTAAAAGCAGTTAATTTCCTGGTGACTGAAGGATGTGTGTGAGGTCATATGCATTTATCTTCCATTGTGACTCTGTATTTCCTTCTGGAAATAGAAGGAAAGTTGTCTTCGTGGCATTTCTGCACTGGTATTTTAATTTTAGAAGACCTCACTGTAAAAAGGATGAAGAATCTAAGACAACCAGGGAAAAATCTTAAATTCTTGAAATATTTAAAGTACTATGAGGTGGTAACAGCCCACAGAAAAATGTCATCACCTCTATCACTACCAACCTAAATATATTCATGCACCACCACTGAGGACTGAGCTAACCTACTCCCTCCATGTCTAAATTGGTCTCACAGAGCCAGAAAACCATCCTCAGAAAAAGTGTTTCCCAGAAATCACATTCCTGAATATCCTTTTTGTGAATCTGCAACTGTAGTAGTTTGGCTCTCAGTTATTTTTCTCCAGCGTTGGCGATTTGTTGTTTCTCTCAAATGTTCATCTGGCTCTGTTTTGCTTAATCGTAGTGTCTCCCAAAGGTCTGCACTAATGAGTTTCTGCATTCATACCATATGCTTTCTTTGCCATGGAGAAGTTTAGTTGTACAGAAAACAGATTTTGATACTCTATTCCCTTTGTCTTCAAATCTGAAAGGTCTTCCAGGCAAAAGAGGCTTCTTGGGTCCCTTCACCATGCTAGATAGAATCAGACCACATCTAAGCAGTGCTCCTACTTAGACATGTGACAAAACTTCAGAATTGATTGTCCAGTTCCTTTCTTGATGCGGATTTATGTTAACTCGATTTTTTGTAGTCTTCATCTGAAATCCCAGAGACCAAGGTCATCCACACACTCAAAAAGTGTTGGCAACCCTCGGTGACAGGAGACACCAATTTCCTGTTGAAGGAGCTGTGCTTCTCAGGGTGGTGTTTACAGCCAGGCAGGAGAGGGGAGGACTGCTTCTGAGCAAGGAGGGGTTTCAGAAGGTTTTAGGAGGCTTGAGGAAGCTGGAAGATCGACACCAGAGCACAGACTTCCCAGGAAAGACCAGGCCAGCTGCCCTGGAGGTAATGACAGCTAGACTGTTCACAAAGGCAGCCCAAAAGAGCTAAATATCCCAGACAGAGAATATAAAATCTCATTTAAAATTATCCAGGTGAGATACAACCCAACAGGGAATGTTCTTTACAAGGAAGTCCATGGAGGACTATTAATGAGGAGACCAGTGATGACTGTCATTCCTCAGGGGTTGGTGTTGGGACAGGTGGTGTTTAACGTCTTTGTTGGTGACATGGACAGTGAGACCAAGTGCACCAAGCTGTGTGGGGCAGTCCACACACTGGAGGGAAGGAATGCCATCCAGAGGGACCTGGACAGGCCTGAGAGATGGGCCTCTGCAAACCTAATTGTGGTGGGGGCTGGAACGAGGCGATCTTTTAGGTCCCTTCCAATCCAAACCATTCTGTGACTCTGTGGTTCAATGATTCCCATCATTTACGGCAATTTCTCTTTCTCCATGCCCATAAATCCCCATCCCAGGTCACTTCCTAAGCCCAGCACGGGCTTAAGCTCTGCCAGGGGAGGTTTAGGTTGGGTATTAGGAAGAAGTTCTTTACAGAGAGAGTGATCAGGCATTTGAATGGCCTGCCCAGAGAGGTGGTGGATTCACCGTCCCTGGAGGTTTTTAAGATGAGGCTGGATGTGGCAATGAGTGCCATGATCTAGTAATCACAGTGGGGTTGGATCAAGGGTTGGACTTGATGATCTCGGAGGTCTCTTCCAACCCAGTTAATTCTATGGTTCTATGATTCTACGATTCTGCCACAGATCTGCTATTCTCAGTAATGCTTAGCTTAGTGAAGCATCACAATTCCAGTTCCAGTAGCACAAAGAACTCTCTCCTGCATTTTCCCTATATAAATCACTTTGTCTCTAGTTTTCTCTTGTAAAGTCAATGGAAGCAGTGTTCAAATGACATTCCAGTTTTCCTGATTGTTGAAAGCATACGTGAGTCATCTAGGTCCATCTAGCCCTGATCTCTGGTACAAAGCACTATCTGTTGGTTGGAACATAGGGACATAGAAGAACCTGGTGCTTTTGGTCCTAAGAGCAGCAGGTAGGAAAATATCTCACTCCAATACAGCTGTGGCAAGAAACCTTCTGGGCAGGGAGCCTTTTATGCACTGTCCATTTGTGAGGTATAGAAAGATGTTTGCTGACCTGAAAGATGGAGGCAATGGTGACACTGATGTTCACTGGGGCTGGGAGAATTGTGTAGAGGGGTTCATCCTGGAGAGCATTGGGAACATGTGGCAGAACAGATTTGTTTAGAATAACAAATTCTGGGGAGGAACAACAACTTTCCTATAGTGAAGGAAGGGGGTTTTTTTAATGTATGGTACTAGATTAAAAACAGCATCACTCCCTGATATCCTTCAGAATGACATTATTTTCCTTTTTGGAAGCTGTCATTTCTCAACCTGTTTGTTACTGGAGGCTCAGGAAGGGCTGATGTGCTTTGTCACTATCCCAGAGCAGCATCCAGTACAGCCAACCTCCTCAGCGGTGGTGCCAACTACATCCCATCTCAGAGCCGTGCTGGACCTACCTTAGCATCCCTTCATGGCACTGAGATGGATATCTCAGACCTTCTTGGTGATGGGAGTCCTGTCTGGGTAGGAGACTCACCACAGCTGAAGTTCCCTGGTGATGTCCTGCCCTCTCTGCTTTGCAAGTCCACTGGCAAGTGAGCAGAATGTTAACACCAGAGGATGGCATTTTTCTCTGAGACATTAACTAACTCTCAGGCAATGGAATCAAATCTTGGCTGATTATCTAGGCACTGCCAGAAGAGCAGAAGACAAAATTCTACTTAGGTCTCCAAGGCACGAGTTCCAGTTTGTCTGATGAAGTTACTGCTGCTACAGTATTTTACAGCATTTGAGATTTTGGCCAGGGTGTTTTTCATACATATTTTTTTCAGTAAGAATGGATTTTCAAGTTGTCTAGTTTAATTTTCTTTACCTGGTTTCACAGACACTTCCCAGTGTTCAGGATGCTTTAATGTAAACACTGGGCTCACCTAGAGGATGTCCCCTGGTAAACTGACTATGCAAGCTCAGATTTTTCATAAGCTGGCCAGACCTCTTGAAGCAGTCCAAAGTATATGGTGTTAATGTATGGGAAGAGACTTAATCTACTTTTATATCCATTTTCAATAAACCACAATTTTCTCCAAAACATCTGCCTAAAACCTTTGCCTCCCAACTTGAAATGTGTTTCTGAAAGTAATAAAATTTTCAATTACACCAGCAAAGTAGATATTAACATTTATTTCTCTGAGTATCAGGACTTCCCATCCCTCAAGAGATGTCTTCTGTGTACCTCTGCAAACTTGATAAATGAAGTACAATAAATTCAACTGATGTCCCACCTTCATAGCAGGGTTATTGTAAAACAGGGAAAAGAATGATCCCATAGTAGGTGGAATCAGAAAAAATCTTCTCGTGTTCTTAGTATACTCAGAAATTTCTAGCAAAAATTAGGACAAAGTGTTTCATTCCCATATGTGCACGTACCTGTAAGGGCAGCTCGCCATACGCTTCACTCATTTAGAGAAAACATCCCTGGGATAGATGACCCAACTGTACAACAATAACAGCCTGATGATAAATTTAATGTGCAGCTTTGACCTACTGTCAACTCCATCTCCTCAGGACTTTCTCATTTCCTAGCCCCCTCAGCTGTGGCTCTGTCTTCCTCCATTTCTTTTGGCTTTGCTTATGCTTATGCTTTTCCTTTCCCTTTTTCTTTATTAAATTCAAACTACAGGACAAATGTTTCTTTCTCTTTGTCCAGGTATGAAGATTTCACCACTCTAGGCCAAAGGCAGGTGAAAGTCTACCCGATACTGGTGGAAACTTTGTACAGGCACAAAAAAAATCACCCTGGGAAACTATGGCATTTTATCTCATGAAGAAAACAATGCTCAAATGCCAATGTTGTTGAAGTGAAAGGAAATCTCTCCCTGGATTTCAGTTAACTGGTGCCTTGGTCCTGGAGTTTGGGACCAAGGAGCTGGGTGTTGTGAGGGGGCACTTGACGGTCTTGGCCAGAAACACGGCGATCGTGTCCCATGGGAGCTGATGCTGTGCCACTGCTCACTCTCACTCACCACCAGTGCCGTAACAAACACAAATGGTGTTGTGGAAAAATGGTCTTCATTGCCTCATGGGAAGATGTAACCCTCTGCAACCACCCTCTGTGGTCACCCCAGAGGAGTGTGCTGGGCTGGTGTCAGCCACACCTTCACTCTCTCCTTATTTCTTATGCTGAGAGAACACAAATAACATTCAAACATTATTATGCAGTCATTGGCCAACTTGGTTAACCATTTTGGTTATCTTAAGTGCTGTCCTTTTTACTTCAACTGACAGAGGAGGAGGGAGTCCAGGCAGGGACCTCCTCATCTGACCCATCACCCACACCATGACCACTACTGGAGAAAGGAACACAGAAACACATCTCTTTCTCCTGAAATACAAACCTAGTGAACACTACAAATTCCGAATTGCAATTAAAGCCATAGACCAGAGAAGGAAGATCATTCCTTAATTTTTTGCATGTTGGATGAGACAGAAAAAAAGTGATTGTGGTTCTTGGGTTTTAAAAAGGACAGAACAAATTGCCTGTCACAGTCAGAAGCCACTTGCTCTCTGAAGGGAGTCAGGCAGAGGAGTAACCACTGGGTGAATATCTGATCAACAGTTTGTTATTTTCTTTTCCTCTTTTGTTGTCCTGTTGTAGCTGCTGTCTGCCTGTTGTCTCCATGCCCAGTTGAAATCTCCCTGGTGATTCGTGTAGTGAAAGTAGGCAAGGAGGGCATGTGCTGTGATAGAAGCCTGTTCTCTAATCCTGCACTTCAGATTTCTTCTTGTCAGCCTGTCCTGCTCAACAGGTACATTGAAAACCTCCTATGAGTAATGAATCTGGCTGCTGTCAAAGAGCAGGAAATTGGGTGAGATGTTTTTTCCTTCCTTAAAATAACCTTAGACAAAACTGCACCTGCCTTGGACCCAGGTATGCGGGTAACCTAGGTACGGTGGGGCTCCCTGATGATTCTCCCCATACTTTATCAGAAGCAAAACAAAAATGCTCTTGATGCTGAAATAAGCTACCCTGATGTACAGACACCTGACCTGTGTAGTGGTCAGTCTGGTGACTTCTTCCCTGAAGAGGACTCCCAGACACCTGGGATATCTTGTCCTACCCGAACCTGCAGGCACCCAGCCCTGATGATTATTGAAAGCAGGTACCAAACCGAAGAGACCTTGGTTTTGGTCTCCTGCTCTTAAAAACCTGCTGCTTTTTGAAACCTATCCTGCCCATCTCCCTGCCAAGCTCCAACCTACACAGTGGATCTTGTTTTCTAGTGGCAAACCAGGGCTGGCACAGCACTCATGTCTGATGGAAATGGCAGTTTCATTACTCCTAAGGTGATTTGCTCCATGTGAAATGGGTGTGCTTGGCACAGAAAGATGCATGGCAGAGATCACAGACTGAACCAAAGGGTTTGGGGATACCTCATGCTTACTAAGAGGCATGGCCAGAAAAAGAGCTACCCATTCCCCTCTAAAATGCCCCTCTGTGTGCAGGTAACAAAGATATGCAGCCTGAATTGTGATAGTAGTTGGAAATGTTTTAAATTCCATTTTCAGGTCACATCTAGCAGGCAGGCAGGCTGTCATCAGTTCTGATTTTGCCATTTCATTTTCACTCACTTGCATTCATGTGGAAAGATCCTGGAGTGCCCTGGGCTGTGATCTGCTCAGTTCTATTTTTGGCTGTCTCCTTTCTGAAGTACGGTGATTTCTCACATGTTGTTGTTTTCCAATTATCACTTGTTGAGACATACCCCCTGGTTATATTACAAAGAGAATCAGGTGGCAAGTACATATTTACAAGTCTTTATTCTAAGGCACAGGAATACCTTATTGATCTGAGCTTTGAACTGAAGCTGTGGATACTCTTGGGAATTGTGTTTCTTCTGGGTGAGTTGACCCAGCCTCTAACTCTTCTTTGAGAAACAGAGAAAATAAAGTATCATCTAATTTACTTGTGTGTATATGTGACTAGAGTATCGGTGGTCCATTGTACAAGATTTAAAATAACCAAGTGTCTCCTACAACATGCTCTAAAGTTTCCATTGTATATGATATGAAACAGGCTTTTTTTTCCCAGTTACTGTTCACCCACTGCTCACCAAGCTGTCACACAGCTTCTTCCTTCATTTAAAAAGCTTAATCTTTTTGGTGTATTTTTGGTGTATAATATTACTTTGTAAAGCACTTTATCAGGAAAAGCAAGGATTTGTGGAGGGATGAGTGGGTGAGCTAGCAGTGCTGTGGCCTTTCTGTTTGCTCTGTCCCACTCACAAGATGCACAGGATTACCTTTGAGCTCTCTCAGCAGCATAAGTTTGAAAGCCAGAAAAAGCATGATGATAAATGAAATATTTACATTAGTAGGGAGCAGATGGGCTCATTTGCCATCAAAAATTAGCTCAATTATTGACAGAATTAAAATAACACCTCAAATACAGGAGAAAAAAACTCAGCAAGGAGGCTGGGGGTGGACAAGAAGTTGGGATGGAACACAGCTGAGACAGCTGACCCCGAACAACCAAAGGGATATTCCATACCATATGGTGTCATTGTTTGTGTATAAAGCTGGGGGGGAGAAGAAGGAAGGGGAAGGGGGGATATTCAGAGTAATGACATTTGTCTTCTCAAGTCACCACTAAGCATGATGGAGCCCTGCTTTCCTGGGAATGGCTGAGCACCTTCCTGCCCATGGGACAGGGTGAATCAATTCCTTGCTTTGCTTTGCTTGTGTCATGGCTTTTGCTTGCCTATTAAACTGTTTTTGCCTCAACCCATGAGATTTCTCACTTTTATCCTTCTATTCTTTCAGCTATCCTACCAGGAGGGGGAATGAGCAAGTGGCTGTGTGGGGCTGAGTTGACAGATGGGGTTAAACCATAACACTTCCCCATCATTCACCGTCCCAGCAGAGTCACAGGGTGGGTCTCAGGATTTCTCCAGTGCATCCCAGCTGCAACAATAGGACCAGCAGGGTCTTGTTTGAAACAGCCTTGTAATCAGTTGAGGCTCCCTTCTGTGTGAACGTGCAGCTCAGCGAAACCTCCAGTCACTGGTTTTCCTCCATTCTGGGAGCTCCCAGAAGTGGCAAAAATCCCAGCGAGAGCTGCTGAGAAGAGAGGATCTGCTTTCTTGATGCTGTGAGTATTTCACGGCTCATAACCTTTGATTTTTTTGGCAGCCACCTTTTCCTTTGCACCGCTGTGGTCAGCAGTTGTCTTTTCTTCTTGGAACTTGACTGAATTTTATATACGTATTTCTGTGGTTGCTGTTAGTTTGGTGAACAATTTATCCCAAGGTCCTTACACCAGCAGTTTTCCTCTTCCAATTGTTTGCTCACACCTGACAGAATGATTTCATTAGATCAGCTTCAAGCTCACAGAAGTCAATGTCCCAGTTTCTTTTAGAGAAGGCCATTGAGATGTGGTTCATCTTCTTGCTTGTAGCTTTGGAGATAAATTGAGATGCATCAACATTCTGGTAATTCCTGGTTCTTTCTCACCCGTGTTTTCATTTAGAGACATTTTTCTAGGCAGACAATAGACCTTTTATCCCCCTTCTTTCTCTGCATTCTTTGATTCAGAAAGTCACACTGGAGAACCAGCTCATAGAGTTTTTAATCTACAAGCACATGTATTCAGCCTATGGTGAGTTGTTTTGGCTCTAGTTCAGGTAAAAAAGAGTACCAGATGTAAATATGACAATTGTAGGGCCAGGGAAACTGAAGGAGAAAACCAGCATCTTTCTGAGAGCTCCAGAACGATGCACACAGTAAGTGTAGGAGCTTCCTGTCTAAAATATGGACTCCACAGGCCTGGACTGTGCAACATGACTTTGCACTTGGACACCTGGTCTTGGAGATTTCTGCGAGCAACAGTGAACAGAAGGAGTGCTGAGAAAGAAATGAAAGGTACAATCACACTGTAAAAATCATGGGCAACAAATTGAAAAGTTCAATAATAGCACCACATAGCTGGGATGGAAAATGCCCTAAAAACATATGATTGCTCTCTGCAGAGGCTTGCAGTTGAAATTTCTATACACTAAGAGGACTATTTCCTTATCAAATGTGACAGAAGGCAGAGCAGACTGTAAGGTTCTGTACAAATATGAACTACGGCCATTATTTAAAGCCACCCTACTGAATAATCTGACACCTGGAAATTCATTTACCAGTGAGAACAGTTATTTTGTCTGTGCCTAAGTCATATTTTTGAACCTTTCCTACCTGTCAGTCATTAAGTGAGAAATAATTATGAGATTGAATAGCATGTTAAGGGAAAAGTGAGTAGTATGAGGGAAAAAAAGGTCATTTTCCTCTCTTCAGCTTCATTTTCCACGTTCTCTTCTGTGCCATTCTCACCCTCTGTGATGGATTCATACCAATGTGAAGGAAGAATCAGGTGACCTGGAAATACTTCATTCTAAACGTGCACTCCTGATCCATGGAGCTGTCTGACAGAATAAACTGGTGTGGTGGATTTTATTGAAATGGTGTTTATTGAAAATAATAAGCAAGGGAGTTAATTTTTAAGGCAGCAAGGGTAAACTTGCTACAATTTCCCAAAGTTAATTAAAAATAGAACTGTGAGTGCATCAGTGTTCCTGTTAATAATAAATCAATAAACCAATGGGTTCAAATCACGGAATCAGTAAATTAATGCAGTAAGTAATCGAACTGGAGCCTGAGGTTGGCAATGAAAGGGATTACTTTGTACTAGCCCCATTTCCAGCTCTCATAAGAGCAAGGAACAGAATTCAAGGAAAAGCCCTTTTGTCTCTGGCTGCAGGCTGTAGTAGTCTAACCAGCATATGAAACTATTTAGTCAGTGAAGAATCATTTTAGTTTCAGGACCATGCCAAGGAGACATTGCAATCCCACCCTGTTTCACTTAGAGGATATGCAATTTAGAAAGTTCTCAGAGGTTCCTCTGTAATGTGGCCTTTTCGTGCTGAGCTGCTGCCAGTGGTTTCGGGTTAACTGTTCTCTCAAAATACCAGCAAAAGCTAGAAACTTCCCAAAGAAGATTAAAGACTCCTTTTGTGAGGTGAAAAATAAATGGTACAAAGAGGACCCACCTCTCCTAGGCTAGCTGCTCTTTCTCCTCCCAAGGCACTTCTTCCCATCAGCAAGTTGCCAGGCACTGCTCTTCCAACCCATGTGCCTTGTGGAGAGGCTGTTCTAACACAAAGCTGAACACGTCCTGTAGTAATGACTGCAGAAGAGTGGAAGTGGAAAAGTTACCTGAGATTTGACACTTTTCCTTTGCTTATATTAATGACTCCAAATTTGCTATTCTAGAGTAAAATTTCTATCAAATTGTTTATGGCACCTAGAAAACCACTCATGTGAATGTCACAATACATCCTCCCTCCAGATCTTCTGGATTAAGTGTCTCTTCTTGGACCACCCTCCCTGCCATCCCTGCCCTCTATTCCTACTGATCAGCCAAATAAGTGACAAAACTTCAGAAGAGTTTGAAATAATGACTTTATTTTATTGTTTGTTTTATTCAATTTCCTTTTAAAATCAAGCTGTCTTATTTCTCAGAAGAGAGACCTAAGCTCCTTGCTGTGTCTGTGACATTCTTGCTGCCCTGTCTTCATCCCGGCAATTTCAGGAAGTTATACTCTGGAAAACCAAATGCCATGCTATTTTCCAAACATTTCATGCATTTTCTTGTCAATACAGAATAGTGCAAGGAAAACAGCGAACTTGGAGATGTAGTGGAAACTGGAGATTTAGTTCAGGATTCACTGATGAAGTTTTGAGAGGCACATTTTTAAAGATTGTTGAAGATCCTGGCAGCTTGCAGGGTTTTTAGTACTAACTTCACAGCTGATTTGTAAGATTTTGAGTTTCTAACTTTCACTCAGATAAGTGCTTCAGAAATCAGGTGCAATGCCAAATTACACCCAAGGGGTGGTGGGTGCTTTGAGCAAGTGTAAAATCATCTTATTGGTTTATCTATGTTTAAAACCCCCTGTCACTGTGCAAAGTGTCCCAGTAGGTATCTTTTCCTATGTTTATCCATTTTGGTGTATTTCTTTAGTTAGGAGGGTGGCCGTCAGATGGAACACACTCTTTAAGAACAGACTAGGATATTATGATAAGCACAAGATGAGGAAGCCGAAACGCTCTAATTTTTATCCCTCAAATATAAAGTGGAAAAGATATTTCTGCCTTTGTTTTCTTGTGTAGAATATAGTGTGGGGAACAGTTCCCTACCTGCTGTCCGTCAGCACAGGCTATTACACAAGAGAGAGGATCAAATCCTAATCAGGGTGGGTCCAAAACCTGATACGGTACTATCAGCATAATTCCTATTCAGGCACAGTGAAGTCTTCCGTGGTCACTGGATCACAGCGAACAGTCAGAAAAACCAAATGACTGCTTCCAGCTGAAATCACTGTTATGGGACAAAGACTGGGGGTTCAGCCTGCTGGGCACAAACACATCACATCTGGCAGAGCAGCTGAGGATGTGCCACCACTGAGTAGAGGGCTGGGTGGGCCATGATATCCCTGCCATAGACTTCTATGGCAGACGGGGAAAACATACAGGCAGGCTTTACTGGATTTGACATATTTTTAATGAATTAGAAAAAATGCATGGTAAATTCATTAAGACTTTTCCGTGGCGGTCTCTAACCAGAGTCCCCTAGCCAGGATCTGAAGGACTTGAAACAAGATGTAGAAGATTTCCCCTTGGATGAGGCCCAGATAACATACTGGAAGGATAAATGCACACTTCTCACTGTCTTTTATTCTTTGTAAAACGTTTAGGCTTAGATCTTCCCTGGAGATAAACTGTCACGGATTCACTCATTGCAGCAGGACCGCAATAATTTACAAAGGACCTGTGCATTTTAAATCACGACACTTACGGCCGAGAGAGAAGGAATATTGCAAACCACAGTCTCTCCTGAAGGGCCAGGCCCTGGTCCCCGCCTTGCTGCTCTCCCTAACCCCACTCTAAAGCCAGGTTCGGTGGAGGTTCTCTCTTGTCCACCAGCACCCGGTGTGACCAGGGCACAGGGGCTGCAGCCAGCGCAGCTCAGTGCCCATCGTGTGCCCATGGAGGCCAAGCCAGCATGGCCCCGGTCCCTGTGTTCAGGCTCCCTGTGGAACCCTGGGGCCCCCACACTGGCTCTATAGCCATCCCTGGGCTCCCCAGGGAGCTCAGGATGCCTCACACCCTCCCACAGCACAGTCAGAGTCCAGGGCCCTGCATCCAGCCCGGCCTCACCAACCCCCCAGCCTCCCACCGGATCCTTTGCAGACCTCCGGGTTTCCACTGAGTGTCCCTCTGAAGTAATTATTGCTGAGGGCCGCATGCTGAATCCGCAGAGCCCATTAATCACTTTTGCTGAGGCACAGGGACTGTTTGTACAGAGTTTGCAGAGATTATCGCCCTGGCTCCGGGATTTGTCACGCTGCATTACAAATGGTGCTTTAGTGAGCTCCTTAGGTCCCAGTGGGCTATAACCTGTCTGAGGCAAAGGCAAATATTGTGGAGCAGCAGAGATTTCCCAAGAAGGGGCTTATCTGTTCCAGATTGCTTGATGGTATAAATAGGACTTCGATATGTGAATGCAACTAATTCCTCAAGGGTTACATTTGATAATGGCACGGAAATTAATCTTCAGTCACAGAAATAACACTGGCTGGTTCAGGGAGTTCAAGTAAAAGCCTGTAGAGATATCCACTATCCCATCAAAAATATTGCTTTATTTTCCCTTTTGATAGAATTAAATTATTATTATTGTAACCTGCTGAGATTTCTTTTTTGTAGATGTTCTAACTAGGATTAATTCACTAGTAACCAAAGGAAAGGGCACAGCAGCCACAAACCAGCTGAGCCTCAAGCACCAACCTGCATGAGTGGGAGGCTGAGCCAGTGTTCCCGGCTTTCAGATCCACTCTCCCATCCAAAACGCAGTAGAAGGGTGAACCAAGATGGGGCACCCTAAGATATACCACACAAGTGGTCCTTACCACTAGGCAGATGAGTAGGATATCAAGAGAAATTTATCGAGGGAACAAGACACACTGTTTTGGCCCAATCATGAAAAAAAGATGTCGAGAAATCCTTTAGAAAAAAAAAAAACCAAACGTGAAAGCAGGGCATTAGCCTTCTTCAGCATAATGGTACCAGGTACGTTTGTGGCAGAGGTAAGCTTGTGTTTAACTGAAGGGTAGCTAAAAAAGCCTTAATCAAACGTGTTTTTAAAAAAGCACACATGAAATCAAAGTTTTGTTACTTAGAAGTTTGGTAATTATGTATTTTGAGCAATCCTACCGCCTGCAGCTTGAGTCAGCGAGCTACTTCAGAGAGTTCTGGAAGGCACAAGTGAACAGATGGTGTGTTTGTGACACCATCAGGTAGTGGGCAGTGAATATTAGTAAACTGGCAAGTATCCACCAAAAATTATTCCAAAGCACATAATTAAATATGTTATAAATAACAACAACAGCAACATCTAATAAAGAAAAATAAAAATCAATAGTTGAACAGGAAAGAATGTGGGGAGGAACCAAGATTTTTTTCTGATGAATTATAGGGCCTTATTTCGTATCTTTTTGCTAGTCCATTACACACAGAGACCAATTAAAAATATTATAAATTAAACACCCCTCAAATATCCTATATAACTGAAGCTAATTGTCTATTTTGATACTGTCAAGCACATGTATTAACAATGTTCCAGTTCTCACTAGCATGAAGAGGTAAATACAGACTTGAAAACAAATCCTACAGACATCACAAAAGGCCAAATTGATGGAAGAAAATTCCACTGACTGGCATAAAGCAATGATTTGTATGAATGCCATATCCCCATTTTAATTTTACTATCTTCATCTCAAAAGCTTGGCAGGCCTGCCTGGGTTCTGATAGCACTGATCTTTGTGCAAATCTATCTCTGACTCAAGCTTGACACAAATGGTGTTGTTTGTGTTCAGGGCAGTAATAAATCTGACTTCTTTTCTACACAACGCATAAAGAAATACTGCAATTCTGTGGGCATTCTGATGATGATGTAGAACCCCTTTTTTTTAAAATATCCAGGTTAATTAATATAAAAAATCCAATCTGAACAGAGTGAACATATTCTGAGAGGCAAAGGAGTCAAAGCCTACAAGTGGGATAAAAATACAGACATAGGACTTGGGGGAAGATTCTGGCTATAGACACGCAGCCATGTAGCCTTTGAGGACTACAAGAACCTTGTGAGGACATGCAGAGGCAGGCAAGAAGGCTGAGGCTCGGACACAACTGAAACCGGCCAGAGATGTCAAGAAGAATGAAAAATGGGTCTTTGGACGCACAGGCAATAAGCGGAAACACAGGGAAGACATAGGACCATTGCTAAACAGGGCAGGGAAACTACTGCCAGGCCACTGCCTATAATATTTGAAAAATTGTGGAGATCATGGGTGGGATCAATACTGGGACCCATGGTGCTGAACTTCTTCATAAATGATCTGGATGACGGGATTGAAAGCAGCCTCACCAAGCTTGTTGATGACACCTGAGTGACACCTGGGTGGTGACATGGACGTGTCAGAAGGGAGAGACATCTTACAGAGAGACATGGACAGGCTGGAAGAGCAGGTGAGCCAGAACTGCATGAAGTTTAACAAGTGCAAGGTCCTGCACCTGGGACAACACAACCAAGGGCCCAGAACAGGCCGTAAAGATGGATCAGAGGGCTGGAGAACCTGCCCTGTGAGGGAAGACTGAAGGAGTTAGGTCTTTTCTCCCTGAAGAAGAGAAGGCTCAGGGAGAACTCAACACTGTATTCCAGTATTTAAAGGGTGGCTACAAAGAGGACAGAGTCTGTCCCTTCATGAAGAGTCACATAGAGAAGACAAGAGGCAACAGGAACAAGTGTCACTGGCAGAGGTTTCACGTCAACATAAAAAAAAAAAGATATTTTTTACAGTAAGAACAATCATTCAGTGTGACAATCTCCTCAAGGATATGGTGGAGTCCCCATCACTGGAGGTTTCCAAGATGTGATTGAACAGGATGCTAGATAATCTCACTTAGGCTCCCTGACCTATGAAAGGTTGGACCAAATGATCTTTCAGGGTCACTTCCAAACCAGGCTGATTTATGATTCTATCATATTCAAATTATCATTTACATCTTAATTTTAGGGTACAAGGATACCATCATAAGCCCAGTGTGTGGCTGACTTTTGCTTAGGATTTACGGTGTGTTGGGCAAAGACTGGGCTCTTCCAACAATGTCAGCATATTAGCCAGTTGTCTTCTGAATGTTGTTGTCTAGTTGTCTAATGGTGCCAGCCCCTGAAGAGCTTATGAGCTCAGGGAAATACGTACGCTATTATTCCACAGGCAAGAAGCCAACACAGGTTCAAGAGCAATGGCATTCAGCTCAAGCAGAGGGTCTGTGGCAAACAAAAAGCTGAATGCAGAGTTCCTGTCCTGCACCTTTTCTCACAAGACTTTTCCTGTTCGTGCTCTTCCATGAAGAACATCCAGCAGAATCCAGGGACTCTCTGGTCTCTTAGGCTGACTAAGCTGAAATCTGCTTTCCTGTTAGGTGCTGCTCTTTGTGATGCAGAAGACATTTCAGCTTGGAAAAGAGATGAATGAGGGGAAATATCACCGATGACTATGCAGTCACGAGTGGCATGGGAAGGGTGACTAAGGGTCCCTGCTTAAACTTTCACCCATTACAAGGGCCAGCTTGTAGATAGCACATTCAAAACTGATACATGAAAGTATTTTTCATGTGTTCAAGTTGTGCAGCTCCTTACCACAGAAAATTAGAGGCTTAAAGTTTACAGTTTCAAGGAGAGACTGGACAAATTAGTGAAAGAGAGATTCATTGTCTGATGTTAAAAACAAAATATTTTTCTGGGGTTGGGAACTCCCTAACAAATTGTCAGAAAGTTGGAAAGTTTGGGAAGCACCAAAAAGATGTTTTGTCAATTTTCATAATATTCCTAAGGAAGAGCTTTCAGCCACTATTGGAGGTGTGATGCTGGGTGAGACAGATTTTTGGACCAACTCAGAAGAGCCCTGCTTGTATTCTTGGGAGCTGAAAGAGAGGTCAGGGTGGAAAGAAGGAGCCAGGAATTCTAGAAAAGTGCTCTCTTCATTTTTTCTGAAAACCTGCACGTCGAAATGGGTGCCAATTCACAGAGTGAAAAATTTCCTCAGTGTTTCTCCAAGACAGTCTGAAAAAGTAAGTGCCCTGAAGAGTCAAATCAGTAGCATCTTTGGCCTCAGAGGAATTAACATGGCAAAATGATCATTCTGGATCAACTAGAAGTCAAGACTGCAACAAGAAACTTTTGAGGCTCCCTACTGAGCTCCTTGAAGGAGATTAGACTTTAAAAAACCCCCATACCATGCTCTGGGTCATGATCTCCACAGCCAGAACTGCTATCCCAGACTATTGCTGTGAGTACACTCAGGAGCAATTAAGTGAATGGATTCACCCTATCAATAATGGCATGAGTCGGTTGCTCCTGGATGTAATATCTGTGTGCTGGGCAGTGAGCCACGTGCAATGTTAGGCAAGCTCTACAGCAGAATGATTGGGCTGCAAACCTGCCAGTGCTGCAAAGTGTGTGATATTGAGAAACCATAAAGACACAGAGTGTTTGTCATCATGAGACCTACATTCTTGGAGCTCTTGGGTTATCAACACAGGATCTGTGAGTAGTTTAGTCAGTCCAGCTCCCTGTTTTAAAAAGGCAGAAACTGAGTCACAAAGAACAATGAGGTTTTCTTAAGGGAATTGGAATGATTTTTAAAAAAAATTTGTTCATGGTTTATTATTTTGTTCCCTACTCTCCTTGACTGCTGAGCCATTTCTGGTTCACCTTTTGCTGCTGACCAATTCTTTCCTCCAGTTAACACTAAGAAACCATTTATATATTTTTCTTTCTTCTTTGATTTCTTTAAATCCCAGTGACTACTGCCTCTTGTCTTCCTTCCAGCTCTTGACTATGAGTAGTTTTTAATTGGACCCTTGTTAACAGCTTCATTGTTTCCCAGTATCCATACACAGAGCACAGCTGCATGCTCTCCCTCTCAACCGCAGGAGAAGAAAGCAGAAAATAAAGTCCCCCTGAGAGAGCCCAGCCTGTCTCTTTCATAACAAGCTGTAGCAACTTTTACAAAATGACTGCCTCTGTGGGCAGACAGCTGAGCTCTCTGAGACAAATCTGGGGCTCATAGTGCACAGACATAGTAATTATCAGAAATACATCACAAGCCCCTCTCCTGGAATTAGTTAGGCCATTCCTAAATCACAAGGTGCAGTCTCTCTCTCGCTTCTGACTCTCTGGGTACAAAAACTTTTGCTTTCTGCCATTCTCTCTCTGAACACTGCAATCTTTCTCCCTTAAATTGTAAATGATAACACCTGCTGGGGCTCTTATTTGTTCATTTCTGTATCTCCGGCTGCTCCCTGTGTGAGATATTACACCCACACAGAGGTATGAAATATGCAGTAGCTGCTTGTGAAACTTCTATCTGGAAGATGCAATGAGTATAAATCATGGTATTGTTCTGACGTTCTTCATCTTGTCCCTGACAGAACATGTTCAAAAAACTCCAGGAACACTCTAAAGCTGATGCAGAAGTCATTCACAGTGTACCACCGTAGCTGAAAACAAATGAGCAGGACTGCTCTGGACATCCTATTTTCTTTTCCCCACCAGGATTTATTTACTCTTGAAGTCATACCATATTCATATTTACTGTAATGATTCATAAACATCCCAGGTTCCAGAAGCTTCTAATTAACTCATCTATTTAGTGTCATTAACAGATGCTCAGGGAGTGATTTATTGTACAATACAGGATCACACCAACATACAAATGCAGCCAATTGAATTGGCAGGCAGTCTAGATAAATATCTTCTGCTGCTGGTAGATGAGACTCTGTCCTAAATTCAGCCTAATGCCCTGCAGACTGTGGCTGACATATTATTGTTTTCTTCTTCTATCACTCTGCACATGTAGCATACATAGTACTACAACACTGGTTATTTCCCTCTCTTTTAAAAGAAAGATTTAGTGAGGTACTGCCTAGGATTTGGGGTATATATTTATGCTGAGAAAAATCAATAGCCCCCCAGAAGTTTTTTTTCGTGCTTGTTTTAATTTACCTCTGGCTTTCTGTAGTTTCAAAACTGAAACCAGTCCCTCTGACACTCTACAGCAAAATGATCCCAAAGTTCATTTAAAAAGTTATATTGGGAATCCTGCCTATACTAGAGTTGTGGCCACAACTCCCGACCATTTATTGATAAATAAGGCAGTGGCTTTTTGGGCAGAACACGGAGTGAACACCTAGAACAGCAAAGTTAGCTCTACAGTGATGTTTTCCGTAGGCCTGGGGATGCTCCCAGTGACTCGCACAGCTGAATTACTAGAGAAACTCGTCATGGTTTACAGCCCGGGCCACCTAAACCGGACCAAACCCTGGCAGGCAGAGGCAGCACAGCCTGAGAGCATCCACACGGGGCCGTTCGCCGGCAGCCGCGCTGGTGGTGTGTGCTCCGAGCAGAGCCCAGCCCGGGCAGAGCCAGCCCGTCCAGCTGGGCTCGGGCTTACAGGCAGCTCTGAGTGATGCTGATTTAATGGTATAAATACAGCCAGTCAGTTTGGCCTGGACGGGCTTCTTTTTTTTTTTTTTTCGGGTTTCCAAATGGTTACAAAACACGGTCTGATTGCTTGTTTCCTAGGCAGGAGCTCTCTACCAAAGCTGACAGATAAGTTATTTACCTGGCTGGAGAAGTGTTGCAGCTATGCAGACAAATTTTACAGCTTTTCTCTTAAGAGCTCACTCCCTTTACATTCCAGTTCTTCCCAATGGCAACACCATGACTCAGTTTGTGTTAACAAAATGCTAAGGAAACATAGATAAATATTGTTTTAAATTCCTTAAGGTGGAGTCATTAGATGACTATTAAAATACTCTTTTTTTTTTTTTTTTTAGGAATTAGGTTTTTGTCTGTCTATAAGTCTTAAAAAAAAAGTGGATTTAAGCTTTATGTTTTAACTACACTGAAAGGACCTACTGCAAATAATTAGGGTGTTTTCCTCTCTATTTTTAAAAACAATATTTTTAGTAAGGTTATTGGGTTTTAATATACTTTTGACTCACAATGAGAGTAAACCTTATTTACAGCAGTGATGTCTGTGGGTGGGTTTGGGGAGGGGGAAGAAATACAAGCAATATTTACAGGAGAATGCAAAGTAAAACATGGGACTGTACCAAAATGAGTGAAGGGGAAAAGGCTATGATGGCTTGAGAAAGGCAATATACACTACACAAATATGCTACATTAATATATTTTTAGGAGTTACTAAATTTCTCCTCAGGATTCACTTTGTCAATCAATGTAGGAACAATACCATGATGAGTGTGACTGTTAATAATTTCAAATACACTGTCATCTTTACTATAGCACCCTTCCTCGCTGCTTCTGTCTCTCACAGTCCATTCCCAAGATGCATGTGGTCTTGTACGGAACAGTAAAGGCCCAGTCCACTCATAACAGCCGTGTTAGGAGGAATTGCTTGGACTGCAGCTACAGCAGCAGTGTCCTGGGCACCTTCCTGCCCTGGCCAGAGGGATATTCTGCAGATTCTAGGGAATGGCCCTGCAGTTTCTAATAAGACTGGCTAAATCCCATCACTCAAGCTGGTTTCTCAAACTCTGTGAAAACAGCTGTCCATGTGATTTGAAAGGCTAACAGGAAGCATCACACAGTACAGCTGTGTACTCCAGATGTTCAAGAACCTGAGCAGACAATGCACAAAAAAACTACCTTTGCAAACATGATGCACAGGCTGAAGAATTGTTTAGAGCACATGGATTAAACTCATGTAGATGAAGAAACAGAAAGCTTTCCTTTTAAGAACTACATCTTGGTTAAGAAGAAATGCACTGAGAAAAGTTAAAAATCTGGCCAGTGATGACTGGGAACAGTGTGAGAGCAAACCTATGCCACAGCAAGTGCTATAATGCATACCCCTCTATTACGTCATCTCAGTCACTCACTTCTGACTTAATGCCACCAAACATGTAAGGAGGCATGGGAAGCAATAGCTACTAAAGAAAATTGGGTACTTGAAGCCGATTTCGAAACTCCTTTGTGCTGCTTTAGGCTGTGATACAGTTAGTTTTCTTCACAGTAGTTGTGTTTTTGCATTTGTGCTGAAAACAGTGTCAGGATGTTTTTGTTGTGATTGAGAAGTGCTTACACAAGATCAAGGCCTTTTCTGCCTCTCACCCCACCAGCAAGTAGGCTGGAAGTGCACAAGTAGTTGGGAGGAGACAAAGCCGGGACAGCTGATACCAGCTGACCCAAGGGATATTCCAGACCATTCGGCATCATGCTCAGCATGTAAGCCGGGGCAGAAGGTGGGAGGACATTCAGAATGACAGTGTTTGTCTTCCCAGGTCACCATTACACATGCTGGAGCCCAGCTTTCCTCGGGACGGCTGAACACTTGCCTGCCCATGGAAAGTTGTGAATCAATTCCTTTTTTGCCTCGCTTTGTGTGTGGCTATTGCTTTCCCTATTAAACTGTCTTTATCACAACCCACAAGTTCTCTTACTTTTACCTTCCTGATTCCACCTCAACGTAGGGGCAGTTGAGTAAATGGCTGTGTGGGGATGAGCTGCTGGCTGGAGTTAAACCACGACTCTCCTCCAACCCAGTTCTGCTCTGTTCATAACCTTACAGAACAGTGAAACAGGCAGCAGGGCCCGAGTCCCATCACCATCAACAGCCCTCTATTTCAGGACTCCTGCACAGCTGGGCTATGCTGTGAGAGCATTAGGTGTTAGCCAGCACTTTGATTCAGCACTTTCAAGTTGTATTCCTCCTATCTAAAAATTAAGAATAAACTACAGATGAAACAGACAGACCAGAGATGCCATTATATTGTCAGAAATATCAACACAATTGCACCTCTGTGATCTTCTTAATAAATGAAGATCAAGAACAACAGACAAATCGGTTGACATGGCATTTACAGAGTAATTCAGTCTGGATAGGACTTTCGAGGGCATGTGGTCACTTTGCAAAAGAGTTAACTTTTGTATTCAATTAATAAGGATAAATAAGCCATTGTGTTATTTTTAGGTCAACTTCATATTCTCTAACAGACTAATTGTCAAAACTAGTCTTAATAAGAATAGCAACCTTGATTTCGAAAGAAATCTAATACCCCATCAAAATCCATACGGAAGTCAAGAAGCATTTCTAAAAAACTGCTACATATGATGCGAATTCTGACAGGAACTGAGATGCTGGAGAGAATAATGAAACATGAGGGCTCCTAAATATTTTGTCACAAACCCAATTTCTAAATAACGGAATTATTAGGACAATAACCTGCAAATGTCAAGATACAGCAATAAGCAGACCACCTAATAAAAATAAGTTTTAATATTAACAACTCAATTGCATGTGACTGCATAATAATCTTTCTTTTTGCAGAGTTCAAACAACGTTCAAGCCCTGTGTTGTTTACATAGATGGGCTTATTCTCCTTCATTCTTCTGCACTGACGGCACGGCTTCTGCTTTAACTCTATTTCGCTTTCTTTTTCTTCTTTTCTTCTTTTGAGCAGAAGGTTCTTGACCCTCCTGTGTTTTCTTCTTTTTTTTCTTCAGACAGCTGAGTGGATTGGGGCCACCTGCCCTTTTGCGTTGTCTCCTCTTTCCACCTTCTTGCTTTGCTAGTCCTTCTTTTTCTTTAAGCTCCACAATATTTTGTTTTTGGTACTCTGGAACAAGCTGATTTGTCTGCAACTTTTGAACAAATGCCAAAGATTTAGGAGAAGGTTTGTCTAACACCATCGTGTTCTGAATAATAAAGAGGAGAGGAATGCCAGGCTTCTTTTTCACTTTGTTTGATAAGTCCTGGTCCTGCAAAATTAAATACTTCAGTCAACATTTTGGGATTAAATTATATTTGCAATTCAAATGCACCTACTTTTAATACCAAACTATGAAGATAAATTACATTATGAAAAAGATAAGAAACTTAATCCAGCAGATTTACACGGCAGTGCCTTTCAGAGCAATTAAAATTTCAACTTCTCTCCTAATTAGCTGTACTGATGATGGAAAATTTATCAACATTTCCTTTCTATCCTCATGTATATGCACACATGAATTTTTTGAGGAAAAAGTCCCAGTTCACTGGTATGAAGACCACCACTCCACAAGAAATAATTTCTGCCACAAATCATCTTAAATTCTTTTATCTTACATGACTATACAGAATTCTACTATAAACCTTTTTATATATATCATGTATCGTATATACATATAGTGCCAATAAGAAATCCAGGGAAAAAATGCCTTTCTTATTTGTACAGTTATTTACTCTTTAGTCCAAAATTTCTAAAATGGATGTTCGACACTTAATTTCACTTTTCAGACTACTGTGAAAACAGGTCAGGGAAGGGGATGCACACAAAAGCAATATGCAAATTAACATTCATGAGTTGTTTTCTTAAGTCAATAAGTAGTCAGTATGTTTTCTACACTTTCTGCTAAACTAAGCAATAACCCTATAAGGTAAAAAAAATCTAGTCATTCAAGTAAGAGAAAAGATTCCCTGCTTCATAATTAGCAAACACATTTAAGAGTGAGTAAGGTTTACATGATTAATTCCCACAAACTACGTAAAAATCTCATAATTGACATTAGTGGAGGCTTCCTTATCTCTAGGTATGAAAGCATCACTTGAAATGAAATGGAGTTAATGTTTCCCAAGAGCTTTTACCTGTGTAGCGATAAAGAAGTGATGAGGGTTGCCGTCTTCAATCATGGAAAGCAAACAGGTGGAACCACTCACAGGATCCTTGTGGTGAGAACAGTTTCGAACTTCAAATCTCTGGGCAATTAATTTTGCTCCATACAGTGCTTTCCCCAAGGATTCCAGTTCTTTTATAACACATCTGAAAAAAGAAACAATAAACTCACTTTTTTTATAACAGCAAAAGGCTGACATGAGTTATTTAAGAATGAGTAATGCCCAGCTGTTCAGGCTCTACGATTTGTAAATGGCACCCAGAAATCTGAAAGCAGTAGCCCATCTGAAGACACCAGCAAGGCTTCCTTGGTTGTAAACATGATTAACCAGTAATAACTTTATATTAAATGATTTTAAAATATTTCACATCAGTGAATATGCTGAGTCCTTAAAATTATGTTTGTATATCACCTAACATATGAACTACTACTTAACAAATTTTTTAAAAAATTTATTATTAATTATTAAATTTCAAAATTTAATTCCTATTTAAAAACGGAAGTAAAGAAGATCTGGGGAACAACAGGCCAGTCAGTCTCACCTCTGTGCCTGGCCAGATCATGGAGCAGATCCTCCTACACTAAGGCACGTGGAAAAAAAGGAGTTGACCTGTGACAGCCAACATGGTTTCATCAGGGATAAATTGTGGCCTTAAGGATAATGGTGGCCTTCTATGACAGGGTTACAGTGCTGATGGATAAGGGAAGGGCAACAGAGTCAGCTGCCCTAAGTGAAAGCTGGTCAAAAAGAACAACAGATACTGTTGAAAGAAGAAGTGGCATTTAGACAGGACAGGAATACAGTTTGGATCAAAGCCATTCCTGAATCTCTCACAGCTAAGGATGTGACTTGATACTTTATACTGTTTAGAAGTACAGGCCAGTTCTGTATGCCGTGTAGGATGGCTCAGGGTGTTTTCTGAGCCTAAGTATACATCTTCCTGGTATTTTCACTACTTTCCTCCATGATGGGCAGTTGGCTATTCTGTCACTGCAGGAATACAAGTGAGGGAAAATTTATTATATACAATATATATATATCAAGCAAAACCAAAGGCAACTTCGACACGTAGTGTGCATGCTTTACTTCCACGTCTTTCTCTAGTACACCCTTGTCTTCCCCTGAGAACAGCTACTTTGGAAACAAGCCCGCACTGGCATGCTGCAGCTCCAGCCAGGCAGGAATGCCCTCCCTGGACAGGAGATCTCAGCTTGCATTTGCTGTTCCCACTTCGCCAAGAACACGCCGGGGGTGAGAGGAGACCCACCCGGTCCTCCCTCGCACGCCGGGGTTACCCCTGGCCCCGCAGTTCCCGCCACCTTCGGAAAGGCAGCTGGGTCTCAGAGAAGCTCCGACCCTCCCGCAGGTTCCCCACAGCGCCTCCTGCTCGCCGCTCCCGCCCCGTACCGCGTGGTGCAGAGCTGCGCGGCGCCGCCCAGGTACCCGGGCAGCTGCTCTCGGATCTGGATCTTGTTGCGGAGCGCGGCCTGGCAGAAGGTGCCGTCCAGCAGCACCTGGAAGGGCTCGCGGAACTGAAAGCTGTGCCTGTAGAAGCCCATGATCTTCTTGGCGTGTTTCTGCCGCGTCACCCCCATGGCGCCCGCACCGCCCGGAACGGCCGCGCCGGCCCCGGAAGCTGCGCCGGGCCCGGGCGGGGCCTCCTGTCACGGCCGGCGAGCCGGGACCGGCCCGGCCGGCGCTGGGGCCGCGGTTCCGCCCCTGGGAGAGCCGGGGAGCTCTCCCCCCACGCCTGCCCAGTCCCGTACACGGGTTACCTGAGGGCTGGTTCAGTGCCCCCTCTTGTGCGGTGCTGTGCTGGCTCCTGCCCTTCGCTAAGAGCAGAAATACACGCTTTTCTTTTTTTTTTTTTCCTTATCCACTGGAGTGATAAAATTACAATTGCTGTCGCAGAGACTGTAGTTTAATTGCACATCAGCCTACAGAATCACAGAATCAATTCGGTTGGAAAAGACCTCTGAGATTATGGAGTCCCATTTATGACCGAACACCACGCTGTCAACTAGACCATGGCACCAAGTGTGACATGCAGTCTTTCCTTAAACACCTCCAGGGACGGTGACTCCCACCACCACCTCCCTGGGCAGCCCATCCCAATGTCTAATCACCCTTTCTGGGAAGAAATTCCTCATAAAGTCCAATTTAAACCTCCCCTGATGCAGCTAGAGACTATATATATCCTCTTGCTAGTTGCCTGGAAGGCTTAGGATGGCTTAGGAATACTTTGGAAGGCTTATTCAACACCTGTTTATATTGTTTGTTTGTATTGGCTACATATTGCTCAATGTGCACAAAATGGAAGATGAAAAGCACATATTCTACATTTTAATACTACTTTTCCCTTTTTTATTTTTTTTTAAAACTTTCTTGTGGTTTTCGGGTTTTTTGTTTGTTTTTTTGTTTTTTTTCCAGTGACAAATAGTTCAATTTCACTGCAGTCTGGAGAAACAGCTGTCACTCAAAAAGCTATTGCACAAACTCCACCCTTTCCAACAGAAAATATCAGCACACCAGACATCTGGCATTAAAAACCTGAACTTAATGCCCCTGTGTTACGCAGGCAGAGAAATGTGATACCTTAACACCATCAAAACGATAATTGGAAGCATATGTCCTTCTATGCAGGTTTCACGTGAGACGTCTTTCTGCAGGGGACAACTGTACTGCAAGAAAAAACATGGCAAGTACCTGCCAGTTAGCTGTAATCAGTCAGGCTGCTCTAAGGTCATTTAAGCAAATACCCAGCTGTCATACTTGTCTTTTTGCTAGCAAATAGATATGGGAAATGTGTGCTTCCAAGCAGGTTAGTTAGTGTTAAGAGAAGCTGAAAAATAAAGCATTTGATTACTATTCTAGAAATTCAAATCAACAGGCAATTGAGAATATTTTCCATGGAATCCAACTGTGCTGCTGACAGTATTTTTCTGCTATTAAATCCTTCTTTCCGGCTGTCTTCAGGGGACAGTTGCACATGCTCATGAGTATTATGGACATACATGGATATATGCCTTATTATGAGCTAAGTGATATGTTGAATTCATTATTAAACACAGTCCTAAATATAAAAGTCTTTATTAAACTTCAGTTCTGTGGCTGATGTGTTCCCATAGTGCTATGATGACCCAGTTCTTCCATCTAACTGCACAGTTTCATTATTTAAAATATTAGACAAAAGCACTCAGCAAGACTCTGAAGTAAAACCGTATTAGGTTAATTATTTTTTCTTCAAGTGGTGTTTTGTTTGTTTGTCTGTTTTTGGGTTTTGTGTATGTATGCATGATGACAACTAAGTAACTGCCCAAAGAGAGGCAGTTATTCCATATTAAGAACATTTTCCACCCCTGACAGCTAGAATGAGGAATCTGTAATGATAACAGCTGCTATTGCAGTATGGAGATAAAAAGAGAAAACAAGTAAATAACAGCTTGAACTAGTTTTTGAACTAAGTGCAAAATAAGATGTAACCCAGAGTAGGGTGTTAAATACCATTGTGATGAGATACTGTTTCCCTGTTCAGTTGGTAAATATTATCATCACAGACAAGCTGTAATGCGACTGGTATGGTAAAATGAGTTCAGAGGGCTGTGTAACAGGCAAAACAAAACACAGATTTCTCCTTCATTGTGCAGAAGATAGCATTAATTGGATGACAAACTACTTGCAGTACCATTCTGTAAATTTTATTTCACTTCTATGCAATTCTTTTAAAGTTTCTTTGTAATAAATTTTAAATGCTAAAAGTAATGTCTGTAAGAGTACTAAAGCAGTGCAGAGAATTACAGTACAGAAATAGAAGTCCTTGATTGCTGCTGGACAGATACAGGTCCAGGGTACAGTTCTGATCTAACAAAACAGTTCATGTCACTTTATCAATACTATTAATACCTTGTGGGTAAATGTACAGTACTTATGAAAAGAAGGTGTCACTGAAAAAGAAGACGACCTTCTTTCGTTATATCCAAAGTGGTAGGAGAGCTTCATGCTGACCTTCCCAAACCTGCAAAATGGTGAGCGGGAAACCAGGCTTCACCAGTTACACTGCACACAAAATGTGCACCAGCAGAAAATTGGGTCTTTGCAGAGCAGACTATCTCTTGGCATATATGAGTTCAGCTCTGTTTTTGAAATGCTAGGTACTGCTGTAGTAGAATTAAATGACAAAATTGCTGTGACATGGATTACTTAAAGCAAAAGCTGTTCTTTATCAAAAGAGCTTTGATGGAGGCCTAGTAACAAGGATTTACCTTAATAGCTGGCACTTGGCAAATGCTTGTAGCTTTGTGAGAAAACAGCTTCTGATTCTCCCAAACTTGTCCTGTGTCAGAGCTTTTAAATCTGAATGTGTTTCTTTTGGGCAAATGTGCTCTGTGGTTATCTGCAATAAATCTTATCACCATGTTTAAATATGAGAAATGAACTGACTTACAAAAAAAGAAAAGGGTAGGGTTTTCAATTACATTTGGAAACAAAACTATAATAAACACAGGCCAGTAAAACATTGTTGGAGTGTATCTGAAAGTACTTCCCTAGGTGTATTTTTTCAATTCTTCTGAGACATGTATAGGCCATAGAAGATTCAGAAGCATTTATTGCTAAATTATATTTGTCAGAATGTATATTATTCATTACTGGCCCTCCTTTCATTGCTCTGGGACTGGGCTTGAGCTTTTGAATTTTAACCTTCATCATGTACATCCATCTTTTACAGTGCCTATTTTTCTGTTATCTCAAGGGAAGGCAGCATCTGGATTTACAATAACTATAGCTGTGACAAGCTCTGTTTTTCCTTTATGGATTGGTATGATCTTAGCAGATGAGAATTTTGTGTATGACAAAGCTTTCTGCACTTTTCTGGCTCTACTGTTACTATACTCTTTAGTTAAAAAATTACTTCTGGCTTAAATACCATAACTGCCCATCACTGTGTGTCCCACATTAACTGTCTTTTAAATTGTGTATCATACAAAGCACATATTCAATGTAGAAGTTGGCATATTTAGTTTCACAACATACTGGTGGCCTGCAAGGGTAAAAAGTAAAATACAGCAGATACAAGTGCAGGTTTTAAGTGACTGTTTATAGCAGCACATACTTTGAGAATGCTCTGGAGAACAAAGATTTTGCAGGCAACTTTACCTTTCTTACTGGAGCTGAAAGAAATTATAGGGCTGAAAATAATCAGTGGGATTCTTGACAGCTTCTCTAATGTTATACCAGCTTTTCTCCCTTTTTTTGTCTTTGAGCTAAATTCCCATCAAAGATGAACAGAATCAGGAATTACCCAATTTAACTAAAACTTTTGTGTTTCTGAATAGATGCACACTACCGATACACATCATTCAGTTTATGCAGCTTTTTTGGTTGATGCAGCCCTTTAAGATGTACATGTTAAACAGCTGTTTTCATGCTGCTGTAAGGACACTCAAGGGCATCCTTTCAGAGCAGCCTCCCTGCACTGTTCCTCAAGGTCTGCACCAATTAGTTGCCATTCTGCACCACGTGTGACTTGCTGCTGTACTGCTCCCTCTGCACTTGCAGGGCTTGAAGAAGCACTTGAGGGATGTAAAAGTGCCGTAACGTAGAAAAATAGGAAGTCTTACTGGAATACTCAGGATTTGAATTGTAACTTCAGTTTGTGAAGTGTGAAGAACACAGGAGAGAGGAAGATACCTTGCCAAGCCCTGATTATCTTATTGCTGATGTGCTAAGAAAATAGAGTGATGCTTTACAGCTCATCTCTTATTGTGCCTATTGCTTCATTTTGAGCAGAAAATCCCTCTCCCCCTTTTAGTACTTCTGATAGAAAGTAAATATAAGTCCATTTTATTTCTTTTAAACACCTACATGGTTTTCCCTTGGAGCTGACAGGAAGCTTGGAAGACATAAAACATTTTGGATTTTTGGTATGCTTGCTTCCATTGGTTTCCTCATTTCTTGTTCTCCTTAGAGGAGGCTGTTATATTCGGCATGTGATGGCTTGCATGTCGTCAAGAATCAGAAGGTGCATTAATTGATAACAAAGAGAAGGCTGAATAAATTGACATCAAAAGAGAAATTATGTGGGAAGCCTACCTCCAACAAGAAATTAACGGCCAAAATTCTGATTTGTGCTACAGAATTGACTTCAGGTGTCTGAGATATTATGTGTGTCTTTTCACCCCTTCATTGATTTCAGGGAGAAATCAATTAACTGGGAGCAGAGAAGTGGAATCTTTACATTGTGGTGATAGATCATATATGCTCTCTATACTTACATAATTTTCTAACTTGATCCTCTAGGAAGAGCCTGGCTCTGCTTAGAAACATACAATAACTTTGTCAAGTTAATTGTTGGTTTTACAGACCAAAATTAGCACTGAAAATGTCCGAGTTTGTTTTATCATATGTGTTTTCAAGTAGGCAATTTTATCATTGATTTCTCTGTAATTTTTTTTGTTCCTGTTAGTAGTATGGTGATGGGTTTCAGGTGGTATAGTGAATGATGCACTAATAATAAAAAATAGCTATAAACACCTGGAATGTAAAAAGAATGAATAAGAAGGTAACTAGAAACATTTATTGGAAAACAGTTATTGAAAAGATCATAGAAAAAATGTTGAGCAGTGAAAAAGAACTCAAAGTTTCCCAAGGGAAGAGCTTATATTTTTTGATATTTCCTTCATTTGCAGAAATACCTTATTATGCTACTGTCGATCTTTTTTAATAAAATGCCTTTACATTTAGTCCAGAAAATGCTAAAAGGTTGCCTGTATAAGAGCATGGCTGAAACAATGCATGGCCTCTGAAACCTCCATTCTTGCAGAAAAGAAATTGAATTTTCAAAGTTTAGATTCTGGTCCCGTAGTTGCTTTATTGCATTTGATGTTTGTCCCTGGGGGTTTCTATGCTGTTGCAATTCCCACTTTTACCATTTTTCTATCACTCCTGCACCTTATTACTTTCCATTTCCTATTTCAAATAAAAAAAAAGCCAATAAAACCAATTTCTTCACATTGATTCTCTTGAAGAAAATTAGAAAAAAAATGTGGAATAGACTTCTGTATTGGGACCAGAAACTTCTATGATCACAATTAGCCTCATGAGAAATAATAGTACTTAAAAACTCTTTGGCACAAAATGCCCATGCATTTATCTAGCCTGATCTTAAATTTTCCCAGTGAGCTACTCTGTGGAAAGTAGTAAGCATTGGATGAATATTTGACATTTCAGAAGGTGACTATTTAGCAGTGAAAGAGAATGTTGTAGATGCTGTAGAAATAGGGATGCAAAGGGCCTGACTTCAGGGAGTCGCAGTTGGGGATCTGTGGTATCTGAACACAGTGGATGTGGAGAGCAGCCTCATTTATCAGGGAGAACCTTCCTTAGCATGGGTTGATAGCCTGGGGATATTTCATTTCCTTGAGTCTTAAATTGCTGTGGTCAGCAGAACACAAATAACTGAAACCCCTGAATTAAACAAGGCTGCTACACGATGCTGCTTCCTGAGGCTGGAGTCGGCATTTGGAATCGCCTGTGCATGGTGTGCAGTACTGCTCAGTGCAACTGCAGCTACAGGTTCTGCAGAGCTACAACAGCACACACCTGACTAAACTGCATCTGCTGGGGAGACCTGGGGTCTTCTGACACTCTTTTTTTTTGGGGGGGGGGGCAAGGAAATTAAAAATTGAGCATTTGAGAGATCTTGTCTGTCTCATGGCTTTGGAAATGTGATTCACAAGCATTCTTGCCATCCTTGTTTCCTCCCACATCCAGAGGGAGGGCAGTGAGGCTGAGTGGGTGTGTGGCTGTTGTCCAGGGTCAACCCACACCACAGATACACAGAGGGGCCTCTTGTCATTAGGATTTTCACTCCCCCCTATGGGATATGAGAGTGGTATGTAAATGACAGGCGATTATCAAAAGGTGTCCTGTGAACAAGAAAGGGATTTCAAAAGGAGCAGATTCCATGACATGCATAGAATTATGTAAAATTAGCTTTTTACTTGTACATAGGGATCAGATACAGCCTTAAATTCACTACACTCCTCCCAAATACGAGCCTTACTTTATCAGAAAAGATGTTAGATTGTGACTTCATTTTTAAGCAGTGCACTGGCTGTAGGTACGTTTCCTATGATGGCACACTGAGAAAGGTCACCAGTGTATTCCTATGAAGATGTGCCACATACCTGTGTTTCATGCTGTTTGAAAGCTTAAGCCTGGATACCTCACCCCTTTGAGAAAATTGAGCTTTTCCAAACTTGAAACTTCTGTAAGGCTTCAAGATATTACAAGGCAATTTTAAATTTGTGCTAGGAGAATCTTTTGCCACTAAGTTTTGGAGAGTATTTTACTGGAATTTTTTTTTTTTTTACGTAATAATGTTGGTTTAGGCAACTGTAGTGCAAGTTTGTATTTGGGGTGTTTTCGTGTCTCAGTACAAGTACAGACTGCTATATGTATACCCTAAGTGATTCTTCCCTATTCCTTTACAGTCTGTGATAATGAAATTAAAGTATTCATTATGCTTAGAAATACCTGGAATTGCTGAGAGGGTAGGAAAGAAAAACACAGAATTCAGTCATGATCTATTTACCAAGTGGTAACAAGTCATTGCAGGTTAGCCCTTCTCTGTTGCATGGTCTTAGCCTGCAGCATACACAAATGAAATTCAAGTTGGTTTAGCCCTTAAGGTAAAGTCAGTCTGATAATTTGGAAGGGATTATATCTTTGAACCCTAATCAGATAATTTCCATTTAGCAGCTCTAGTTCTGCCCATAGCCCTGATATGGTACAGAGGTGCTGTGGGGGGAGATGACACATCTCAGTTTCACCAAGGTTTTTACTTAAGCAGGACTGGGAAATAAAAAGGTTCTGGTTGGTTCCAGCTGTCTTTTAAATTTAGAGAATAATTTAAAAATGATTAATGGAAATTGTGCACTACTTGAATTTTCTAATGTATTTTGTGATGGAAGTTTTCTGTTCAGTGGTTTTCCTGAGTAGCTTGGGCAATGTTACTAAAATTTTTCACTCTGACATCCTTTCCATGGCCTCCTTTTCAAGAATTCAGTATTTTCTATGGTGAAATTTTTTATGGCCTCTTGCCTCCAGTGATCTGGGGAGTTCTGCAAAGTAGAATGTTGATATTTGTGTTTCATTTTTCATGCTAATCATAATTAACCAATTTGACTGAATTATTCCAGCAGTGCATTAAATAGTGTAAGCCCTATCCAGTCCCTTGAATAGGGCTATTTTGGGTGCCCACAGCAACCTCTTTGAACATGCTGATATTCTGTGCTGCAGCTACTTGTTCTTTTCTTTTTTTTCTTTTCTTTTCTTTTCTTTTCTTTTCTTTTGTTTTCTTTTCTTTCTCTTTTCTTTTCTTTTCTTTTCTTTTCTTTTCTTTTCTTTTCTTTTCTTTTCTTTTCTTTTCTTTTCTTTTCTTTTCTTTTCTTTTCTTTTCTTTTCTTTTCTTTTCTTTTCTTTTCTTTTCTTTTCTTTTCTTTATTACAGAATTTCTCTTCAAAAACTTGACAGGCAGGAGTAATGCATCACATTTGTCTTATTCCAGGAGCTTTAATTCCTTTTAGATCCCTAAGAAAATGCCAGTGGTAAAGCACTGCATTTACTGACAGACGGTATGTTTTTCTATTTAAATACCTTTCAACAGCAGCTTTGAAGTAGCCCACAGATCTCCAGAAGTCCATGGACTGGAGTTGAAAACTACTATATTACCATAATACTATTTCCTAATCTTAGTTTTCTTTAATTAAAACTTCTTGATCATATTTGCAAATTAAAACTGGATATGCACGTGAATATAACAGCACAGTGAAATAATAATATTGAATTAAACAACTTTGTTCTCTAGAAAAAACTTCAAAAGGCAATGCCAGTGGGAGTGCAACCTTCAGTCATGGAAACCTGCTGAGTTCAGGACTCACATTTGCAACACCTACGTGATGGCTGAGCTCGCTGGCCACAGCAAACTGCCCTGAAACTCGGGGTAGTTCTTGCATCAGCCTCTCTACAAACTGCTTTTCGACCAACACCCGCTGCACATGCACTTCAGTCTCTTCGGGGCACAAGGCACGTTTGACCTCAGTGATCCTGTAACTCTAAACTTCCCCTTCAATCTCCATTTAAGAGGTTTTTTCCCCAATGGAAAATGTAAAGTGGGATTCATCTCACCCTACTTTAGACATCTATCACAAGGTGTCCTTAGCAAAGCTGGGGGTCAGGGTTCTTGTTGAGTCAATGCAGGTCTAATCAGTGACATCAGTGGCATTTAGGATTTCTCTTGTTGGGATGATTATTACACTAGGGTCTTTTCTTGAATTTGTTTCAGCACCAATGCAGGTACCTAGTAGGGAATATTCTAACTGATGTCAGAATTATTTTATAAGAACAGGCAAATGCTGGGTCTATGTCTGCTGGAAAATGCAGATACATCTTCATATTGGCCTTAAAAAATAAGTTCCCTCCCCATAGTTAAAAATTAGTGTCAACTACATTGTTGAAAAGGTAAATTTTTATGAGGTCACACATTTGCATAGTCTCTAAGCTTTGGGGTGGTCTGGTAGAGCTGCCTTCACAGCCCTTTGCATTTTTCAGAAGAGTGGGTAAGGTTTGAAATATTAAAAGGAAAAAACAAAACAAAAATCTCAAACAAAATAGGTCAGCAAAGCAAACCCAACAGTTAACTTTTACTACGACACAAACTCACTTCTGGGAATAGAACAAGTAGTTGGTAGTTCAGGGCTTTGAGTTTAATGTTCAGACCATTCCCCTCTACCTGGCACTGGTGATGTTAAGCCTCAAATCCTGTGTCCAGTTTTGGAGCCCTCACTACAAGAAGTACACTGAAGGGCTGGAGTGTGTCCAGATAAGGGCAACAGAGCTGGTGAAGGGTCTGGAGCAGAAGTCCCACAAGCAGCTGGAGGAGGCTCCGGGGAGACCTCACTGCTCTCTAGAACTGCCTGAAAGGAGGCTCTTGCCAGGAGGGGGTCGATCTCTTTTCCCAGGTAACAAATGACAGGATGAGAGGAAATGGCCTCAAGCTGCACCAGGGGAGGTTCAGGGTGGACATCAGGAAGAATTTACAGCAATGGTTGTTAAACATTGGAATGGGCTGCCCAAGGAGGTGGTGGAATCACCGTTCCTGGAGATGTTTAAGAAAAGACTGGACGTGGCACTTGGTGCCATGGTCTAGTTGACAAGGTGGTGATCGGTCACAGGTTGGACTCGGTGATCTCGGAGGTGTTTTCCAACCCAAACAATCCCGTTATTCTGTGGACAGGAAGGCCGGCGGGGTCGCGTGGGCTGGGAAGGCACAGGGTAAACTGTCCCCGGACACACGGAGCCAGGGCCTCGTTCCCGCCCGGGGCCGTTTCTTAGCGCGCCGCCTCGGCCGTTTGGCCGCTTCCTGTGCGCCGTGTTTCCCTTTCCGGCCGTGCGGCGGCAGCGATGGCGTCGCGCAAGGAGGGTCCGGGCGCTGCCGGTGGCGGCTTCGGCACCAGCAAGGGCAAGGGCAAAGCCGCGGCCGCGGGAGACTCGGCCGTCAAGCAAGTGCAGATCGACGGGCTGGTGAGCGGAGAGCCCGGGGCCGCCGCGGGAGGGGGGCGGGCGGGTCGGCCGCGTGGAGCCGCCTGCGGGACCGGTCTGTGGGGCGGTGCCGGGACCGGGGCCGCCTGAAGGGCAGGAACGGCCTCATCCTCCTGCTGAGCCTCCCGTGCCCGACTGCCCCTGCTCGTCCCAGGGCAGGGAGCGGCTCCCGCCGGGTGTGAGCGAAGACCGGGTCAGGGCAGAGAGTAAATTAAATTTCCTTTAAATGCCTCCTCTCAACTCCGCCACCCCTGTGCCCGGGTTTGCCGGTTCCAATTTTCACGCCTCAGACTCGCCACACACTCTGAAAGCTGCCCAGGTGTACGAGGTGACAAGCTCGGCGGGTTTTTCCCTCCCCATTGTGCTTTTTACCGTCCCTGCCAGGGCTGCAACACCGGCTGCCTTTGCTTAATGAGAAATAAAGTAACCTGGCGGGTTGGAGGAATGTAGCAGAGAACAGAGCCATCCTGACACAATCTATGCAGGCCTGCAATAGAAAAGCATCTCCTAAAGCTGATTCTTGGCTTTGCTGCTGCCTCTGCCTCTGTTGGTTCATGTCTTATCAGTTGGTAGTACTATTAATGACACAGAAAGGAAAAGTTATTTCGGAAGGGTAGAAGCACTGTTTATTACTTCCTTGTCTTTCCCAAATGTCAGCAGAATACTGTGCAGATGAAACAGGAAGGAGAGGATTGGTGTCCTGGTCATGAGAATGAACTTCATAGTTTTGAGGGAAGCTTTGGAGCCTGCTTGGCATTTATTACTGAAAGTTCTTAGTCCTTATCCTGGAGTTACACAGTGGAGTAAATATTTGGGAAGAGGAAGAATAACTTATTTGTGTATAGTAGGTCTGGTGAAAGAGAAAACTTGAATTACAGTTTTCTGCTCTGTCCTGTCCCACTGTCTGTCTCTGTCCATGACTTTGGTGCTCAGAGAATTTTCAAGGAGTGGTGAAAACAGACTGAAATGCCCTGAAAATCCAGCTGTGGATGGATTGGGTATGTAGTGTGTGTATGTAGCTGTTCATTAGCAAGTTTAAGAGGACAGTGAAAAAGGGAATAGTTAAGATCAGGATACATGTTGTAGCTTTAATTCCATTTCTGTGGGTGTAAAAGCTGTTTTATCAGTTTTGGGCTTTGATAACAACTGTTAAATTGGATTTATTTTGTTCCTGCTTTAATGAAATAAAGAGAACAGGTGTTTAAAAACTGTTCTCTATCAGGTGTATAATCTGCTTTGTGAGCTGCTGTTGGCTCAGATCAACTGTGAATGGCCCTGATGGTCTCCTTACAGTCCAGCAGCTGCCTTTGACTACCTTCTGTTTCATGCTTTTTCTTCCCCCTTGTTCTTTTGTGTTCTCCTGGTGCAGCTCAGTGGTGCCTCTCTCCTGGAGTCCTACAGAGGGAGGTGGAAGCTTTCATCTTCCCACCTGCTGGAGATGTGTCTTACACAAACTGTTCTCAGGACACTGACATTGTGGGTCATAAACTTCCGTGACACCTGTGAGGGAGAGAAATGTTGGCATAAATTTGCTTCCTTTGTAAGCAAAGGGCTTCTGTTGCAAGTGCTTCAAGTATCTTACTGAAATTCTGCTAAAATGTTCCTAATATTCCACTGCACTCTCACAAAGTAACAAGACTTCATCAGTCACTTTGAGGTGATGACGTGCTGAGACTGGGAATGAATTCTGGTGGGCATCAGGGAAGTTAGGGATCTCTTTCTCTTCACTGGTGCCTCATCTCTTAGCAGTGGCACAATTAATCTTTCAAATGGGGCTGCTCAGAAAGGAAAGGCCTGGTAGGTAGGTTGCTTTTGGGTCTGTGAATGCAAAAGAGAAGATGCATCAGTCTTGTCTGTATGTGAGAATGTGAAAGTATGTTTAGAAAACTTGTTATTTTAGAGGAACGATAAAGTATAAAATCTCCAATTTTTGTAGTGAAGGGTGTTACCTTAAAACATAGCACATAATGATGCAGCAATACCTACTTTGATTGATACAGCAGTACATCAGAAAAATTGTCTGCTTAATGAATAATCTTAGAGTGAAAACAGGTTGCATTGTAGGTGGTCTAGACTTTCTAAGAAATTAAAAAGTGCAGAGTGAAAATAACCCTCCAGAAGCTCGCATTTACAATGCGCTTTTTCTTTCAGATGAGATGTAAGATTTCACGTATTTGTTTTTGGCCATGCTGACAGAAAGATCAGATGATGAGTGCACTACATTACATCATGTTACCTTTGCTTTCTGTTGTACAAATTTCAATAGAGAGTCTGTCACGTTTTCTCCACTCAAGTGGCCCAAAGAAAGCTTGTGCTCATAGAAGTGAACAGGCTCAGGAAAGAGTGCCTGGAAAGCTGCTCAGAGGAAAAAGACCTGGGGGTGCTGGTTGACAGCCAATGAACATGAGCCAGCGTGTGCTCAGGTGGCCAAGAAGGCCAATGGCATCCTGGCTGGTATCAGAAACAGTGTGGCCGGCAGGACCTGGGCAGCGACCATCCCCTTGTACTCGGCACTGGAGAGGTAACACCTCAAATTCGATGTGCAGTTCCAGGCCTCTCACTACAAGAAGGACATTGAGGGGCTGGAGCGTGTCCAGAGAAGGGGAAGAGAGCTGGTGAAGGGTCTGGAGCTCAAGTCTGATGAGGAGTGGCTGAGGGAGCTTGGAGTGTTCAGCCTGGAGAAAAGGAGGCTGAGGAAAGACCTTATCTCTCTATATAAGTACCTGAAAGTTGACTGTAGCCAGGTTGGTCTCTTCTCTCAGGTAACAAATGTTAGGACAAGAGGAAATGGCCTCAAGTTGTGCCAGGGGAGGTTCATGTTGGGCGTCAGAAAAAATTTCTTCACTGAGAGAGTGGTTAAGCATTGAAGGAGGCTGCCCAGGGAAGCGGTGGAATTGCTATCCCTCAAAGTGCTCCAAAATGTGTGTGGGTGGCATTTAGGGACAAGGTTTAATGGTGAACATGGTGATGGTGCTGTGGTGACAGTTGGACTTGGTGATCTTAGATGTCTTTTCCAACCTTGAAAATTCTGTGCTTCTATGATTATCACGTGCTGTCTGAAATAAATGTAAAGCAGTGCCATAATTTGCTTACCCTTTTTATGTGCAAGAGGTGTTGCTGGACTTCATTTTGTTATATTTCTAGAAATTCTTTAAGGGGAACTGTATTTTTTGGAATTCAGCTGCTGAAATTAATCAGATTTGGTTCACTGGTCTTACAGTCTTTTCTTTCAGTAAGGTGCAATAAATTTCAAACTGTAAGATGAAGGATTTTAATTATTGCTCTGAATGGAAGGAAATTTTCAGGTTAACTGAAGATTCTGAATTTCTGTCAAAGCTTGAAGACTTTTCTAGAATGCTTTTTTAGTGTAACTTCTAACCCTACTGCACTGTCTAAAATTGCACTTACCAAGGGCCTCCTTGGCATATTTCTGTAGTTCTCACAATTTTAGTTGGGATATCAGACAAGATAGAAAACTGTGAGGGCAGAGATGAACTGGTGTATCACTCAGAGATGTAAGATCAGGCAGGGTAAGTAACATTTTTACTCGATGAGCATGAAAGCCTATGTAACTCAAATTGAACTAAGATCCAAAAACACCAATACTCCATGTGGTGAATTGTGGGTTGTGTCTGACCACTAGTATGTAGATAATGAATAGATGGAAACTTTCTTCTGGGAAAATAATAACTGTGGGATGGGAGATGAGGATCTTTTAGCAGAGTGAGCGTGTTGGCTGCTTGGCTGAATAAGTGTTTTTTATTAATCACATTTGCCTTCAGAGTAGTCCCAAGACATTATGTTGTTACTAGAAAGGTGTTTCATTCTCTGCAAATCTGCATGAGGTTATTCTGGGAAGGAGGATAAAAGTAAATGAAATAATTCCTCATCCAACTAAATTCTTAAGCACCAATATGAATTTTTTTTTTTTTTTTTTTTAAATCCTAACCTTGCGTTTATGTATGCATTCAAAAAATTACATCCAGTAATGCTTTTGGAGAACACTGTTGGCTGACATGCATAATAATATAACTGGACCCTTAACTTCATGCTGTTCATGCTAAAGCATTAATATGTGCATTGTTTTTATAATTTCATTAATGGGAATGATGGTTCCTTTTTTATGAAACCACTACATATGATTTCTTTTTACACTTATGTCCATTGCACAAAATTTTAACATAGTGTAGAACGTAGCAGAAGTTACATAGGCTTCTCAAAATGACTGTAGATTTCTATTCCTTTATTTTCATAACTGCTAATGTGGAAAACCTTAACACCAGTAACAAATTGCCGTTCTGTAGTTAATGAATATTGCTAGAGCTTCCAACAGAAGCCTTCCTGGGTAACAGTGAGTGAGGGATACCTGAATCTTTAGGCCATCAAACCCTGAGATGTAGGTTGGAGGCCAGAGAAGTTGTGGCTGCCCCATCACTGCAAGTGTTTTAGACCACGATGAATGGAGCTCTGAGCAACCTGGTCCAGTGAGAGGGGTCCCTGTCCACAGCAGGGGGGTTGGAACAAGATGAGCTTTAAGGTCCCTTACAACCTCAACCATTCTATGATTCTGTGTTAACACTCAAGATGATCTTCTAATGCCAGGTAGTATTTGTTCCAGCTACCTAATTCTGTGAGTGTTTGAATGTATATTTAGATGTCCTTCTAAAATTTTATATAGAGCTTAAGTTAAAATACCTTGGTAAGTTTATTTCTATTAAATGCAAACATACATTGGCTAAAACATAAATATGTCAAGAAGATGGTTAGAAGTTATAGGCCTTGTCTGCGTTTGTGCATCTCCACCATTAGTGTGGCTGTAGTGCAGATATTTGTCTTGTGTCAGATGTGACTGATTTAATCAAAGATTGTTACTTTGATTGTTACTAGGGATGAGGCTTCATTGCATCATCCCTAGTTTGGTGATGGTGCAGTATGCCCAGTGCTTTGTATTCTTACCTGTGGTATGTAGAGGGTTGGTTTATTTATTTATAAAAATACAGGTAAGAATGTGTGAGTCTGCCTTTTTAAAAACACCCTAACATCATTATTGAATTCATTTTGAATAGTTACTCTACTCATAATTGTGATATTAAGTTGCTTGTACCTTGTTTTCTTATTACCAACCACTTTTACCCTAAAGATACAGGGGCACTGTCTGGACTGTATTCCCTGCTAGGGATAGGGAAAGCCTAGTTAGCTTCTTGGATGAGGAGCCATTTAGGGTGATATGTTTGATCAAAATAAATGAAATAAGGTACCATGGTTGCTGAAAATCAGGTTTTTTAGGCTCATCTTGCAAAAGTTTGCTTAAGCACTTTTTAAAGTTACAACTTTTGACACTCCAGGAAAGAAAGCAATCAATATCCATTGTATTTGAGTAATTTTTAGTACCAGTGAAGCCTGTATTGAAATGGCTAAAAATCTCTTGACATTTCTTAAGTTGTAAATATTGTGCCTTTCCTAGCATTTCTTGTGCTTTTTTCCCCCTTTTTCCTTTACCCTTTTTGAAGAATCCACAGACAGTGTATTCTGCCTGCTGTTCTCTTTATAGTTTCTTGACATTGCAGAGCTGTAGAACAGGATTTTTTGGATATAATGTCCTTCAGGCTATATTGTGTTTTGTGTGTCCTCCAAAGGAGTTAAAATGGAATTTTAAGTTGCAGTTTAATCTAGTTGACTTTTCTTTGACCTGTTTCCCTAAAAAATTAGATCAGATTGTGCTGGCTCTGAGAGTTAGTGTGTGAACTGAATACTGGCTTGATGTGTTCATGGATACCTTGAACCACAGAGAAGACAGAGGTGCTTTGTTTTATATGCTATTAATCTTCATGTACAATGAGTTGCATGAGTCAAACCCAGAGGGGAACTTCTGACATATAATCTGTGCTTAAATTCAGAAGAGAAAGCATTATTGTGTGCTGGTAAGTTGAAAGGGCAAGAACTTCCTTGGAATGTAACACCTTTCAGGCTTAGTGAAGATTTCTTGAGCTGCAGTGGGTAAAGTACCCACATTGTGATGGTGTGAGGACACATATTTTGTCAGGGGATAGCAGGTATACGTGCTAACAGAGCACAAACTTTATATGATTTGTAAGAGTCCAGTGGTGCACTCAGCATCTCATAAGTGTCATGGTAAGTGTACTCAAGTGAGGCATTTAAAACCAGAACATCTGGTATCGCTTCATACCGTGAAACTGGTGTGCTGACAAAAGGAGTTAATCTAAATGTGGAGGTGGCTTAAATGTGTTGAGCAGTGTTACAATTCAAGACTTTAAAGGAAAAATCTTATTTCAAAACAGACCTTTCTTTTTTTTGCTCTGTGCAAGGAGAAATAATGTGTTGCCCTCTACAGTGCTGTCATTAAGAGTTAAACTTCTCATTATATTTTGTCCCTCTCATGTGCATGTCAGGCCGGTCTCTTTATGTGGTAATTGTGCATGCATAGCTTCTGTGAAAGCAGTAAATTGTGCTCTTGTGATTTCTATTTGGTTGTGTTAATACCGAGGAAAAGAGTATTTCCACCAAATATGTTTCAAATAACTTCCTACGTTTTAGTGATGAGAATATTACATCTGAAACACAGCAGGTAATAAGCATTACCTTTGTGTCCTATTTAGGTGTTAACTTTGACTCCATGAGTGGGGAGGTGACAAGTGCTGGCTTTGTTGCTGAGGCAGTGCATTATGTCCTCTTGCACACTGAAACCTTGTTAAATGTTCTCCTTTGGTTTTGAGTTTATTGTGAGAGAATTAGACCTTTGCAGCTGATGTACAGCATGGTGTAGTTGAGGTGAGTGTGGGTGGTACAGGAGGCCACAGGGAGAAAATGAGCAGGTACAGATACTGAAAGGCCCTTGGTGGTGTGTATGAAGTGAACAACTTTTGTATCCTGTTCCGTCTTAGGACTTCTTCTTCTACCTTTTAATTAAATCTGACAGATCTTATGGAAGGCCTTGTAGGAGGAGGAGCAAGCCTCTTGTTTTTGGATATTTGTATTTGGATATTTTTGGATATGGTTACTTTCTGTTTTGTTTTTCCATATTCAGACACAAGCTCAAAATGTGTTCTCAGTGATGGTACAGCTTTGACCATGCTGTTCTTTCATGTTACTTTTAGTCTTCTGGCAGCATTAAGATTGCAGATGTTATACTGGCTTTACAACAGTGCTCAGCAGTTTGATTGAGTTACCATGTAACAGAATGACATCACCTTAATCAAAAGTAAATAAATTGTTAGTATACTAAATGGAAAAAAAAATCAGGGTTGTATAATAAATTCTCTTGTTAGTATTTTTAAAACTATTCAGAAATCTAAACCCATGACAATTGAACTTAACTTTGATAGTGTCTTTTGTAATGTGCATACACAAGGTTACTTAAGCATAAGTGTAGGAATATTTTTGATGACTTGTATATGAATATTTATTTCAGATAAGCATTTTATTAATTTCTTTTGACTTAATCAAATTGTAAAGTTAATACACAGGCTTATTTACTCTTCAGAATGGAGTTGGAAGATGCACCTGAATTTTGCTGTATGCATGCAGTAACAGGCTAATTCTCTTTTATAAGTATATGGGTTTTTTCTGGGAAATCAGTGTTAGGATGTTGCTTGGAGCATATAAGACTTGTCAGTCTTTGCCTTTGTTCTGTTCAGACTTTGTGTTCTGCTTTGTAGTTTGTTTGCTGGGCATCCTTCCTGTTCCATGGAGCCCATATCTGTGCAATAAACACTGTGCATACCTGTTTGTGTTAGGCAAGTGTTCCTTGGTGTTTAGGATCTTGGAGGTGCAAATCACTTGTCAATATTTGGGGTTTTTTATGTGTACCTGAGGAAGAATTCTGACAAAATCCTTCATTAATATAGGGCTGAGTTTGGGCACTTAGGACTCGGGGGGTTTTTACTATTACGTTACTATCAATGCAAAAAAAAAAACCCAACCTGTTTTAGAGATTTTTGAAGTTTAGATGTCACATAGGGTATTTACTGCAGCTGTCATCACTCCTTGGGAACAATTTGAAAGCTATACTGCCTTCTCCATTGACTTTCTTAGAATGGTTGTTTTTAATCTCACTGTCACAGTAGCTGTTATTAGAAGTGGAACTCTTCTGGAAGTGATTTTCATGTGGCAAATCTCTGTTTGAAAGATGGGGAAGCTGAAACTTACCAGCAATCTCTGGTGTTCATGTTTGCTGTGTTTTTTTCTCAATTTTATACTTTTTTCTCAGGAAAACAGACTCTGTCCAGGCTTGGTTCTCTAGATTGTACTGACTGTTACTAGAAGGAACTGTCTCTACTGCCTTAGCACATAACTGTTTGCCAAAAAGGCTGAGTGCTTCAATGTGGAAAAAATTGTTGTGTAAAAGGTTATAAATTATTAAAATTATATGGAAGTCATGTCTGGTAGGGATTTTACTGGTTACTTGGAAGCATCTGTTGAATGCATATGGAAGTCATGCTTTAAAGACACACCCTTAAATAGTATATTATATATATTCTGGTTTTGTTGTGCAGGAAATGGTTTTTGAAAAAGATCAGTAATCTCAGATAAGCCCCCACTCCGTGCTTCCTATCTAGGTCTACCCTATTTTACTAATTTTTGACGGTCAGATGGGTAAGGGTAACTGTCTTCCAGTTTTTAGCTTCAAAATGGTACCAGTCTGGCACAATCTGATTAAAGAATAGGCTGCTAAATGAACTTGCTACTGCTGCTTTTGGCTGTCATCTTCAAATCTTTTTATAGGAAGCTGCTCGAAGTTGATGCTGAAGAGAAAACCTTATACTTGCAAATACACTCCCAGCTCAGTGAGCACTGTGAATGGTTGAAGGATGGTGATTCACTAATAGACAGAACATATGTGTCGACTGTATGGGGAAGTGTGAGCGCAAGGCACTGGTGTTTCAAGCAAAAAATGTTGAAACTGTGCCTGCCTCTGCCGCTTCTATATAGTTTCCATATGTTGTGCTCTGAAGGAGTGTATTCATCAGCTTTCATTCTTGAAATGATGGTTAGGTATTGAATTCATTAAAAATAATAAATATAAATTGTATTGGTAATTTACAAAAATTGCCTAAAGTACTGACTGTTTTCAAAAGATTTGAGTTCAGTGAGATACGGGAAATAGGAGAAATAATATACAAGTAGTCCTGGGGAAATGCTCCATCCCACTTGTAACCAGCAGAATTTTGGATGTTAATATTATTACAGCCCTATGACTGCCTCCTGACAGTGTGCTAATAACATCTAATGCCCTGCCACTGCAGGATTGAGGTCCTGGGGCTGCCTTACAGAAATATTTCTACAAGGAACTGATTCTACAGTGCCTGTGGCCTTGACGGTTTCCATGGGAATGTGCATGAATGCATGTACTGTGAAATGTGTTATGAAACTTTGTACTGCAGAGAAATACATTATACCAGTGTGTGAACACAGCAATGGAGAATTTAAATACACAAGTGTAATGGTGCATTTTTACTTACATTGAGGCAATATTTAAGTGGACTACTGGTTTGTGATTAACCATGGGGATGGTTGTTAACCTGAACTGCTGTGCAGTATAAAAGAACCCCAAAATATAGTGGGACAAAAATCAGGAAGAGATTGGGGTCTATTTGGTAAAACACACCTCGATAAATGTTCCATATTTTCCTATGTTTTAATAAACTTTGCTTTTCTCCGCAGTTTAATTAGTTTTTTCTTTGATGTACTGCCGTTTGTGTTTAACTTCCTCCCTGTGCAAGAACAAGCAGCTCACTTGGACATGAGTAAATAAATGACTTAAGCAGATATTTCATGGTACCTGCAAGACATTAGCTGATGAATGCAGGTTCCTGGCAGAGTCAAGAAAAAACACAGCCTATGAAAAACCAACATACATCTAACCAAAACCCAGTAATCTTCCTTCTAATGTTGTACTTGTACAGAAACAGGCTCAGTGTCTGTACTGTTTCAGTTCTTCAGGCTGAATCCCATCTACCTGTTTGTCTCAATTTGTCTTTTCCATTTTATATTCTAGATAAGGTATTTACCAATTTTAGTTCTAGGTATTAAGAAATGGTTCGTTTCATGTTCTGTGTCTTGTTTTGTATGAAATCAGTGATTTTTATAATTTGGAGTAGCTTTTTTTTGTAGGCTTTATGTTGTTTTTTTTTTTTTTTAAATATCTGTGACTTTTAAAATATCCCAGTAACAGAATGGGTGAGCAGCTAACCCATGTGTACAGCAGCTGAGTGTGCTTGCAATAAACAGTGTCTGTAGCGAATCTGGACTTGCACGGTGAGAATGACCACCTTTGTTGGAAGCCTGGGACTGTTGAAAGGGGCAGGGAGGCTGTATGGATATAGAGGAAGGCCCTCTGCATCTGAATAGAAGTGTTTCCCTCTTTCTTAAGGAAAATTCTAGAACTCTTGAATCACGGTAGTTTAGAAGTAGGTCTTTTTAAGATGAGAAATAAAGCAACTGAAGGAGTGGGTACTTGCCAGGTATTTTCTGTGGGGCGTTTCCTGGTGGCGGTTGAAGCTTTGCATTCAGTTTGCACTGAATGTGCTGCTGAGCTACACAGAATCTGTGCAAGAGAATTACAGAAAGTGAAAAATGAGCTGAATGTCTGCTTTTTCTAGACTGAGCAGGGTAAGCAAGGTACAGTTTTTCCAGCCATGCCCCAAACAGTGCACATAAGCAGTTAATGTTCAGGAAGGAGGGATAAAATGCTTCTTGGCCTGTCACTGACTTAGAATTGTGCTTTGAATCAGCTGCTGACTGAGATAAAGTGGCAAGGTATGTTATGTCTGACTTAATGTTATGTATGGATATTATCACCTTCTTTGTTCTATTGGGAAAAAACCTAACCAAACACCACAGGAAAGTTACTTAGTGTGAGTTAGTTGGTTATAAGCAAGAGGTAATATGGAAAACCATCTAGATTCCTATAATTACAGAATGAAATGGTTCCTAAACCAAGAAGTAGTAGGCAGAAAATATTTGTTAAATCAATAATCTGTTATGATTTCAGTAGTTTTCTTCAGCCTCCTGCATGTTGTGGAGCAGCAAGTGTACTGACGTTCCCTGTTGTAGTTAGGTCACCTGAAATCTTGAGGTTTACAAACTAAGCAGATGCTGTTGTACCAAATGATGTAATAAGTGACCCAGGGAACAAAAAGGTTTGGATGCTTCTCATACACTTCCTAATACTCAAAAATATTCAAATAGAAGCATGTAACATCATCTCCTGCGTAGTTCAAGATGGACTATTTTCCATTCAATTTAACATGAATTTCCAAAATCATTTGGTGCGGAGGACCTACATGAGACAAAATCAACAGACTCCTATGATTTATTATTTCAGTATGAAAATACATGTAGCAACTTCTGGTCAAGAACCACCTCAGATCAATATGCATTGTTCATAGTTGGTGAATTTCGGCTCAGCTCTGAGAAACTTCCACTAGTGTCAAGAGGAGATTTTGATATTTGCACCCACATGAGATGGTATGAAACGGCACGTCATTCTGTTATGCCTCCTATATAATTACTGTTTTTAAGCCCCAAATTTCTGTCAAGTTCAGAAATAAGATTTTAACATCTGGTGTTGAATTAGCTGTTGAGTGACATAAAATGTGAGCTTACTATTCCAAGAACTGTATTTTCAAAGGCTTTATAAATGTTGGTGTTTAGGCTCTAGCAAGTCAAGATAAAGGTAAAATATTGAGGGGTGTGCAAGGTCTTCTATCCAAAAGATGACTGTTACACTTGCTAGACAGAACAGTGAGGGCTAAGGCTTGTTATTTCTGAAGTTGCTATTCAAAACAACATTCTTCTGAAGTTACCTTGCTTTTCAAGTCTACTCAGTCTTGTCCTTTTGGCCTTAGATTTTTGGACAGGATGTTCAGATTAAGTATCTTTCTGATTATTCTCAAGCAATTAAAATACCTTTTTTTTGGCCAGCAGTCGTAGTTAGGACTGAAGATATGTGGCAAAACAATTACTTTAAGATGTTGAAGGTCTTAATGGAAAACAGTATTGTTTTAATTTTTTTTTTTACTTCTCCTGAAATAAAATTGGTCTAATGGTTTTAAGAGCTTTTATTCTTAAGTTAAGCATGAAGAAGAAAATAATAAATGTTTAGATCTCTGCCATGTCAGGCATGGTCAGAAATGCAGCACTGTGGATTAAGAGAATCTAGAAAAATTCAAAGATCTCTGCAGACGAGCTATAATATGCATTTAGGTGAATTTGGTGTTTGTCAGTAGAGATTGTCAAATGTCTCAAGATTAGTATAACATACAAAATTCAGTTTCACCTCTAATCTTCAGTTTCATAGAATGGTTTGGGTTGGAAGGGACCTTAAGGATCATCTAGTTCCAACCCTCCTGCCATGGGGAGGGCACCTTTCACTAGGCCAGGTTGCTCAGAGCCCCATCCAATCTGACCTTGAACCTCCAGGGATGGGGCATCCACAGCATCTCTCTCCAACCTATTCCAGTGCCTCACTGCTCTCACAGTCAAGAATTTTTCCTAATATCTAATCTAGATCTACTCCTCTGTCAGTTTGAAGCCATTTCCACGTGTTATGTCACTACATGCTCTTGTAAAAGGTCCCTCTCCGTCTTTCTCGTGGGTTTCTTCAGGTGCTGGCAGGCCACAATTAGGTCATGCCAAAGCCTTCTCTTTTTCCAGGCTGAAGAAACCCAGTTCTCTCAGCCTTTCCTCATAGAAGAGGTACTCCATCCATCTAATCAACATGGTGGGCTTCATTTGGACTTGCTCCAACAGGTCTGTGTCCCTCTTGTTCTGGAGACCCCAGAGCTGGATGCAGCACTGCAGGTGGGGTCTCACAGGAGTGGGGTAATTGGGCAGAATCACCTCCCTCTGGGCCCTGCTGCCCACGCTGCTTTGGATGCAGCCCAGGACACGATTGGCTTTCTGGGCTGTGAGCACACATGGCTGGATCATGTCCAGCCTCTCACCCACCAGCACCCCCAAGTCCTGCTCAGCAGAGCTGCTCTCAATCTGCTCATCCCCAACCTGTTTTTGATACCAGGGGATGCCCCGACATGGGTGTAGCACCTTGTACCTGGTCTTGTTAAACTTCATAAGATTCCCATGGGCCCATTTCTTGAGTTTGTCCAGGCCCCTCTGGATGGCATCCTGTCCTTCAGGTCTGTCAGCTGCACCACTCAGCTCAGTGTTGACCTCATGCCATGGCTTTATTCTTGTTCATATCCAACACCTATGAGACCAGGGTATCGACCTGTTGATTTTGTGCTTTTGACATGTTATCTGTCACAATGCTTTCTAGAGCCTGTTTCTGTGGAGTGTCTGTAAACATCTGTCTCCTTAATCATCTGGAGGAAAGTGTTATGTGTATTAGACATATGTTTTCTTACTCTTAATCGTTGCAATGGTATCTTTAATTTACTTCGGAGTTCCTTTTCTCCTGGCAGGAAAGTTGAGTCCTTCTGTTACTGTCTTATCAAGTAGTGCTATAGCCAGGAGACAAATCAGCTCAAGGCAAGTTTTTGCTTGGTCAGCTTCCAGAACTTGTCTTTTGTAAGCAGAGGATAAGCACTTATCTGTAGTGTGTAAAAACATCATCTAGAACTATTAAAAATGTTAACGTTTCACTATATCTAGTTTTTTGGTATTTTTTTCCAGGTCTTTGTTTATTAAACAAAGCCATTCCATGCTTACTTGAGGATTTCAGAACTATTTAATTAAATTTCATTTTTACATAGCTAATTGTTTAAGTTTCAGCACAACACCAGTTGTAGATTGGCTTTTAGTGTAGTGTGACCTGGGAAAGGGGACAGGGCCACTAAATTAGTGAAAAATTTGATTTGTAAAAGTTGGTATGTCTTCATGTGGATATTAATTGCTAAATAGTTCAGCTCTCTTTCCAGATGGGGCATATATGCATCTTATGTGTATCAGGTAGATGTTGATTCTAGGCATCTTGGAGGTTAGCTCAAGTCAAACTCAATTGCATGAATCATTGTTAGTAATGATAGTTTAGATGGATCCATTTACAAAACTGTATTATCAGTCCTCTCTTGAACTTGGCTTATGCTTGAATTTTAATTAAAATTGCTCATGCTGTAACACTTCAATTTAGAATTTCATGGTTAGAATTTTAAGATCCATGGAGAAGGCTCGTTGTGTGGTATGGATGTATTCAAAATACATCCGACATTATTATCAGCGATAGCTTTCAAGACCCTTTTGTCAAGCTAAATGGTGTTAAATACTGAGAGGATGTGTCATGGCACCTTCCACATGGATGCCCATGTCAGTTACGTTTGGTTTGAAAACATAACACTGTGTTATTTAGACTCTCTCCTCATCCTCTCCCAAGGTGCTGACAATTGGTGCTAGTGGTTGTGCCCACGAAGCTTTCTAGGGTGGCAAAAAATGTTGTTTAAAAAGATTTAAATACTTGATTTAAAATTGTACATGACTGTGTCACATCATGTATCCAGTGGGCTAACAGCAGCTCTGGTGTGATTTCACATGTGTAAGACACAACACAGGTACTGGAAATCTGATGGCAATGTGGTGACACTCAGCTCTCTGGAGCACAGCACTGAATCCTCAGTGCTTTGACTTGCTGTTGTCTCTCTGTAGAGAAATGCAGAAATGTGCATCTTGGCATATTCGTGTCCCTACAGCGGGATCTTCCCAGGACCCCCAAAGGCTCACCAGGCTTCAGCTGAGAGTTCATGTTACACGTAGTTCTGTAATGAGGTAAAACGTTGGAAATTAACAACCGTGATGTCGGGATGTTGCCAAAGTTAAAATTTGGCCTTATACAGTTAAAATATGTATCTTTGATGTTCTTAATAGGTTCAGAATGGCGCCTTTTTTTTTTTTTTTTTTGGTAGTATGACTTCATTCTTAATGTTGGAACAGTGCTTTGAAGATCTGGAGATTAGGAGCATGCTGAACTGCAGGGGTTTTTTTGAGGATTAGTGGCAATTAAAATCTGACAAGTGGCCACTCCAAGTGATTAAAATGCTTTTGTATTTTGAGCAGTAAATTTACAAGGCTGGGGGGGACTCTTGAATTTTATGTAAGAGTTATTTGTATATCCTTTTCTAAAGCGTTGTTATGTACCTGAATATTTCTTACCTGTTAATTTACTAAATCATGCTGCATACAATTATTGACTTGTGTTCAGGGTATTAGAATTTAGAAATCTGTTTTTTTCGTTACTTGATATATTTTCTCCTTGAGGACATAACCTTTCCTGGCTGCTCAGCTGCATTACTTAAATAAAAGTAACAGTTGAAATGTGGTTTGGTTACTGTTAATGTTGTGTAACAGTGGCATCAAAGTGAAGGGTATAAGGGCATTTAAAAACAATTACACTTTGTACAAAGGGGCAATATCTATTGTTAGAGGAATAGATGGATGGGGATTGTAAATAGTGTTTGGAAGGGGAATCAACATTGAATGAAAGATGGATTATACTGGTGTATGTGATGTCACTTGAAAAAATTTGTATTTCTCAGTGTGTTGTGTTACTTGCATTATGTATATTAATATTCCTTATGTGTATTTTCAGACCAGTAAAACTATTCTGATTCTGTTGCAGAGCTTCATAAACATATTTTTTTTTCCCCTCCCTGAAATGTCTAGGTACATGTTAGTGCTCTTTTTTTGGGGATATGTATGATTTACTCAGTATGAAGTATTAGATGTCATGGCATTGTTTGTATAGTGGTCAGCTCTTCTTGTTGTATCTAGACTAGCAAACAAATGGCCATGACATTTTTAGTGTTTAAGACTGGTCTTGTTATCACTAAAGAAATAGTTTTACTTTACACCTGAAGGTCGTTTTTCTTTTAGAACTGAAACAAAAGTTTCAGTGCACATTTCCTGCTTGGTCTTAGGGTATTATTTTGATGGCAGGTTTTTCAATCCAAGTTTAAGAGCATGTGTCATTAGATGCATCTTTTTAAAAATTATTTTGGTAGCTAATGTATTCTCCAGTGCAGTCATAAAAACGAAATTTAGTGACCTTCTCTTCTCCCTTTCTCAGACTCATAGAAAACAAGGTTGCAGGTAGGTCTGAATCCCTGGGGTCTGTATCTCCCTGGATAATGTCTGCTGTGGTCTTCAGGCTGGAGATCAAAAACTGCAGACTTATGTCATAATTTAATTGTAAATTGGAGTATTTGGTTAGTATTTAGGAGTTTTGAAATCCTAGTTTTCTCTTGTTGAAAAATCATTGATACTCTGTACCAGCCCATGCTTGTTTCATTTGTGGCTGCTTTCTGTGAGTAATTATCATCAGAAATGCTGCAGTAGAATTGCTCCGTAAAAATGCTCCTGGAGTGAAATCAAACAGGCAAATAGTATTCCCAGTAGTAGGGACAGTGAGTGTTGCGTAGAGAGCTCAGCAGCAAATGAGAAAAACTGGAGAAGGTGAAACTTACAAGGTTGTAAAGATGCTGAGAATGATTTTATAGGGGGCAGAGAGCTTGGTGTGCTGTAATCTGGCAGGTTAGTTATGGATTCCTTGACTGTGGAAGACAGATCTTATGGCAAGTGTATGATAAACCTGAACTTTACACTAAATACAAGTTGAATATTATTTATGTGCTGGCTCTGTGGTACATTCATCTTCTACATCCAGGTGATCTCAAACTGGTGTTTGCTGTACTGCTTTCATCACTGTTAAATTCTGTTTCACTGCCCACTGATCTTAATTTCCTTACTATTTTCCCATGAAATGAGATGTATATAACCAGAGTATCTTTTTGTCTCTCTATTCTGTAGACCTGTTTTAACAAATTGGATAAAAAGGTGTGGTGGCAAAAGACTTAAGTGACAGATGTCAATGTGTATTAGGGTGAAATAGTGTTTTCTACCTGTGGTTGAGAATCTCCAGTGCCAGTGTATCTAGATGCAGGAGGAGGCACAACTGAGTGATACTGTGAGTAAACAAGGAATGAGTGTGTATTAGTCCAGTTTGATACTTACATCCAACTTAGTTGGAAAGAGGTGCTTCTTTTCAGTTCTGCCCCCCTGCCCTGCCCTCGAGCAGGCTGCAGATGAAGCTCTTATTTTCCCATTTTAGCCAAAGAGGACAGTGAACTTGTAAAGAATTTCTATTCTAGTCTCCATTTTCTTCTCTTTAACCTGTATTGTGGTGCTTTAATATGTTAACGATGTTTTGAAAATTGTGACATTTGCTAATCAACCCAGGAGAAAGCTAGGGACAAATATATGTTCCTCATGTCCAAATAATGAGCTTAAGTTCCTTTTTTATCTCCTCCTCTGTAGAATGTTCACTAAATACCAGTATTTATAAGAAATCTGTTCCCAGGGTGGTTGAGCTGAAATCTGTTAAAGTAGTCTGTTTGCCAGCAGACATTAAGGTAGTATTACTTTAATGAAAGCAATCATCAGACATTTTCTGCTGCATTTTGAATGGATGGATTAGAGTTTGGTGAACTAAACCCCACTTACGTGTAACAAACATGGGCCAAGCGTGAGTTCTTTCAAGTCTATGTTTGTGGTTGGTGTCTTACCTTATTCTAGTTCTTGTTTTTGAGCATAAAATCTTATTTGAGCGTAAAGTGTTGCTAGTAAACGATTGACTATTTTGAGTGGTTTTGTTCATACTGTTCCAATTTACAATATCAACTCATGAGAGTAATTCATTGTAGAGTTCAGATTTAAGGAAGTGCAAACGACATTGTTAAAAATACTATGAGTAATTTGTCCTTTTGTTTTTGTTGTTTTATCTTTTTTTTAAATACCCTATGACAGCTCACAATGTATAAATTGAACTGTCATCTGCAGTAAAAGTGCAGTGAGGTGTAATTTTGAAGGTTAATGGAACTGAAATTTGATGTGGTCTGCACCATTTACAAAACTCCTACCAGTTTCTGCATAGTTACTCAAGGTGTTTTTGTTAGTTTCTTGTGCAGTGTTTCCCTCAAGAGGGAGCTTATTGGTGCTGCAAGATACTCTTAAAAGCTAACAACAAGAAGGTAAAAGTAAAAAAGATCAATATTTAATTTTAGAATGGAGTTTCAGAAAATTGGTTTAGAACTGCATTTTGATGGTTCATTTAATGGTCTTTTTTATTCTCCTGTAATATGAGGATGGCTGCCTGTTCCTCAAACTGTATTAAATTTGCTGGTGTTTAAGCCAGTAGCCCACTTGGTTTGCAGGTCTAATCTGTGCAACACTTCAACAAATTCAGAATTCCAGATGTGTAGTTTGAGGACAAAAAAATTGCATTGCATATTATGATTTTCTTGTCTTCTATTCTAGGTTGTGTTAAAGATCATTAAACATTACCAAGAAGAAGGACAGGGGAATGAAGTGGTCCAAGGAGTGTTGCTGGGTCTTGTGGTGGATGACAGACTTGAAATCACAAATTGCTTCCCTTTCCCTCAGCATACAGAAGATGATGCAGACTTTGATGAAGGTAATGGTTACAGTTTTGCAAAAGTTTAGGTAAAAAAGAAAATCTGTGTGGGCTAAAAGGCTTTTTTTTCCCCTACAGTGAGGCTTGTATGTACTCAGACAGATTTTAATATGACTTGAAGTATCAATGGGATAATTGCAATACCATCCTGATTATCCAGCTTAAAGCTTGTCTGTATGAGTGAAGTCATTGTGATAAATACTATACGGACTTACTTGCTTTAGGGTAAGACTGTCCACACAGGAAGGTACATTAGTTTCCTGTCTGTAATTCCTATAAACTTTAAAGCTTTTTGTGGGAATGGTTGTGTGTACATGTGTGCATACACACGCATATGGATGTAGCTCGGCATGTAGATTCCTCTCTGTGGGTTTATTTGTATCTGGTACGTACTCGTTGAAAGCCTGGAGAGCAGAGCTTTCCAAGTTTAAGAGGCTTTGGCTAACTTGAAATCTGAGTGGTATTTTTGCTTCTCCAAGTGAGCCAGAAAGTATCATTGGTGGTTTCTATCTGTCTCAGTGTTTCCTTTCTGGTCCTAGTGATGTTTCGTTATTGACATGTAAGTCAATGTAATTGGCTTGACACAGAATGACATAAAATTTCTAGAGTAAACTTAAAAGGCTTACAGTTCTCATCTTGGTCATATATGCATGTCTGTATGTATTTAATGATACTGGTAGAAAAACTTCTCTTTTAGGGCTTAAAGAGAGTCAGTTTAACTTCAAGAGTAACCAAACAGGCAATACAGTCAAAATAGCTGCAGTTGGAAGCTTGATTCTATCTAATTTTGATAATTCAGTTTGAGTTTTCAATTTCAGTAAGATTGCTTAATCTGGAAGTATAAACTGCTTTTTCTTGCTTATAATGAGATAAGGAATTATTAAATTAATATTTTATCTTATAACAAAAGAATCCCAGACCCTGCCTTTAAAGCAGAGATAATTTTAAGAATTCTTTGCAACTTAGTAAGGTTTCTTAGCTGCCTTTTATCACTTCTTTTGTGGGATTATACAGTTTGCTATAAGAAAAAGAAAATGCAAAACAAAAGGAAGTCTTAGTTGTCCTACATTAACATGGTGCTTGAGTCAGAACTGTGTTTTATTAAGGCCTAAAAGATGTTTTAAAGATTCCTTCTCTTCTAGAGCTCTTCAAAGGATTAAAGTAATCTAAATTCTTAATTGGAGCCCATGCTTCATGTTTTTTCTGTAGAAAATGGCTGAATTATTTCCATATAGCTCATAGGCAAGCAAGGAGAGAAATGAATTTCTTAGTTTCAGACAGTTTCACAGTTTCAGTTTCTCACTTTATGATCGATATCATGCTCAGCTGAAAGCCTGTGAGCTGGTATGCAGAGTTCAACTGTTCCTGCCTGAAAGTTATTCTTGATACCAATCTTTCTTTTTCCCTTTTTCAGCAAGTAGACAAGAATCCTGGCATTAAGTAAGGTCCAAAGGCAATGCTGGTGGAGTTTCCCTCACCTGAGTCCCTTCACTTGTCAGTCTAGTGTTCCTGTGCTGCAGGCACAGAAAGCAGAGCAGCCGGAGTGGGAAGGGAGCCTGTGGCAGTGGGGTGATGCTGCCTCCAGCAGTGGTGGGGAGTCTGCAGCCAGGTCAGCGGAGCTTGGCTGTGCTGAGCTTTTAAGCCAACCTCAGGAGACATTGTCTGTTGGTTTCCATCCTTCCTAGTCTGCTGTGTGAGTCACAGGGATGTTCTCTCTGTATTCTTCTCCGTGAAATACAGTTAAATAGACTCAACCATTCAGGAAATGCACAGTGCTCACGTTTGTTCTGCATTCCCTTCACTTGGGGCCTGTTCAGGCCTTTAACCTTTTTGTAAAGCCTAGGGAAGATGAAAACCTGAACAAAATGTCTCTTGAGGTTGCCAGCTTGAGCTTTTGGTATCTTTTTAGGCTCCTCAGAGTTGTCTTCTGTCTTGCCAATGTGAAAAACAATAATGTTTTATAAATACTCCTTGTTTGTTTTCCCTGGAGCTGTGTTTCCCTATGCAAGCATCCTGCCAGATTTTCAAAAGATTCTTTTTTTCTTCTAGATGCAGATAATTCAGAGAAATCTCTTGTTATGTGCCAGAACCTTAAAATTTAGGATGCTAAAAACTGAACCAAGCAGGGCACCTTCTTTCTCCTAAGACTTGTATGTTACATCAGTATCATAACTGGCTTTGTATATTTGCACAAATTCAGGCCCAGAGATACGGAGGGAAAATATAAGAGCCTTGGCACTTCAGCACTGCTGTCACACAGAATAATACCTAACATTGTGCTCTTCTGTTAGTATAATGTTGTATTGTCTTTTCTTCTGCCTTAGCATATATTTTTGTTACTTTTTTTCACCCTTGTTCAACATTTTGAAATAGGAACAATCCTATGAAAATTCCAAATTTCTGGTCATACAGAAAGCATTTCTTAGCAGAGTTTTGTCACCCTTGACCTTATGTTGAGGCATGAACTGTTGCACTGACTGAGGGAACACACTACCCCAGCTGCCCTTCTGAGGGGAGGAAACATGGAGTCATTATCTGTTGGGGAACTTCTGATCTGCTGTGCTGAGAATTGAATGGACATACCCCAAAAATAATTTCTTCTATATAATTTTGCAAGAGCACAGGTCACCTGAAAAATACTCATTTGTCTTCTTGTCTCGAGGTGATCATTATTAAGAGAGTAGAGCTTTTGTACAAGAGGGTGATATCTGAGCAAACAAACTGTTGGGTAATTGGCAAGACATATTTAAGTGAAAGTTTCCCTCTTTTAAACTGTGCAAATCTAATACAAAACACATTTTTGAGAGTGCTGAGAAAGTATCCTTAAATTGAACTTGAAATAGGTGTATATGACATTTATGAACCAGTTTGATAAAGATGTAGTTCTAACTTGCTGTCAACAACCATTTCTTCAGATATGCTTAGTTATGCTTTTGTTAGGGTACCCTTTTGTCCCTTGCTGCTAATGCCTGAGATAATATCAAATTTTGACTATTTGCTGTCACAGAATTCTGTCAAATTTTAAATTCTTTTATTTAAAAAAAACATACTCAAACTTGTTCTTTTAGTGCAAGAACATTTTTTAGTGCAGTTTAAATTGGACTGTTTCTGGAAACTGTAGAAAATACGAGGTTTTTTTTTTAGCTTCAAGTAATTCTTATTACAAATCTGGGAGGACTGTCCACCATTTATGAATCCACAGGTGTTTTTCATCTTAGAAAGTTTCTCCTGCAGTGTTGTCTTCCTGTGATTCTTTTACAAAGTGTAATTTTTTTGGTAAGATTTTCCTGTCAGGGAAGTCTTAAACACTTAGGTTGGCCTGCTGCAGCACGAGATTTTTACAGGGGGTGGGAAGGCTCAACCCAGCTCTCTGTTAGAAATCTGTAGGTGAAGTGTAGTTGATGATGTGTGAGCTAGTGGAGAAAAAATTGCAGAAATGGGGTATGTTGTTGAGTCTTCAGCATAAGATGCTTCAGTATGAATGTTTGGTATTTTGGGGCTGCACTCTGGACTTTTACACATTTACTTTTCAGTTAATTGTGCTTCCTTATTGCTGGTGCACTTAAATGCTCTTAGGCATTGAGTTTATTTTTCAAGACACAGATCTTTAATTTTATGGAAATACTTTCAATGATCTACACGTACAACCCCGTTTCCTGTGCTCCCTGCTTCTCCCCTCCCTCTCCTGTCCTGCACCTGATGGATTCAACTCTTATTTAGGGTTCCTGTCAGGTTTCTGTTGTAAGGATTTTTGGTTTAGGCACTTCTGTGAAATGGTGCAGTTTTCCAGCCTGTCTTTGTGAAGGTACTTGTACAAGAAGTATTTTCACTTTAGGACACTTCCAAGCCTCTGTCTGAGCATAGTTTTGCTTTCTTTCAGTTAAGGTTTACAAAAACCGTTATTTTCTGTGTATTCTTCCTGAGAAATAAATGTATTTATTGATGATATTACATAATATAAATAAATGTATTTATTGATGATATTACAACCATGATTGTAATAAATTTTGTCTCTAAGCAACGTGTTAAAAAGTTCAGTCCTTTTCACTTCGTAGTTTTTGTCTTCAGTGGTTTTCATTGAGTAGCTTTTCTCCCTGTTTAAAGGAAGTTTATATTTCTTTCTTGGAAATCCAAGAGTTAAAAATGAAATATGCAACTTGTACTTTGTTGATCTTGTGAGACATTATTTTGAAACAGATTTATTTCAGCCTGATGTATTTTAGTAACTTAGTTACAAAGCTAATTAAGTGCTGTGGTAATTATACCCGTAGAAACTTTGAGACAGTTATATATTTCTACATCAAAATGAGTTCTATATGGTTGTAACTTCTTCTTCTTTTGTAACTATGCAGAGTTTTCATTAGATTTCCTCTGAAATGCTATAGATGAAAAGCTGATGCTGCCTTCTCTCTGTCCCCCAACATGACTTTCACTTTCTTACCTGAGAAGGTTCATTTTGTTTTGCAGTTTACAGATTAGAAGTATCTAGATGATTAAAGATTCATTTCCCTCTATTTTTCTGTGCTGCAGGTTGAATTTAGTTGTATAATCAGTCAGTAACAATTAGAAATAACATGGTGCAACATCTCCATGAAGCCACCATTTTCTTTAGCCTCAAATGGATGCAGTTCCATGTGGAGAAATGTGTTGCAGTGCATACGTAGTGCTTTTTCAGGGTTTTACTCGGCCAGAGGCAGCAGTTTGCACTGCTGAGCCTCCCCTGCAGTGCTGCCAACACAGTCACCTGGGATATGTGGCCCTTGCAGGAGCAGAGGGCTCTAAAATCATAGAATCATCAGGGTTGGAAGAGACCTACAGGATTGTCCAGTCCAACCATCAATCCAGCACTTGCCACTGCAACCCCTCAAGCACTGAACCAGATCCACATGCCTCCACCATCTCCCTTGGCAACCCGTTCCAATGCCTGACCACCCCAACAGTGGTAGAAATTTTTTTTTCTAGTATGTGAATCTCCCCTGTCTCAGCTTAAGGCCATTTCCTCTGGTCCTCTCACTGCAGGCATGGCAAAAGAGACCAGTTCCCACCTCACCACAACTTCCTTTCAGGTAGTTGTAGAGAGCGATGAGGTCCCTCCTGAGCCGCCTCCTCTGGAGACTGAACAAACCCAGCTCCCTCAGCCATTCCTCGTAAGACATGTTCTCTAAACCTTTTTAGAGCCTTGTTGCCCTTTGCTGGACACACTTCAGTACCTCCATATTCTTGTTAAGGTGGGGGGGCCCTTGTCGAGGTGAGGTAGCTAAAATGAACATGCTTAGGAAAATTAAGATACAGCAATGAGCTGAACATGTGCTTTTGAACTGTTGCTTACCAGCAGTGAGGACGCAGCAAGTGCTGCCTCTCTTGAGGCCCTTCCTGTTCTATTGGAGGCCTTGTGCTTGAGGTTGCATTTCTTGAAGCCTGTGGTCTCCTGCACCAGTTTGACATTATAAGGGCTTCAGTGCCAGAGTCACAGAAGTTCTTAGGTTTCCCAGCATACTGTGTCTCAGTTGGGACGGTGTTTGGTGGACTGTTTTGGCTTTTTAAGAAAGCATCTTCATAAAAAAGACTATTGTTTGTAGAGGGTGGGGTTTGGGGGTTTTTTTGTTCTGTCATGTTAATAATTTGGCTCCACAAACAACTGTGTGAGTAGAACTGGAGGGGCAGTTTGAACACCCTAATGTGTTTGAAACCACTGTATGGTCAAACCAGAATCTCACAGAGAGTACATGTGTACCAACAGGGAATAAATGGACTCTGAGTATCGCCTTCCTTTGCTAGAATTGCAGTAGAAGTCCGGATGTCATTAAATCACAACCCCCTAGCAGTGTTGATTCATCTCTTTTCCATAAATGTTGTCATTTTTTTTAAAATGAAAACAACTTCCAGTTATTCCCATTTTAAGTAAAAAGTTTTATCATATCTTGTATTTCTCTTACATTGTGGCAGGACAGATCATGAGCACACAGTAACTGTGTCCTGAATAGGCAGAAGCAGTTTTAGCTGCCTTTTTTTCTGGGGCTTTTTTTTTTTTTTTTTGTTTAGGTTTATTCTATAATGGCTGTAGCTCATGTCTGTCATTTTCTGTTGTAAGAAAATGTTTATGAAATGCAGAAATCAATTTACTTGAAATTTGAGTTTTATTTAAGTAAAAGACAGAACAGATGACCCATAATCTCCTAAATCACAGCCTTTGTTCGGACTCCAGTTGTAGTCCATTTATGTGAATTCCTCATCCGTGTTTTTCAAAAGGCCTGTAGTAATTTAGGGGAAAAAAACATACTATGTAAATGTTGACTCTCCAATTAATAAATGCTGGCAAAAGCCTGTCAGGTCTGTGTGTGCGTTTATGAAGTTTCGCTTTGTTCTCTGTGTAAGAAGGATATTGAATTTTAAGTTGGATTTTTTTCTTTATCATTTGAGTGTAATGAATTTGTGAAATAGTCAGTAGACTTGATAAGGATTAATTTATATAAGCAATTCTGATGATGGTAGAGAATGGATGGTGAGTTGTCAAAAACTCAATCTCATCTGGTCTTCCATATTTTTTCTGGTGGATTGACAGTATATTTTGGAATATACTGATGGACAATGAGGTTAGTTATTAGGTGTGTTTAATTGTCATCAAATAAGATATGTCACATAATCAAGGTTCTTTAATAAAACTGCTAATCACATCTGAATTATTTTGTACTTGTCACTTTTGATTTGTTTCCTAAAAGGAAACTAATATTTACATGGTTTGTGTAATGGTAATGATTTAGTGGAGTATCAGGCACGCAGCGTGTTAAATGTTTTGCCTAAGTTTTCATACTGTGCAGACCTGCCTCTGCTGACTGGAGATTTTTGTCTTTATGGGGCAAGGAAGAAGAAATCCCGATAAAAGGGTACTTTTCAGGGTGCAGGCACTGGATGTGCGGACACGTGGACATACCTTTATCGGTTACGGCAATCTCTGCCAAAGTATGTTTTTGTAACAAGTGCCGTGGAAAAGCGCTTTCAATTCGCTCGGGCAGAGCAGAGGCGGAGGGTGCGGAGGGTACGGAGGGTACGTGTATGTCCCCTCGTCCGCGCTCGGCAGCTCCGCGATCCGGGCTCGGAGCGAGCCGCCGTCAGAGGGCGCTCCTGCCCAGCGCACGGACCCCGCCGGGGCCGCTTTCCCGGCGGGAATCCTGGGCCTGCGGACAGCGCAGGGGTACGGGGTTGTCATCTGATAACGTGCATGTAGTCTTTTATACAAATGAATACAGAAAATATGTTACAGAGTGCACTGGCTGTCCCGACTCAATGTTTTTTGTGTTCCTAAATCAGCCTGGATGTGCGGAGTGCTCTAAAGCTCAGTGTACATGGAGAGCATTTGATTGAGAGACTTCCATGTGCGTGTATCCTAAAAGCAGGACAGGAGCTTGCTTGTCCTGCGGGTTTGCTTCTTCGCTTCTAGTTCTACCACACATAACTAAGAAAGGGAAGGCAGCATTTGTGATGGAACTTCTTGGCTATCTAAGGGATTTATGCTATTGGACTGCGCAGACATAAAAATTGCATATCCACTGTTCATCTTTTGATAGTATTGCACAAACTGCCTGAAAAGCTGTATTTCTGGATTTTCAAGTTGATTTTTACTGTAGGGGCAATGCTTTAAAGTGGTAGGTTAATCGTTTTGTTCAACATCTAATTTTGTATCCAAAAAAGAGATTGTTTTGCTCTTTAAAGTACAAGGCATAATAAAGTTTTATTTAAATCAGGTTCCATTGACATTTTGCTGCAAAAGAACTTAGTGTAATTTGATTTTAAATGCAAAATGTTCTCCTAGCTCTTAGCCTTTTCTTTTTTTTTTTTTTT
>VXAY01003086.1:408060-440268 GCA_013399855.1 Oxyruncus cristatus | reverse complement strand
CCCCCCCCCATTCATGATTGCAGGGGATATTATTAACATATTTAATAAACTTACACACTGAACTTTACTGAAAATTATGCTTAAAAATATTCACTTACTAACCCTAAGAAATTAAGTTAGAGAAGCATCTGTGTTCAGAGGTAGGTAGTTTGCTGTATGTAATCATCTTTTAGCAACATTAGAATGAGCTGGAAGATTGTATCCAGCTCACTAACGCGTTTAAACATTTCACTATATGCAAGTTTTCAGTTTGAAGCCAAGAGTTTTATACTTTATAGCTTGTGTTCTATCTTAGTTGTATTTTTGATTTAAAATCATGATATACACTAATTTAGTTTGTTATATGGATGCTTCATATAATTTTGTGAGACTTGAAGAAACTCATTAATTTTTATGTGGTCAGCAGTAAGAAAGCCCAATTTCTTTTACCTGCAGTTTAGGTAAAATATTACAAATGAGCTGTTCTGAATTTGATTTTTTTTCTGCTACTATAATCAGCTCAACTTTGACTAAAGACATAAAAGTACACAGAAGAGGATAACCAATTATATGAAACAGTATATTCAGATATTTCTTGTCTGTTATTTGATTTCAGGCATCGATCTGAATTTTATACCTGTATTGTAGTTTGTGATAGTAATTTGAAAACATTAAGCCTTATTCTTGCTATTTACTAGTGGAGAGAATATGTAGGTTATTTACCCTGAATACTCAAAAATGATTTTTGAGTTACAAAGAACGTGAAGGCTTTTAAAATTTTTATACATACTTTTAATTTATTTGTTCAGTTTGGGGAATATTCAAGAATTCTAAAATATGAAAATATTTTTTATTTCCGCACACTTTAAATGGCACAGGTGCAAATGACCTTGTGTTTGTATTTTATCATTAACATGTGGGAATATTGTGGAAAACAGTATCTAATGTGCTAGTTCCTATTAAAAGCAGAGACTGCCGAGAAATTTTTGTTGTTGTACTACAGATCATTTTATGAAACATTATGTCTGTGAACATATGGCAGAGGTGAAATTTGCTGGCTATTTTTTTTCCAGATGTACTCTCTCTTTTGCTAAGGATTTGAATTTTCCTGTACTACAGTTCAGGAAAAAAGTCTGGAGATAAGCATTTGTATTTTAAGGAAGCAGTTTTTCCAAGCAATTGCTAGGACATAATAGACATCCTGATTAGGTCCTGTCTTCATCTTGCCGAGCTGAGGCTGCCTTGCGTGCCTAACGTTAGCAAAGTAGTGGCTTGGGGCTACTTCTGTGTTTGGAGGAGCTAAAGCTTCATCCAGAAAGAAGCCCAAACCGTGTGAAGACAGCGTGATCAGTTTTGCTAAAAACTTTCAACTTCTTCATCCTTGATTATTATTCCTCATCTTGGACAGTGTGGTACAGGAGTGGACATTTCTGTTGGACTGCCTGGGTCACACTCTGTGCTTTTTGCGTGTCTTCCTTCAGGGACCGATTGCTTGTGGCCGCCCTGAGCTTTGGCCATACATTTGGACTCTGTGCTCGTCTGTTCTTTTGGTAACATTTTTCCCAATGGGACTGGACCAAGAGGAAGAGAGAGTTCTTTTAACACCTTCTTATTACCTCTTTCCATTCCCCCTCCTTTCCTTTTTTTTCCTTTTTTTTGCTAATGCAAGTATTTAGCCATTTCCTTTCCCAAAGAATGCTGTAATAAACTTCACGGAGCTGAAGGAAAGCACAGCAAAATGAGCAAATCCCGTATTTTTTCCTGAGAGTCAAAATAAAGGAAATGCCTGTACTTCTATTGAAAAGCAATTCAAATCAATACATCTGGATGAAAAGTGATAGAAACTTATTGAAATAAGTGGTAGCAGTAAATTAAGAATAATCATTTTGGTTCTTACTTCTCTCTCCATAATGTTTTATGGATTTCTCAACTGCATAATCTGGAAAAATTACATAGCATTATTCTCTAAGAAAGTGATCCATACTCAAAGTATAGTACACATTAAACCCAAGTCGGACCTCTTTTGTTCGTAGGGTTTACATTTATTTTGTTGATGGAAAGGCAGACGTGAAACTAGCTCAAGGTTTAGGACTGAATATTGAATACTTCAGGAACAGACTTGAGATCTGTTTTGCTGACAGGAAACCTACTGCAGCAGTGGAGTTAAAGAGATAAGAAGTGGTTTCACAAGAATTATGAAACATAAAAGATTTTCTGTATAAATACTAGTCTTTGATAGAGAAAAATCTGTAGTAGAGTTTAAGTTTGTATCTGTATTTCAGCATTATTTGTTTATGATTAGTATGTGTTGTTAAATCCAGTGGCGCAGTCAAAAATACATGGAGAAGTCAAGAAAGCTCAAACTGAGCAAATCTTACTTATTTCTGTAGTTTGGTAAGCCGGTGTAGAGAATCTTAATATCAGCAAAATCTAAGAAAATAAAAGCTTCTTTAATTTCTTTATTATTGAAATAATAACTTCTTTAAGCAGAAGATGAGCGGGGTGTGCATAGTTGCACATATAATAACGTAGAGTAGCTTAAATTTATATAATTCCTTATTGACTGTGTCCACAAAATGTATTTACTGCAGGTAAGTTTCTCACCCATCTAACTTGAAGACATTTACTGTATTTTGGTTTGTGGTGTGTCGGCCAATAAGTTGCTGTAGTTTGCAGCTTGTCTTTTGTTTCACTGTTTGCTGAATAAACAGTTTGATTTCTTTTATTGGGTTACATGCTTCAGTACAATGTAAATTCATACAGTAGAAAAATACACATTAAAATAGATTGTTTACTCCTCAGTGAAATACTCCTAGGTTTTTTTAGGTTTAGTGTGATAAATCCTCTGTACATATTTATAACCCACATGTAGCAGCATGGAGTTCTAGTCGATAATAGAAACGGAAAGATTTCTTAAAACTTTTTAGAAAACAAGACAGGCATGTTCTTTGTGAGATATATTTAGGTCATAAGGGACATCTGCTAAGGATAATTTTTTAACACTTGCTAACAATCCTAATATATAATATGGTCTATTCATTAGTCATATTGTTCCTGACTTGGCTAGTGTGGATTTTAGTGATTCCCGATGTGCATTCAGACTCTCTTAATTGCTAGTTTCTTGCTGTTCTATCTTATTGTTTTGTAGGACAATGCATAAGCAGGCACAGAATAATCAAAATGGTTTCCCTGTCCATATTAGGCACCTAACAAGAGATATATTTGCTGTGCAATGTGTGCGTGTTTTTGCAAGTGGAAGTCTCGTTGAAACAAAATAAATCTTACCAGGAAAGTAATTCAACAGGATTTGAACATGGTATTCAGTGTCTTATTGTGTGTGTGAATATAAGTATTTATATATGTGTCTGTATACATATATTAATATATAAAAACCCTCTCCGTGCCGAGTGCCTTGCAGCTTTTATGATGTGCTTTTATGTAGCAGAGAAATTGGAGGGGTAAGATAGGGAGGAACGACAGGCACAGAACATCGAGGTTTTGGAGTTCTAGACAAACTGTAAAATTGTGCCAGTTTTGTGCCTTTGGTTGAGAAATTAAAGCTTGATATTTGCAATACAGCTGAGATCTAATCTTTATGTTTTAATGAACTCAGAATTTCACTTGGCTGTAAGGCGTTTGACTCCGAAGAGGTGCAGGTAATGTTCCTGCAGCTCTCACACGTGAGACAGATAGTGCTGGGCTTCATTGTTTGAGGGGAGAGAGGTTATGTTGGAGTTCAGGTTTTGATTTTAGTGAAACAGGAAAACTGACCAGATGAAATTTGACAAAATTACTGAAAGAGGTATTTGTAATTTGGCTTTCACATGTAGATAGAAATAAATTTTTTTTCTTTCTTCCAGCATGTTCTTTTTTGTGTTTTTGTTTTTTTTTTTTCTTTTTACCAGTTTGTATTACTCCATACTGTATTCTTACCTACTGATAGAATAATAGCTGTTTTATGTTTTAGGATAATTGTTCTAATCATTAAGTGTTTTATCTTAATCCATTTTGTGCAACTCTGAACTGTTTGTGATAGTGAAAGAAAAAAAAGGGTAGAAATTGTAGCTTTTGCAGCAGGTTGGGAGAAGCTTTCTTTATAGCTTACGCCAGTTGTCAAATCTTGTTTAGAAGTAAGTGTTGTCCTTCTGATCAGTTTTGGAAGGAACAAAACAACTTTATTTGCTAGCTTTGTTGCTCTCATTTTTACTCATTTGTCTTAGGCAAGCACAGTAGATGATCTTTAAAATCCTGCATAGCTGCAGAACGTGAAAATTATTTGTTGTTGGTTATTTTGTTCTGTTCTTTATTTTTATTTTTCCAGTTCTTTTGGTGATTTGTACTTCTGCTCTAACAAAACGTGTTAAGGAAGACTCATTTGGGCTATTAAAGCAGTACCAGTGATTGAGAATAAATCAGCCTGTGGCTGTGAAGTCTGTTGTTGAGTACAGTTGAAAGACCATAGTCTACACAAATGTTGATTTCATTCAGAGTTTAAATCTGTAGCTGTGTGGCATAATTGAATTATTTTACCGGACTGGGTAGTTGTTCTCCACATTGAATAGTTGAAAATTTGATTCATTTATGCACTGTTAATTAAAACAGTTTGGCAAAAACTTTATGTAAACTACTTTACTTAAAGTATATGTACAGTTTAAGCGTAGAGCTCCTGATTTTTCTGAGGCTGCAGCCTGGGAGAAAGGAACAAGGGAAGACTGAGAAGGGAATTGAAGACGCTGTTGTAAGGATGCAGTTTGGACACTGGGTGCCACTCCCGGTACACACTGAGGCTCAACAGCCTTTCTCATGCAGTGGAACAACAAGCACTCGTAAAAATGGAGGTCTTTGTTACTCAGGAAATTCTGAAGGTCTCTGTCCCCTGAGCCTAGCAGTTCTTGCAGTTGAAAAACATTTTTCTCAGTCCTACAAGGAGTAACTAAAGCTATAAGGGCAGGATTTTTTTATTTTTTGTTTTCAGTTCTACTGAGGATGATTTTCTAGACTTGATGTGTTGCTGTTTAGTTACCTAGCTTCCATCACGTACAAGAAAGACAAGATTGCACACCAGCTATTCAGGAGCTAGACCAAACATGACAATTCTCCTCAGGAATAGGAAGAATAATTTCAAAACAAAAGAATGGGAATGAAATATCTCCCTGCAAGCCTTTATGTGTGTGTATATATATATATATATGTATATACACATACATATATATATATATAGATACACACACACACACACTCTGTCATGTGCTTACTTGTTAGATTAGTTCAGTGTCAAAATGATTGGGTGGTGTGTAACTGTGGAAGACTGAAGGACGGTTGAGGATAGTTTTGGGATTGATCGATTTCCAGAAACTAGAATTGGAGGCATATAGTGATGGTTTCCAATAGGTGCCAAGTGCTGGTGATGTGAGGAATGCTGAGGAGATGAAATAAGGAGTGGGAATAAGAAGTGTTTAGATGTAAATTGGAATGAGGTTAGTGCTCCCACCCTGAAAGCTGTGTAGCTCTCAAACTGGGAAGCGCGACCTGATTTATGCTTTGCTGTGCTCATGCCCAGAGGCGTCAGCTGGCTCTGGGTGTCCTGAACATTATACAAACACGTAGTTGCTCAAACGTTTTAGAAACAGCACTGGAGTTTAGGTGTTCAGGTCTTAATGGCTTTCAGTGGAATATTGTTGGCATCTCTACCTGGCTAATTTGGAAACTGAAATTTCAGTTATAACTGAAAGGCAAATGGGGGTTTGGAAGGTGAAATGCTATAGCATTTTGAAAATATTAGACCTTTAAACCTGATTTCCATGCAAAAAATTTTATCTGCTCTTTTGTTTGAAAAGGCATTGAAATAGTGGGTCAGAAATTCAAATGTGCTTAGAGGGGAAGCAAGACACTACTTGAAATAAGGAATGAAAGGGTGAAGGATGAGGGAGCTCCTTGTAAAATTCTACTTTGATGCAGTGGTGTAGAATTAAAAACAAAAGGTCCCTCTATCCTCAAATGTAGAAATTCGAGCTCTTGGTTTTACGTTTTAAAATGACATTTGAAAAAGGGTTCCTGTTAGTCACAGTGTTCTGTTGTATGACGCTTGACTGAATCTTCCAAAACATTTTTCTTATGATGTTTCAAGTGAAAAATTAATTGATGTATTTGAATGCATAAAGCACCAAGTTAAAATGAAAAATAAATGTCAAATCAGCTTTTTTTTTCTCCTTGCTTGCTTGCTCTCAGATATTATAGCAATTTTAAAGGCAAAGACTTTCATAAGTAGTTAAAATTTTTGACCGTATTTTTACGTGAAACTCGCAGGTTAAGTCTCTTAAAGTTGCCATTGACTTTTTTTAGACTTTCCAGGACAAACACATTGGCCTACAGAAAACTAAGGCAGACATGATTCATTTGGTATTCCTCTGTAATTAGCTAAGCTTTATGTACATGGTGAATAATACAAAGCCAGACTAGTTTCTGTGGTTTTGCCAAATCTGGCAAAAAGCCTCAGTTTAAAATAAGTGGGTTTTAACTTCTTGGTTTTTTAATATTAGACCTTCTTATCAAAAGGCACCAGATACATAACCAGAGCCAGAAATGAAAGAACTGGCACAAACCTTCTTTTGTTGACACCTGAAAATGTATTGAATGGGCCACTTGAAATAATGAGTATGGCATATGATAAGGTAGAGCCACCTGGGTTTTATTGGGCTACTTGATGCTTTGATCACAACTTTATTTAAAGAGGTGTCTGTTTACAGCATGAATGTTCTTTGTCATTGCTGTGATTTAGATTTAATCTGACACAATACAAAGAGGAATTGCAAAAATCAAGGCACTACTCAAATGGGAAAACTTGTATGGGAGAGATGCTAGTTCAATGTGTCAACCTGGGAACAAAAGCTCCTGTTAAGCAAGACCTGTGATCTGAAAGAGCAGTAGATGACCTTCAGCAGATCTGGGACACATCATGGCATGGAGAGAGCAATAATAACTCAGGCTTGCTGGGAGCAGACAGAGGAGTTTGCATGGAATAGGGCGCTGCTGTCTCAGACGGAGGGATCAGGGTAGGCATCAGTAAGTACTTGTGTATGTTGGTGTGGTGCAGCCGTATCCCTTAGGAGCTGGTGTCGCAAGGAAGCTGTAGTACATGGGCACAGCTCTGCACTGTGAAACAGCCAGGTTCTTGTGCAGCCTTGGGTTCCCAGCACAGCTCTCTGTACAATGCAGGCATGCTCCTTAAGATTTCCCTTTGCTTTCTCTTCTTGCATTTAAGTGGCACTTCAACATGAAAGAAGGAACACTTGGGTCCGGCCTCTGATCCCACTCATTCTTGCTAATAAATTAATAAAATCTGATCCATCTTAATAACTTGAGTAGGGGAAAGATCTGTCTTTATTCTTTCTCTTGATCAAATTTTCATGCAGTTTTGTAGACATGAAATAAAGCCATCGCTATATACGAGTTGTAATTTGTGTAGGTTATAACTTTTTGAGGCTTTGCTGAGGCAGAGGTAGAAGAGCTGCTTGTTTGGTGGCACCTGGATATTTGGTTTGGTCGTGAATACTTAAGCGTATTATTCAGCCTCTAAGGATACTGCTTTTCTTGCCTAGTTATCTGCTACTGAAAATTCACTCTCCCCCTCCTGTTTTTTAGTATATAACTAGGTACCAACTAGGGTTTAATGTAATGGTGACAGTAGTTCTTTATTGGGATTATCTTTGTTTCTCGTGTGTTTTTGGTTTCTTCAGTGTAGACAGGGTGGAAGGACATTTGATTAAGTCTCCATTAAGAAAAAGGTTGCTGCAAAGGATATTTTCCTGTGTCCAGGATGGCTGCAAGAATAAGCAGTGGGTTAAACTTGTATCAAGAGTGAGTCACAGCAACAAACAGTGCAAGAGTAGTGGTGCAGTAGGGCAGGTTGAGGGAAGTCTGGGGAGGTTGTGAAGGATAGGTTAGCCAGAGGCTTGCTACAGAAAGTGTATAATGGGAAAAAATTGCTATCAGATGACTTCTAGCTCTGTCCCTGAGATTTTGATATCCTGTTTATCCTGAATTTGAAAGAGACTTTCAAATTCTGAAATTGATGCGTTTCAACTACTGTAATTTGATTGACTTTTTTAGTAGTATTTTCAATACACCCCCATATATGTGGAAGTCTTCATTTGCGTAGGGGCTGATATGAAGGTGGTTTGATTTCACTGAAAATATATACGGTTATGAAATGGAAAACCAACATTTGCATGAAAACATTTCAACTGTTGTAGGTTAAGTATCTCAGAATAGTATAAAGAAGAAATAATATTTTACTTTTCGTTATGTGGCATTTTATTCCATTATATGTGTTGCAGTTTTTTCCCTTTTAGCACAGAGGAAGGTAGTTGATGTGAACATGATAAACACAGTGTAATGCCCAAATGTCTTTAAGATGCACTACTTTGTAAAACAAGAAAGGTAATTTTGGGAGGATGGGGCAAATCCTCCCCACTTCTAAATGTTTGATTTTTTTTTTTTCTGTTTTCAGGTTACGTACAGAAGTTAAAGCTTCCTTATATATTTAACTATAAAATCTAATTTTTTTTGATTTTTTTAAATCACTTTTAGTGTAAAATTTGATGTTCATTAAATACATGCATGAAGCTGTTTCATTAGTCCACAGTTTCTCTTTCAGAGCAACTAAAATTTAATTATTGAACTAAATTTTCAGTTAGTTTTACCATTGACTTATTTACATTCAAAGTACTATAATCTTAGTTAAAATAGCAGTAGGTCTGTATTTTAAGGGCATATGCATGCAAGGTATATATAACCTTCTTGCTTCTTTACCTTACTTGAGGAGGTCTAATCATTTGTCACTATGCTCTAACTCAGTTCAAAGCTTAAGTGAACCTCTTTAAGCATGTGTCCACAGGAGATGCTGGACTCACTTGTGTGGAATGAAGTCCTGTAACTCCTCCTGGTTGTGCTCCTGTGATTATCTGGGGCTCTGGCTGGGTGCAGTTGGTGCTGCTGCGCTCTGGGCTGGGCAGGGGTCCTGTTTGCACACTTTGTACCAGCGGTTGTTCCAGCCAGCTCTGTAGCTGAGCCCTCACCTGTACAGGTGTGAACTGGAAAGTGCCACATAAACTGGGACGGTCAGTGACCACCTGGGATTACCTGGACCTACCCTGTGAGTTCAGACACTGTCAGCTTTCTTGCGTCAATGGGTCTAAATCCGTGTGGGTCAGTTCTCAAATGTGGCACTCTGCTTAATGTTGAAAGGTATTGTCCAAAAGAAGCAAATAGTAGCAGTCAATTTTTATATTCAAGTGTCAAGGCATAATATTAATGCACACTTCCAATCCCCATTAACTCTTTAAGTTGGCTAAGAGAATGACACAACTTCCATCATACTTTTAAGTCTTTCTGCCAAATATGTGTGTTTTAAGTATGGAAACTAGTTGATGAAATGATTTGTTTGTTGTAAACTTTGATAAAAACAGTGGTTGTCACTTCTAAGAGCACACTTTTGTGTAGACCGTTTCCAGGAAAGGTGCTGGTGATGTTCTGGGCCTTCAGCTCAAGTAGACTTCTTTGTTTTCATTTCCTGCTAACATATTGCAGATCCTTGGCTCAGATAAAGATCCATCGCTGTTTTTTAGAAAATTAGAGGCAACTGTTATGGTTACTGTTGCTGCAGCTCTGCAGGTCGCAGGTTGCCAGGAGTGCCTGATGCCTCTCTGTGAGGCTGGGGCCAACAAACGGTTATTTTGCAGACGGTGCCGTGGCTGAAGAGCTGCGTTGCCAGGTGAAGGAGCTACCGGAGGAAGTGAACAGGCTTCGTAAAATTCGAGAAAGAGCAAGAGAGAAAACAATTATTTTCAGAGACACTACAGTCTCAAGACTCTTGGGAGTCTTGAACCTCCATTGTAGTGGAGAAGCAGGTGGGCTCAGAACCCTGCAGGATAATTAGTCAGAGGACTGTTGGTCAAGGGTCTGTTACAGGTGAGGGCTGGAAGCGGGTCACTGCACATACCAGGAGCAATGTTCCTCTTCCTTCTCAGAATTCGCCAAGTAGGACTGGCACCTTCTACAAACAGGTAGCACCTTCTACCTCTACAGGTATGAGGCTCTGGAATTAGAAGGCCAGACAACTGATAAGGTGAGCAAAGGTCCTTCTGGGATAGAGAGGCCTTCTAAAGCAACACCACCTGTACCCCACATCACGACCTCCTCTGTTAAGAGGAGAAGAAGAGTAGTTGTAATAGGAGACTCCTTTCTAAGGGGAACAGAGGGCCTGGTATGCAGACTGGACCCAATCCACAGGGAAGCCTACTGTCTCCCAGAGGCTTGGGTAAGGAACATTACTGGAAAACTCTCCAGTCTGGTAAGACCCTTTGACTACTATCCACTAGTGGTCGTTCAGGCTGGCAGCAATGAAATAACAAAGAGAAGTCCAAGGGCAATCAAAAGAGACTTCAGGGGCTGGGACAATTGGTAGAAAGATCAGGAGCTCAATCCTTCCAGTAGCAAGGAATAATATTGATAGGAATAGGCAGATCTATCAGGTCAGTACACGGTTGAGGGAGGGGATTGTCCTGCTCTGCTCTGCACTGGGGTGGCCTGACCTTGAATATTGTGGCAGTTTTGGGCACTGCAAATAAGAAATATATTAAGGTATTGAAGAGTGTCCAAAGGAGGGCAACGAAGGTGGTGAAGGGCCTTGAGGGGAAACCGTATGAGGAGCAGCTGAGGTCACTTGGTCTGTTCAGCCTGGAGAAGATGAGACTGAGGGGAGACCTCACTGCAGTTACAACTTCCTTGTGAGGGGAAGAGGAGGGGCAGGCACTGATCTCCTCTCTGTGGTGACCAGTGACAGGACTAAGGGAATAGCCTGAAGTTGTGTCAGGAGAGGTTTGGGTTGGATATTAGAGAAAGATTTTTCACCCAGAGGGTGGTTGGGCATTGGAACAGGCTCACCAGGGAAGTGGTCACAGCACAAACTGGGACAGAGTTCAAGAAGCATTTGAATGATACTCTGAGGCACTTGATGTGACTCTTGGGGATGGTCCTGTGCAGGGCCAAGGGTTGGACTCAATGATCCTTGTGGGTCCCTTCCAACTCAGCATATCCTATGGTTCTGTAAAGCAGTTTTTTATCAAGATGTGGCTAGAAGTGTTAAAAGAATTGTTGACATGGATGAATAACTAGATGTTTCACTAAATGTTTTTGTCTATAAATCCATTCAAACTTATAGGTTGACATCACCCTACCCTCCTGCTTTTTGTTATGTAGGAATAGAATGAATATATCATGACATGAACAACATAATTGATCAGGTGTTTTTAAACACAGTTTTTTAATTTAAAAAGTATTAACTATTTAGAAGTGCTGTTGGTATTTTTCTTGTCCCAATATTTTTCTCCAGTCAGGACTTCCATAAAGGAATATGCCTGTTTCTTTTTGTCTCTGTGTAGGGGAAAGGTGTATGGTGCAGTGAACATCTATAAAGTGGTATTGCTGTTGGCTCTCTGAGAAGGGAAAATTACTCAAAAGAGACTTGGAAGAAAAGAATGGAAAGGGACCTTGGTTTCAGGCCTGGGGAACTGCAAAGCACTTCTGAGCTGCTGGAAGGAAAAAAAAAAAAAAAAAAGTTTGTTTATACTAGTAAATCATAACTCGAAGCTATAGCGAATGCAGGACCAAAGTGGATTTAACCAGTGCTGTGTGACTTTGATCATCATTATGGTTTGTTTTGCATTTCCTTTGCAGTGTCCCACCAGGCTGTCTTTGAATCGGCTTTGTTGTCATCATGTCATCCACACGTGCAGACTCCGACACTGCTGTTCTTCTGTCCTATCTGGAACCGTGCAAATGCTGTATTTTCTTTAGCTTTTATAAAGTGTCTTGTGTCTTATTCCGTCTTTTTGAATGGAATATCACTCTCTGGTAAATCAATTTTTACTGTCACCTCCTTTTTAAAGCCTCTCCCATCCCCCATCCAGATTATGGCATTAGAGGCACAGTTGATTTACAACTCTCTTCGTCTCTTGCCTTGATCTTTCTCTTTCCTTCCCCCAGCTTGTCCTCTTAACACAGAGCAGATCTGCCCTTGCTTGCACTGCTGCTCTTTTTCTCCTGTGTTTCCTGCTTGGAAACCTTTTCTCTACTTGATCTTCTGACCTGCAGACCAGGCAGATAAAAGCACTGTCTCTTTGCTGCACCATCGTTTTTGCTACCTCTACTGGATCCATATCACTGGTGATCATGAGCGTGAATTTTCCGGTGTTTATGTTACTGCCTGTTCCAAACTTTTAATTTAGAAGGAAGTCTTAATTTAATAACATTATTTAAATAATGTTATGATGGATGAAGTGTAAGCATTCTGAGTATAGAACCAATACATGTTTTGAAAAATATGCAATTAAAAGTTAAACTTGCAAGGGTGGCCGGTGGTCCTTTTGCTTCCTCTATGCTACAGCTTTTATACTCATTAGATGGTATCTGGCAACACGTTACATGCAGCTGACAGAAGTTTCATGGATCTCATGTACTGCAGCCAAAAACACAGTCTGTATGTGGCCCACAGGCTGTGTATTTTTGGGCAGTCTACCTGAGGCTGCAGATGTCTTGAACCAAATGCCCTGTTTTATGCAGGAAAATGTAGGTAGCTGAACCACAAAAGTGCACTGTGTCTGAGATGTCTGCTGTGGGGAACCAAGCCAACGTATGTAGTAGAGAGTTTTAATGGTTGTAAAGCTGCCAACACCAGGTAAAAGGTGGGATAAGAGAATGATTTGTACCTGGAGTGTGAGATTAATACCCTGCACTTGCATAGCACCTTTCATTTGATGATCTTGGCATGCTTTATGATCAGTTAATTGCCTCGTAACCTCTCTGTGAGGTAAACTATCACTAGTTTACAGTTAAAGAAACTGATACATAGAAGAATTGAAGTAACTTCCTTGGGATGCCGGGGCAGTTGTGGGAGAAATGTTTAAGGATTGTCTGCTGCTAATTTTGGAATGTCTAGCATCACAACACTTAATTTCTCTATACAAAAGGCAAGAATTCATTCTCTCTCTTTTTGCTCCTCCAACTCTTCAGTTGTGTGGGTACCTTTCCTGTGTTTTTTCCCCCTTGTGGTCCTTTGAACTGTGGTCTTACAGGTGGCAGCTGTAGGGAACTGGAAATGGAAACAAAATGCTCTTTTCACTGAGTTATAAGCACTGCAAATTGTCCATTTCTTCTAGATGATAAAGACCAGAGTTTTACCATGAAAAGAGTTGAAGTCTTGACTTTATTCCCATTCTCCTCAACACGCAGGTGTCATAAAGCTTCTTCCTTTTGTTTTTGTCACTTGGAAGAATCATAAACCAGTAATCCTGTAGTACCCGACTTACTATGTTTGAGGCTAAACTGCTGGCGATAGTTTGGCAATTCTGAGTGAGGTAGAAACTAACTAACAGTGCTCCCGTGAAGGCGTGATTTTGTCTCTGTTAGAACTGAAGAGCGTTAAATAAAATTATATTTCTGTTTTAGTGTATGAACGCACTTCTCTGTCACCCAAAGAAAACTTTGTTAGTTTTTTTCCTAGTGGCCTTTTTTCATGTTGTCAGTGAAATAATCAGAACTATCCTTTTATTGTTTTAACCATGTCTATGTAAAATTCTTTCTTGTCCATACTGATTGTGAAGACAGGAGTAAGTACAAGTTAATATGTCCTAGAAAAGGATACATCAGCTATTTGGTTGAAGGGGCATTTGAAAATTAATTTATGTTTTAGGGAAACGATGCTATGGGCTGCATCCTTTGTAGTAGTATATATGAAAAGCTATTTTCAGAAAGGTGACTCAAAGTAGTAATTCTTACTGTAGGAAAATACTTCAAAATATTTTGGAACTATGACAGTTTTGTATTCCGGTTTGAAGTACACAAGGATAAAAATGGACATTGCATCGTGAAACGTGATTTTCATGTTGCACGTATCAGTTCTTATTAGTAGTGATGTTCTTCTGGTTTTAAGACACTAGACAGTGAAAGGTGGTGAAAAAAAGCTGCTGTCAGTCATGTGCTCAATAAGCAGAACACATTTTTGACTTCACCTTTGTAGAAGAAAAAGAAAAAAGTAAACAGGAATTTTTTCTAAAGGTGCTGTGGACTTGACAACACTGGTAATTGGTTTTAATCTTTCATTTCAGCTTCTTTGCCTCACAAGATGAAGTATTTTTTCTTTTACTTCTTAATAGGCCGTAATGCATCTCATGCTTCAAGGCAAAATCATAAGGTCAAGTATTCAAGATAGAGAAGATTTTTGTTACTTTTTTTTAACCCCAAACCTGCTCTTTGTCTTTCTTTCTGATCTACATCTCATTTAGCAAAGCTGTACAGTATTCCTTCCTTAAAATAAGAGCAACTAGAGCTGAACATAATTTAATTAGTTTCTTAAGGAGAAATATATTGAAACAGATATACAAAGCTTGTCTTTGTTATTGGAGACAATTTTAGAGACTTTTTAGATGGCACAAGGATGATTGCTGTGATGGGAAAGATAATGGATTCTTTCCAGGGAGTAAACTTAGAATTATAGAATCATTAAGGTTGGAAAAGGCTCCCAGATCATTCAGTGCAACCTTTTACTGAACACCACCTTGTCAACTAAACCATAGCACTAAGTGCCACATCCTGTCATTTCTTGAACACTTTCAGGGGTGGTGACTCTACCATTTCCCTGGGAAGCCTTTTTCAATGCCTGACCACCCTTTCCATGAAGTGTCCAACCTACCTCCTGTGATGCAGCTGGAGGCCATTTCCTCTTGTCCTGTTGCTCGTTGCCTGGGAGAAGAACTTACAGTTTCAAGTTGAAATAACAAGTCGAGAGGTTTCGAACTAGATGCAGCTGCTGGTGCTGTTTTAAAAATTTTAGAGTCATAGAATGGCCTGGGTTGGAAGGGATGTTAAAGGTCATCTAGTTCCAGCCACTCTGCTGTGGGAAATGATTCTCTCGTATGCCTGTAATGTGTTGCATACATGTAATATTAACCAGCTCCATCTAGTTCATCCAACCCCAAGAAAGTTATTTAGGTCACATGAGGTATGTTACGAATTTCAGGGGTTCATACTGGTAATTGTTCAAACTTTCATGGTAGAGAGCAGAACAGAATTAGTCCCTTGTCCTGTAACTATGTGCAAATCTTCTGACCGTGGCTGTTTTGTTCTGGTGTTTGGTACTTGTTCTGCATTTGGGATGTAATTAAAGAGCAGATGTTACTGGAGTACCTGTTGCTGTAGCCTGAGTAAAATTATGGTCATCCTGAAGAAAAGCAAATACCTCTGGTTGTTTTTCTCTCCAGTGCAGTGCAAAATGTGTGGTGCTGTGGGTATTTTAGTCATTTATGTGCTCCTGCATGGAGTTTTTCTCCTGCCTGACTTGCATGCGTTTTTCATTGTTGAAATGATACTGATGCATCGCCCATTTTCAGTGCTCAGTTCATTTGTCACACAGAAGAGAACTGACTCTGCTGGCCACAAAATTTGTTTTATTGCCAATACATTTAAATGTTTCTGATTAACTTTTATTGGGGTCATTTTATTAAATTTGTTGCCTGCAAGTTTCATGCTGAGGTAAAGATTGCTACTTCAGATGCCACAAATTTTATTAAATTGTTATCTGAGAGCATGGTGGTTCTTTGTTCCTGTCCTGGACATCAAGTTGATTTGGAATCTGGCAAAAAAACATGTTGTTTCCTTCTTTTAAATTGGCATCATGCTAAGCAGGCCTCCCAGTTGCTTTACACAATTATTTTTAAAATATGCAGAAAACCCCAGAAATACGAAGAGACTACTTTAAAAACTTGATGTCTCATTTGAAAGATACATTTATTTGCTTTGCCTCTTCTACAAAAGAGTTTGCAAAATAATAACGCCCAAGAAAACGTGGCTCTTACAAGCAATATTATCATCTTTACAGAAAATAATCCAGCTGATCTATTTAAAACACATATTTACTGTTTCCTTTCACAGTGGACTGGAAATGAAGTTTTTAGTATTTCATGATTCAGCCCCAGAGGAGATTTTTTTTTGTTTATTTTTTAAACTGACTACTTTTAGTGCAAGTTAATTAGACTTTACTCCCAAGAAGAGTAGGACACTCGTAATCTTACTGCAGCTCAATATTGATTTGAAGATTACATTTTATTAATGTATACTTTGAAAATAAATGCATTTTCATTATTTAAGAAACATTGCTGTGTAAAAGTAGATGTTCTTATATTTCTGAATAATAAATATTTTTTAAAATGTAATCAAAGTCATTTGATTCTATATAATGAAAACTGTGATAATTAATTGATCTCATAGCAGTATTACAGGTCCATTCTGCTGAGGAATAGAGATAAGTGGGTTATTAATTTTAAGTAGTAAATGGACTACTAGGTAATGTTTACCTACAATTTATACTGAGAAAAAAATGTCTTTAGTAGGCTTTTGGAGAAAATTTTAGATGAATTAGCTCTTGTCCCCAGTGGTAAATAGAAAGACAAAGAAGGATTGGCAAAAAGCATATCAGTGAGAAATGCAGAAGATAATAGCATACCACTTGTATGTTTACAAGATGATAATTTACTAGTTTTGTATCTACTCAGTGAGAGTCGCCTACGTAAACAGGCAAAGCTTAGGCAGCGGGGACAATGGAAAGAAACGTGGGCATTTAAGTGGCTAAGAAGAGAGAGAGATAATTCATACATGAAGAAATAATGCATTTACTGTAGTGGGAGTTGTAACTTGGTGTTACTGGGAGTGAAATGGCAATGGCAAGTAGAAATTATAAGGCAGAGTCTTGTGTTTTTTAGCATGGTCTTTCTTTTTGTAAAGATAAGGCTAAAATGGGTAAATTAATTTTCTACGTTGTAAAAATTAAATGATTCAATGCATAATAAGCAGCATTTGAGAAATCTGATGAACTGTCTGCTAAGTGATTATTTTACCTCTGCGAGAGACCCTGAGGACTGTGAGTTTTTGACACTGAGCGAAAGGTGTAATTCTTTAAAATAACTCCTGCTGCTAACCTAAGTAAGAGAGAACTTTCGTATGGAAACCTAATACATGTGTTCCCTTAATCATGCCAGAAGTGCAGATATGGTATTTTGTGTAGGCTCTTCTGTGGCTCCTAGAAACAAAAATGCTGAACATCTGACAGCAAAGAATGTATCTGACCATAAGTTGATAATAGTCTGTGTTTTGTGTGAGAAGAGGATAGTGATCTTTTTGCCTTGTGTGACCTAATCTGAATTTCAATTCTTCAGTTTCATAAACACTACAAAAATCAAAACGTAGGCATCTGTTCTAGAACATTTGGTGATTTCTTTTTTAATAGTAATTTATATTTTCAGTTTGTGTCTTCTATTAAAAAAATTTTTTTTTTTTCCTCAGGCTTTCATGAACTAATCCTCTTGATATTAAACCATGGCCTTCCTTTTCTAAAAATGAACTGGCTATGAAATGTCTTAATTACTTGAGCATTAGGTAGTTCTTCATGTGAAGAGCCAAAGCCTATCAGCCTACTCCCTTTTTGTTGGAGGAACATGCTTTTTATGCTCCTTAAAAATTACTAGAACTACTTTATCATTGTGTGTGCTGTCATGGTAGACAGACAGTATTTCATGAAAACCACATATAAGGTGGAGAGTACAAAAACTTAGTGTACGGTTTAGGTGTTCCAAAAGGTGATCTGTCTACATACCATGTTTGCTTCTACTCAACAAAACCACATTATTTTCTTAAGCAAGAGAGCTGTTTATACAAAATATTGTCACTTCAGGATGCATATGAAGTTAATGACTAGATGAATCTGTTTGAGGTGCCATGAGATGGTGGTATGTGTTTCTGGCACACCATACTTACTGGTATTCTGATGTTTCAGAGCAGATTTTATTATAAACATAATTTATCTGAAAACTGGGCATGTAAATAGTGCTCTCCCTCCTCCCCAACAGAAACATGCCTTTTATAAATTTTGTTCGAGATGTTTTAACCCTGTTGTAAAACCCACAGGAGAACAAGACCCGAACATTTACAAGAGTCACAGTATTTGAAGTCCGCTCTGTCTGCTGTTTATCATAGGTATATTTTTTCTTTAGAAGTAAGAAGAAAATAAATTTCAGTAAATTACTGTAGCTGGATGGCCTTCATGGAAGTTGAAAAAAAAAGAGAAACAGCCAACTTGCTAATAGATTGTGTAATTTGTTATTGAAAAAAGGATACTTCACAGCTATTAGAAGACTGAACAATATTATAACCAGCTAGAGGAAAATGAATTGTAAGTCATTCCAAAATAAATAAAGCTTGTGGTTCTTACTGTGATACGGAAGAGAGGGAAAAGTAAAATCTTTAGAAATATTTTAACGTGTTGTTTTTCTAAGTGTAATTAATGAATGACTCCTAATTTTTTTTCCATGTAACTTGTATAAGTCAGTTATTACCAATAGGAAAAAAATCCAAACAAACCCAACAGATTTTCAGTTATTTTTTTATAGAATTCCACAAAAGATGGTGAATGAAGTCTGGTAACTTCACTATTCCATGCAGTGGGCAGATTGAGGCAGGATTTTTAAGCATTGTTTTAGAAAAAGACAATTATCTACCCAGTTCTGAAAGTTCCACTAGTCTCAGATAATGGAGGGAAAGGACACTGATAAATAGAATTGACCATCAAATAGTCACACTCAACACCTGACTCTGTAGGCAGAAGAATCCTGCCGTTTTTCAGATGCCTTTTTTGGCTTTCTTAAATTACATGAAGGTAACATGCAGATTTTTCTGGTTTTTGTAGTTTTCTGTGTGTCTTGGTAGCTGCTGTGGAGGTGGTGGGCAGTTGCAGACAAAGGGAGCAGTTTACAAAGGTGGAGGATGCATGGGGTAGTAGCTTGGGAATGTCCCTTAGCAGCATCTCAAGAGGCCAGATTTATTCTGTCAAGACAGAATAGGTGTCTTGGCTCACTTTCCATTTATAAAACTATAAATTTACTCACTCTCAGAGCAAGTAGCTGATTTGGTGGCAGGGAAGATCTCAACTGACATTTCACCCCAAAATGAAAAGGTAATGTAATCTGACCATAAAAAAGGCACATCACTGAACAGAATTAAGCAACAAATGATAAAAAAATAAACATTTAAGTCACTGTGTAACTAACCTGTTAAATGTTGAAAGTATATACTGAAGGAGATAATTTTTCATTCCCATTTTATAAGGCAGTACTATGTTACATCCTCACAGAAACATGCAAGTAAAGAGAGGATAAGATGAGGTATCTTGTATTTTACTTGAGATGGAAATGACTTTTCAATGTACAAACTTTAAGTGTAGCATATTTGGTTTACAATAAGGTATTAGCTTTCAATCAAGTTTTTCCTGTGTTTTAGCTGATACAGTCCGATTTTTTGCAAAACCTCTAGTGAGTTCTTTGGTTAAGCACATTTTAAACTGTAATTGCACTTATGTTCTGGTCAGATAGAGGGGACTCCATCTGTGAATGTTTGGTGGTTTGTTTTTTGTTTGGGGAGGGTTGGGGTTCATGGTTTTTGTTGTTTTGTTTTGTTGTGTGTTTTTTTTTTTTTCCTTTTTATTATATAGTTGTTTAAAATCATTCTACTGTTTGAATCCTTATGGTCCCTCAGCCTTCCTAGTACCCAGTTTAATGAACTGTCTCTGTTCAAACACGAGCATGTTTTTCTCTGCTGTTTTTTTTTATGTGCCTAAAAGTTGGGTGTCTCAGGGGATTTTTCGAGTAATTTTTAAGCTAGTCACTAATTTTTCATGGAACTCAGTCTTTTCCGATAAATTACATTTAAGTGACTCAGAAGTTGTAAATGGCCCTCCAGTTCCCAAAGAAAAAACCCTCCTCGCTGCAGCATCTGTTTGATGGTGTAGCAGGTAAAACACCAGCATTAGAATGGTGGGCCCAGAGGGGTTGCTGTACACTTGTTTATTTGCATCAAGATACCTGTCAACCCACATCGTGGTCACATTGCATTTGTGTGATGCACCAACTGCTGTGTTTCCTTGCTTGGGGATTAAAATAGACCTGATAAATTGATAGACTTTTATCAAGCTTTTTTGTGTGTCCTGACAGAGGAGTGGTTTCTCCAAGAAAAATGAGAAGGACTTGCAGCTTGTTTTGGACAACTCTTCATAAGCAAAAAATGACTTTTCTTAAAAAGTTTAGTGAAATAATGCAAAAGGTGATGGGAATGGGGTGTGTGAATAGCAAAATGGAAAGTTGTGGTTGACTTCTTAAAAGAACAGATTGAGGACAGAACTTGAGAGGATCCCCACATGCTGACTGTAAGCAGTGTATTTAGAAAGCTTTGTGTGTCAGAAAGAGCAGATAAATTCCAAGGTGGGATTTTCTTTGCAAAGTAAAGCTTGCTTGGATTGACAAGAAAATGAGGCATAGGGAATGTCAAACTAAGGAAGAAAGCCAGCTGGGAAGAAGAAGAAAATATACAGGCTAGTTTTTATCAGCTGTGCTACTTAGGAGGTTGAGAGGTTTTGAGAAATGGGTAAAAGGTGATTTGGTTGGTATAAAACCTGAGCTGGTGAAGTCACATTCATTCAATAGGAAGATGCTCAAACATGTAACTTCTCTAGAAAAGGTATGAAGGTATTAGCTGGTGCTGTGGCAAAACTGATGCTGTTGTGATTCAGTATGAAGGGTCAAACTCAATTTGGGGTCTTGATCCTGCATTTGTTGCAAAATTAAATATATGCTTAAAGCCTTTTAATTGCTCTGCTATTTTACTAGTCTCCCCAGAATAGAAATCTCTATTCTCTGTCTTTCCCTCAAGAAATGCAATTCACATTTGGAATTTGAATAATCTTTTTTGTGATTCATCTTGTCTGTATAGCGTTCTGCAGAGAGGAAGGCATTTTCTTTGATGGTTCCTGTCTTATTTCATGTAGTTGTTAATTGGTCATGGAGTGAAATACAATATGTACCAGTATTTCCTCTGCATAATTTGATCCTACTCGACCTGCCAACAGCACACAGAGCTGTGTGTATGGGGAGAGTGACTTTCATGCAGTGCAGGATGGCGAGAAGAATGCAGGATGACTTAAAGTGAGATATGTCAACATTTCCAAGCCCTGTAACTCTGCTTGGCAATAGAACTTTTCAGAAACTATTTCCTAGTAACTTAGTCTTATGTAAAAATACTCAAATCAGTGATTCTAACACCAAGCAACCTGAAGACCTTGAGTATTGACTCAGTCTTCTGTTGCATGTTTTTCTGTTTCAAATTGGTTTGAAACTTAAATCATTAGAATACTTTCTGTATGTATACACAGTGCTCCCAAAATGCCTGTTTTAGCTGACAAAACAAATAATTACTCTTTGAACAACTTTTTACACAGAAGGTTTTTTTGGTGGTATTTTGTTTGTTTGTTTGTTTGTGTTTTTAAAAGAGAATATTTATTTTGGAATTCTGACACTCCTTTCTAATAATTTGCTGCATAAATCCTGTGTCTGTATGTAAGGCACTCTGACTGTGGATTTGTCCTTCACATTCTAAATTTTAGTGAATTAAAATGTTCATTTAATGATACAAGGCCCTTTTAATTTTACAATATTTTTTTCAGTTTCTCAAATTTGAAAAGCAAAGCAAGGCTGTACTTAAGTATTATTTGATAAATTCTATAAGTTCTGGATGACTTCACATTATTTTAATGCTGTTTAAGTGTATTTCTTTTGTTTTTCCTGATTAGTTATAGCTCTTGCTAGGGCACACATTACTAGGAGCAGATCATTTCGTTGTTCTGCCATGTCTGAAGCAAATGATCTTTGTTACAGGAAGACCTTTGTAGGTAGTGTTCAGTTTAAAAATGTTCTTAGAGTAGTCTCTCAGCTGTTAAATTTTATACTTCAAGCATGCCTGGCAAAGCAAATCTTAGATAAGAGGTATTTATATTGTGACCTGGAAGCAACAGTGTATTAAAATGTATTGATCAAGTTGGATGGTTTCAAGAATGGAAGAATGGTAAATTAACTGTAACATGTAATTTACCCCTTCTTTGTTATTTTATTAGAGCAGGATTTTTGAATAATGTGTAGCAAAAAAAAATAAATAAATCTGGGTATTTCTAGTTATGCTGCTGTTCATTCTAGGAGTGGTTTGTTGTCTGCAGGTGAACTTTCATAATAGATGTGATCTAATTAACCGCCGAGGGACAGGAGAGGTCCCGACTGTTCCTCTGTGTGCTTGGCTCCGTGTTCCTGCCTCCTCCCTCGTACAGGATCTAGCGCCTGCATGGCCACAGCGTGAGTCAGGTTAGCTTGTCGATCCATTGGAGTCTGAATCCAATAAGTTGATGAAGCTCATGTAGCTGGAGGAAGAGGAGGATTGTGTATGGACCAGTCATTTCAGTAGCAGATGGGGTCAAGGACTGAGTGTAACATGAAATAGTGTAGTTTCTGTTCCCGGCTTACTTACTTTGTTGTCTGTTAACACAGGGGAGAGTTTATTTTATCATAAAATTACCAAGAGCTGCAGACATTATTGGGGTGACTTGTTTTACTCTTAGCTAAATATACAGATAACTTGTCAGGTACAGTAATTCTGAAACAAGCCTGAGCAAAATATTATTTGTATTACAACTGTAGACTTAATTGTCAAACTCTGTAGAAAATCTGAGAAACTGCTGTGACTCATTAAGGCAAGAACTAAATTTGAGCTCACAAAGACAGGCAGGTTAACTGGGTATTTAAATGATACTTGGCTTGAGATTCATCCAAACTGCTGTACTGTGGACAAGGCAGCTAAACAGGTAATGATTTCTAGACCCTATACTGTACAAACTTCATAGGGCTGTCTGTGTCAGAATATCATTTGTGTTGGCTTGGTTTTTTTGGGGGTATGGGCTGGTTTTTTCTTTTTCTCACAGCTGCTTTGAGCTACAAAAAGCTTTTGCATCACACTTGTCTGCAAAGTACTCTGAAGTTATATTGCAAGGTGGATTATTTGCAACAGTTATTTTAAACAGAAGTTGGGGATTGCTTGCTTTTTCTTAAATCTGAACAAATGCAAGTGCCCCCTTTGCGCCTCGGTTCTCACTGTGTCAGAGGTGGTCCTTCCTTATCCATTCTCCTGCAACCTTTCATCACTTTTCTGCAGGGTTTCAAGAAGCAGGACACAAGCAACACCTAGTAATTTGGTATGCTTGGTATTGCAGTTCTATTTCTGCATAATAGACTCTTGGTATTGTGCATGATTTATATTATGACAGTACTGGCCTAACCATGTTTTCCATGGCCAGTTCTTAATCTCTGTTTTCCCTAGTTGATCACATTACATTCATCTGTTCCCTGTTTTTGTCTCATGTCTTGCATTAAGTACATGTAAAACTTTTTTGATTATTATAATAAAGGCATTTTTGCAAAGCTAAGTGGGAGAAAAGGGCCCTGTACCGAGCAAGTTCTCTGCAGCACAGTTTGTGTTAACATGTGGTCTATTCATTGAAGAAGTTTCAGTGTTCCTGTGATGGCATTAAACATCTTAATATCTTTCAGTTCTACTATGAAATTTTTATCCAAGAAAAATAAGTTTGGGTGTGGATATCACTTCTTAATCTTCTGATGAACCAGATGCTCACTTAGGTATTTATGCTTCTGATTTTTCTCTCCGGTTTGATGTTAGAATTGTTTAGTGACCAATTATGTTGGTCACCAAACATTGTTTAGTGACCAGTTCTGTTTCCACTGTCTGTAATGTTCCTACCATTTATAACACTATGTAAAATCCACTCTCTCTTTCGTCAGTACTAATGGAAGTGAATGATAGTATGAGGTGATGGAAACATTTTATTTCCTAAACACTTCTCAGTTTGCCGTTGATTTCAGTTTCTCTGGAGGACTGATCTTTCACAGCTGTTGCAAAATGTAAGTGGGTTTTTACCCTGCTGTGCAGATATCTGCCTTTTTCTAAACTCTCCATGGCACAAAAGGGTCTTTTTAAAATGTCACAAATACAGAGCAATTTATGTTGGCATTAAGTATAAACATTTTGCTGTCGTTGTTTATGGAAGAAATTTAAAGTTTAGGAGTAAATGGGTAAAAAAAGATAAATATTGAGCAACCTCCATATAGAAATAGGAAAGGCAGTTAAACGTAGTTTATTCCTTTGGAAATATATTCAGTTTTATCAGTTACTACTTGAAAACACTTGGGGGCTTCATTTCTATATAATTGCAGTAAATATGCCAAAAACTCTTTTCTATTTTGCAAATAAGTTTTGTCAAATGTAATGCAATATGGATGAATTAATTGTAAGTTTTCTTGTAGTCTAAACCTAATGAAAACTATATATATGTATGTATGTATGCATATCTAGTTTTCTATATCTCTCTATATGTATGTATATAAATATGCCTATATAAATGGTAGCATATGTGTAAAACTACCTAAACCCCCCCAATGATATAAAATAATAGAATAGGTTTTAAATGAGATAACTCTACTTTTAGCTATTATTTTCTGCTGAGGGTTGGTGCTGGACATTAATGCATACATATGGAAGCATAATGTTGATTCAGATGGAAAAGGAAATATCAATTTAGATTGAGGAATGTGTTCTCTATAATCCTCCCTGTTCTCAGTTATTCTTGTCGAGCTTTGCATGGAGCTTGTAGCTATGGTGCGGGAATACTAACTTCAGTAGCAGATGTGAACCTGAAGCTTATTACATGTTTAACCAGATGTTTCATTTATCTTTAGGGCAACCTTTTTTTTTCTGGTTTGTTTTTTATATCAAACACTGTGAGAAATAAAATTCAGAGTATATTTTAAACATGAATATTTGGACATAAAGGAACCCTTTTTTAACCTGAAGAAGCATTAAATGTCTCATATTAAATATATTTTTCTTTTAGACTGTATTTCAGCAGGATACTTCATAATTTCGTATGTTGATCCAATCTGATCTAGACTAAGCTTGCTTGTAAAGATAATGTAACCCTAAACTGACAGGGTTTTTTGTGTTTATATAAGCTCATTGTCGACTTTTATATTTATTAATAGTTCATGGGATTTGATACCTTGCATATTTACTGCTAGAATTTGTTTGATTTAAAATAATCTTTTGGTTGAAGAAGCCTCAGCATTTTCAGTAACAATTGTGGATCTCAAGCAGAGATCCCTTAGGGTGATGCAGTTGGAGGACATGGATCTTTGGGACGCTTGTGCGACTCACTGACCATTGCCTCTGTGCAGGATTCTAGGTCAGAAATTCAGCTTCTGTGCACCTGCATCTGCTCAAACGATGTGGTGGTGCCCTTGCCCTGTTTGAGTTACAACATTGTCCTAAAACTGATGTGTGTCTGGTGTCTGTGAACGAAAATTTCAGTACTTGTGACTCGCAGTTCAGAGTATAACAAAGCCATGTTTTGGGAAGTTTTGCCAGTGAAAATTGTAGGGGACAGCAAGTGAAATGTTTATGAAGTGTGTTTAGTGACTTTTGTTCATCAAGCACGTTTAATAGTGTGGGAACACATCAGGGACTCTCTCTGCCTTCTGTCTTTTCTTTCATCACTGTATCAGTTCCATGCAAAAGAAGTGAAAAACAAAAACCAGAGTGAATTTTGAGTCAACTTCAACCAGAAGATAAGCAGAAACCAAGTGAACTCTTAAATCTGACTTTACAGTAGATCTGAATATTACAGTGGAGTCCTGGAGAAAAAATTTCAGACGTTGCAAAATGAAACAGAGATCGAGAGTAATTCTTGCACTTGAAATGCAGCATTGGAAAGCATGTTCTTTATTGCTCTTGTTCTTGAAAGAAGAAGTGAAAAAGAGTAATTTTAAAACCACTTTGGTTGAAGAGTTTGTGAACTCTTATGTAATATGGAGCAGGTCTTAACAAAGTGTGTTCTGGTACATACTCTCTTTGTGGATCTCTCCTTTCTGGCTGTGCGAATGTCTTTTCCATTTGGGACTTAATTATGTGGCCTCCTTCTAAGAGCTGCAATTGCTTATATAGAAAAGTAATATCAGGAGTTTATTTTGTGTTTTTATAGCTATCTTTTAAAACAACAGCTGGCTACCAGGGCTAGTGTGTTGTGATCAGCAGTTGCTCTCCAAAACACATTTTGAAAGTTGTTTTAAAAGCTGGTTGGTGTATCTGTAAGTCTGGGATAGCATTTCTATTCCTTCTCATGCTTTCAAAGTAATGCTAAAAAAGGAGACCATGAGGATAGACTTTGGTTGCCACGTGGCCTTGTGGCAATAAAGGAGTAAAGGAGATGAGCCTGGGCTCTCCTTCTCCTTCAAATAACAACAGTGGAATGGGCAAAGTTTCAGTTGTGTTATTGTGATCATATAGGTCATTTAGCTAGTTGCCAAAAATCTTCCTGGAGGGTTGGTTGTCCATTGCAGAAATGGGATAGTTCACCATGGACTGAGTAATGCCAAGTCCTTAGTGGACGTCTGGATTTGTGAAACCATTGTGAATTCAGCTCTCCCGCAGTGAGGTTTTGGTTGTGCAATTGTCAGTTTGTTGAGTGTTTCTCACTCTCAAGACTCTGGCAAGGACATTTTCTCGTGTGGAATCTTCTCTTTCACCTGCTGAAGGAGTGGGACATGGTTTCAAGACCCCTCAACACCTTAAGTGTAAAAATTCAAGAAAGGTTATTTGTAGAAAAAGTGTATTGGACTAAGCAGTAACTGATGTTATTTACTGTGCAGGAATAAAAATATATTGTATTATGCTACCAGTGAACATAATCTGTTTGGTGTTTTATGGCTAAGGGCTCTGTGCACTCACACTGCAAGCTCTGTGTCTGTGTGGATACATTAATGCTCTCTAATAAGCATCTCTGTGGCTCACAGTCTTCCTACAGAAAGAAGGATTTTTTTTGCAGTCCCCTTGAGTATATTCTTATAAAATATGAAGGAGGTGTTTAAAACACAAATTGTAGTTGTTTACAGACTCTGAGAATGGTATAAACATTTTCTTCTAAGGCAGAATAAACTCCTGACAAAATTTGCAGATTTCCTGCTGGCATCTGATACTGATTGTTACACGTATAAATAAAATAAATTGGGAAATTTAAGATAATTGTTTTAAGTAAGCAGAGCTTATTCTTACTGAATTGTCGCCTTAACAGATATCTCAAAGTTACTACTATTGCACTCATTAAAATTCTGTTATTCTGAACTATTTTCTGATATGAATGTGTAACTGTGGCAAACGGAAATGTTTGATTTTCAGTGAAATACTTCGGAAAATTACGTTCTTTTTAATACCTTACAGAGAAAGTCTTCATTAGTTCATCTAGTTTTAATTCTGGTTATATTATTATTATTATTATTAAAGAGAATTTACTGAGTTTGCTGTTGATGGCTGCAACAGAATTTCCTTTTTTTTTTTTTTTTCTAAATTTAAATGAAGTGTTAAAGAAAGGACATCATGGTCAGTGTACTAAGATGCTTTTTAATTTATATTTCTTTCTGCCACATTTCCCTGTCTGTTGAACAAAATGAATTCTCTAGGCCTCTCTTTTCAAGTCCTCTTGACATTGCATTTCAGTGTTATTCAGTCCTTGGCTTTGTTTCCTTTTTGTCCTTTGACAGTTCCATATTTTCATGTTTGCTTACCATATTGAACTGCAGTCACAAATCTAAGCACAGTTTGTGTATTTTCGGACTGGCTTACCCATGTTAATTTTTTTGAAACCATTTCTGTTACATTTTTGACATTCAGTGAGAGTGGCTAAAATAAATATAATCTGTGGCTGTTAACCAAAGATTTTGTACCTGTTGTGACTCGTGTCGTGTTTGCATTTGAAAAGGTATTTAGGCTGAATCCTTTGAGAATTATATAGTGCTCTGCATAATTGCTTTTAACATTTTCAGTAACTAACAAAAAGATGAATGCAGAATAAAAATAGCTGCTTTTGAAACACAAAAAATCATCTTTGATGAAATTTCATGTTATGATTGGTTGTTTCTGGAAGTCTGTATTTTACTCAAACCAAACTTGGTTTACTTAGATTGCAATATTTTTTTCTTCAAGAATTAGCAGAACTTTGTGATCTTGGCCCCTTAAAAATTGACTAATAAGGTTAAATGTGACTGAAATTAATGTTTGGGGTTTTTTTGGTTGTTTTTCTTTACCGTGTTCTAACTTACAAAGCCATCTTGTCCAGTCATAGACTGATTGAATAGCTGAGGTTGGAATAGATGTCTAGAGGTTTCCGGTTCAATCCCCCTGCTCAAAGCAGCATCAACTAGAGCAAGGTTGTCCACATGAGTTTTGATTGTCTCCAAGGGTAGAGGCTCTACAGCTTCTCTAGGAAGCCTGTTGTGGAGTTTGCTCTTCCTCACGGCTTGAAAGCAAACAGATAAGGTATTTTGTCATGTGTTGAAGTTGAATTTCCAAAGTATTTATATGCATGGATAAGATCCCCCTCAGCCTTCCCTTCTCCAGCTCTCTCAGCTTCTTCTTGAATGACAGGTCCCTATGTCATCTTCATGGCCTCTCCCTGAACTCTCTGCAATAAGTCCATGTCTTTCTTGTCCTGGGGAGCCCAGCATTGGACACAGCACCCCAGATGTGTCTCATGGGGTCTGAGCAGAGGAGAAGGATCATCACTTGACCCGCTGGCAGTGCTTTGCCTAATGTCCAAGAACTGCCTTTGCTGTAAGGATCCATTGATGGCTTAACTGGATGTCCACCAGGACCTTTTCTGCAGAGTCTCTTTCCATCCAGTCAGCCCCAGCATGTGCTGCTGCCTGGGGTTCTTCCTCCCCAGGGGCAGAACTTGGCATTTCCTTTTGCTGAACTTTTTTCCAGCCTACTGAAGTCACTCTGGATGTCAGCAGAAACCTCCTCCCAGTTTTGTATCATGTCAGATTCTGTTCCACCATCCAGGTCATTAATGATGATAACAGAAGAGTACTGGACCCAGTATTGACCCGCAGAGCACACCACTAGGGACTGGCCTCGGGATGGACTTAGCTGCTGATCACAGCCCTGCACACCTTGTCATCATTATGTCTTTTATCTGAAGTCTGTTTGGATAGTATTAATCTTGTTGAATTCTTTTTTTGTTCTCCACCTATAATCTGAGTTTTTAAATATAATGTAGTTCAAAAGGAATTTTGGCAGTCAGTGAAATATAGGTACCACCAAGTGATTCAATGATTCATCTCTTCCTCAAATTAAGCTGTTTTGCTTTGAGGCTGTGTACAGAATAAATGGTGAATGCTGTCCCAAGGGTTTATACTCTTCAGAAAAGCGGGAATGGAAAGAATTGACTTGTCCAGCCCCCATCAGGGAGTCCTTCAGCTGAGCAAGCAGTGGAACCACGGCCTCCTGCCTCCAGCTCCGATGTGTTGTACATTTTCTCTTGCTCATTAGAGAATTGATTGCAATGGATCTGTCCCTCTGCTTCCCAACTTGTTTCCCATGTAAAAAACCTTCTTTAAGTTTATAACTTCCTTCTTGGCACAGAGCACTTTTTCTGCCTGTTATAACAGGGTGTGAGTTTAGTTCTTGGCTACTTTAAAAGAACAAGCCACACTTAGATATAAGTGCTACGTTGCTGAAATATTAGCTTTGGCTTGCAAAATCCTGCCATATGATGTTACAAGCCCTAGAAAGAGGAGAAATTTGCCCTGACTCTGTTCTGTGTAGCTTGATCTAAAAGCCATGAGCTTTATTTTCTAAATTTGCTATTCTTAAACTCTTGTGCCTTTTAGTTTTGTTTAAATTGTTTGATATCTTTTGCATTTGAACATAGCACATGATCTTAAGTTGCTAGGTGCCAAAGGCTGCTTGTGCAAAGGCATGACTGTCTTTTACCTCAGATATCTAACCACTCCTGGTTTTATTGTTCCTCTTGCTGGGCTGTGGAACAGACTTTCTGAATCTGGCCTGAATTCATTGTCTCTTTGAGGACACATTGAAGAAGTTATACTGATGCAGGCATTGCTGGTGTTAGCCTGGGCTTAGAAACATGACTAATACAAATGGTGATGCCATTCGGTAGATACCGTGCAGTGCTGTAGTTCCTAATTGCAGTACTAACACACAGTAAAATGGGGATTTCTGTTTTGAGTTACCTTGGCCTGATTTCCCTAATGGCCACATTATTATCTGGGCTTAAATTATCGTTAGCTTAAAATTACTTTGTGGGGAGCAGCGAGGGGGGCAGGTGTAGAGATGAACCTTGTAATACTGCGAGCAAACACACTCTGTCAGGCTTCTGTGTCTTGTTTGTTGTTGAGAAGTTGCCTTTACATTACTTTTTCTATGTATATAAAAGTATGGTCATGTGCATTAACATTTACCTGGTAAATCCACCTTGGTTTCTGATTAAATACATGTTTAAATATGGGTGTGTATGTATATTTTCTCTCCCTCTTCTTCCATCCCCTCACATCTGTGTGTCTATATATGTACACATATATACCCACATAAGTGAAAAAAAGGAAGCAGAAGTGATGATGATGATGAATCAGATTTCCTTGAGAAGAAAATGGGACCTGTAGTAGCTAACTATTATGCAGGTTGTTCAAGACAAGGTTGGCAGTCTGATGTAGAAATAGTGTGGCGAATGTTAATATGTCAGCACAGTTAGGCTGGCTCTGTCTTGACCAGTTGAAATGTCATTTGGGTGTACCAGATTTTTCTTTCCTCGCGTCTGTGTGGGAAGCCTGAAGACTGAACCACGCTTGTTTAAGTACTGCAGTAGATTCTTGTGTGTTAAAACAAGGATCTGGCACATGTGTGTGTCTCCCTTTCATAGTTCTTGTGTCAAGATGGTGCAGTAGCTGCCAGTGAGCATTTCAAAATTCTACCTGTTGCTTTCCATAGCAGCTGTGTTATAAGTTGCTCACCCTGTGTTAAAGAATCATATTGGAGTTACTTAGAAGTCTGTGCTGTTATGCCTAAAACTATACACTTTTAAAGCCTTAATCACAGAATCACACATTGGAAAGGACCTCAGAGATCATGAAGTCCAACCCTTGATCCAACACCACCGCAGTTACTAGACTATGGTAAGTGCCACATCCAGTCTGATCTTAAAAACCTCCAGGGATGGAGAATCCACCACCTCCCTGGGCAGCCCAGTCTAATGTCTGATTACCTTCTCTGTAAAGAACTTCTTCCTAAATATTCTAATATTCTTTCAATAATTAAATGTTGCACATGCTAATTAATTGATAGCTGCTGTAACAGCAGTCATGTAAGGAAACAGTACAATGATGTATTAATGATGTTCTTGAACATTTCCATGTTGGAATTGGCATAAAAACAAGGTTTCACCTAATGAAGCATAACATGCTTCCTCAATTGATCACCTCTAAAATTCTTAACACATTGTTTTTCTTCTAACACCAGTGCCTAGCTGTATGGGATGAGACATGTTGAAAATTTGGATGTCATCGTTTCTGGATAAATTTTTGTTCAGAATTTCATCTCTCTCATCACATGCCTCTTGCTGCCTGGTAGCATCCATGACCACTAAGTACCTTCTCAAATCTCCAGTACCTTGCTGATGCTATCACCTGTCATATTGACATTTACATAATATTATATGTAATATATAGGGAGTGAAGGAGGCTAGTTTTCACATGCAGGAAGGGACTACCTCTATCAGAATTTGATTTACACTGTTGTTTGTTGGTGCAGCCAACAGCTTCCAAAATGATTGTGTCATGACTGTTGGCGGGGAGGACTTAATACAAAAGCATAGATTTTCATGAGATCTGAAAATGTCATCTAATTGCAGTCATTTAGGAGCCTTTTGGGTAAATTCTTTCACAAGGTTTGAACCATTGGTTGTACTCTTCCTCCAAAACTGAATATTTTTCTTCAAGCTCCCTAGAAAATGTTAATCATTGTCATCTATTCATGAGCCCACCTAAAATCAGTTTCCTTCATATTGTTTCACAAACTCAAAACTATCCTGAAGGGAATTGAGAGCACCTCTTGGTAGCCAACACACTACAATAAAATACAAGTGTAATGTGCACCTCTTAGGAATATTTTGATATACTTTAAAAAAATAAAGTTGTTTGATGTACTTTGTTATGACTCTCATTAAGGCATCAGCTCTGTATGGATCCACAGCCTCCACATGGGTGACACAAACCTTTCACTTCATCTGTAGAAACCTTTAGGTGTAGGGGTTGGTTGCTTACCCTTTCGTAAGCCTGCATGTTAAGAACTTTATGTGTTAGAGTTAGGACAGTAAAAGTTGATCCCCCCCCC
>VXAY01003086.1:393987-408045 GCA_013399855.1 Oxyruncus cristatus | reverse complement strand
CCCCCCCTTTTAAAGAGCTGCCCAGTGATAAGTGATGTTGGATGTGTCTGTCAGCCCACTGGCTGGATCTATAGTTCAAGAACTAAACCAGCAGGGAAGCCGTCACTGTTGGATCTATCTGCAAGCTAAAGAAGGGCAAAGATTTCTATTGTGGCAGGGATTGCAAGCAAGAGGGTTTGACTTATTTTGTGTGAAAGTCAGTGCTTGACAAAGGAAATGTCTGGCTCCGAATATTGTAGTGGAGAGATGTTTTCTCATCTGTCCACTGAGTAGGACTTTGCCTGGATTCTGACTTACTCATTCCTTGTGTGAATTAAAGTTATGTTGCTCATATCTTGAAGATTTGCCTGAGAAGGTTGTACAGCAGAGATCCTAGTGAAGCTGCCCTTGGCTGGAGCTTTTCTAGTTTAATCATTGCTCTCTAAGCAGATTGGATGGGATGTCTCAGTCAGTCTTTGTGTCATGGACAGTGACATGGCTACTGTTCAAAGGCATGTGTTACACAGAGGTGTCAGGTGGAGTTCTAAGCGTGTTCTAAGAGGTATGCTGAAATGTCCTTGTAACATTTTGTTCATCAATGTTTTAGACAAAGCTCGTAATTATTGGTAGGGCAGAGAGTGAAGTGCTATTATTACTGAAAATAAAGAACTTAATGTGGCATTTTACAGCTGTTTGTTCAGTGAGTAACAGCACCTGGGCTAGATATAAAACTGGTAGACTTTGTAAAACTGATGTGAATTAGGGGGGTTGTGTGGGGTCCTCCTTTCCTCCTGAAAGAAGCAGTAGATGTTGACTGCTTTGAGCCTTTCCAGCGCATGGGGAGGTCTTTCTCTGCACAGTAGGCCCCCCGTGGAAGAAGCAGGAAGGCCAGTTCTGAAGACACAGTCATCTTTTTTTTTTTTTTTTGATAAGTATACTTGGTGTGTTTGAAAGCTAGATACTTGTGTAATTTTGATTCAAAGGATGGGCTTATGGGGGTAGCTGCCATGTGGTTCTTTCTTCACTGATTCTCTCTGTCAGGTGTTTGGCTTGTTATCCTTACATGATGGGCTGATAGAGGTCACAGAAAACAAATAGTTTGTGTTACTTTCAACTGATGAAACAGGCTGTAGCAATGATTTTTCTTTTAATGAATCCTGATTTGCTATAAAGAATTTTGCTATAAGGACAATTCAAGAAAATTGTTGTATGGGGGCTGTGTCTGCCTCAGTGTTCAAACCACGTTTTGTGAGCTTGAAACTTAAGAATAGTGTGAGAAAGTCTTGAAAACAGACCTGTGGATATTCAATACCAAGCCATTAGAAAACTACTTGCTTCATTGTATCTGGTAACAGAAGACGGGTGTTTTGACTTTAAGTTAGCTGTTGAAGGATGTCCCTCCTCTTCCCACTGCCTTTTGAATTTCTGCAATGCAAACAATGAATGGTACAAAATACCCAAAATCTGAAGCTTTACAAAGAAGAGAAATGGGTTTTTTTTTCCTGCATTTCAAGGGGGAGAAGGAATTTAAAAGACCCCAAGTCCCTTACGTGAAGTTGTCATTTTTCTTCACTTATTGAAAAGTTTTTAACAAAATGAGACTGACTTACCTGTGAAGTGTGCGGTATGACATTACTGATTTTGAAAATGCAGGGATGGCTGAGTTGTTTTTATTTCAATGACTGTCCCTGTTCTGCTTTCAAATTGTAGAATATGAAAATCTGTGTTATATTAAGAAGTAAAATTGACTGTGTAATTCATTAATCTTTAAACATTTCCAAATTTTTCCAGATAATTGAATAACCTGAGTATTTATGTAATATAAAATTTCTTAAAAATACATTAAACTGATTGACATTTATGTAGGAAAAGAGAGTTTCACAACACATTTTTGTGTTACTGTGTGCTTAAATGCTTTGTAACTGGGAGAACTAAGGTGGCTATGTTGATGTTCTGTAAAGAAAGAGCTTTTACCTATTAATGTAGCGTCACTAGAGGACAGAAGCAAAAATCAATGACCAGTAAAGAAACTTAAGGAATCTTATGGAACTTCAAAAAAACTCATTTTGTAAAGGAGGTTCTTAGTTAGATATGAGGTTACAGTTGTTTTTTGACCGCGCTGATACCTTTTCATGCCTTTAATCTTACTTTGCATTTTGTCAGCTGGAATGATACATATCAGACAAAATTGGTGTAAGTAAAGGCTTCAAGGTGCTGAAGTTCATGGGAATACACTCTTAATAGAAAACAGTTGATGCTTTCATTAGGCATGTGATGTTTATTAGGAAATGAGATAGTATCTTCCTGCTCTTTTACAAGGAAAGCAAGAATTAAGTTGCCCAGATGGCATTTTTAGTAGTACAGTTTGCTGCTGTCGTGACAATACAGGCTGACTGAAACTTTTTTTCTTCATGGAGATTTCAATCTCATATAAAATTTGTCTTCAGACCATGTAAAAATAGTAGTGTAATAAGCCAAATGGATGCTTAGATAAGAATAATGTTTACCTGCTGTACAGGAGAAGATAGGAGGATTAAGTGGTGAGTGTTTGTAAGATACTGTGAAGATGTAGCTTGCTAGATAAATGCAAAGCAAGACACTCCAAATATGTGACAGAAAGCCTTCAAAATATGTTGCCTTTTCTTCTAGCCGTTGCTTCTTAAAAGTCATTGCCAACAAAACAGTTGAATAATATTGCTTGATTTCAGCTTCAGTGTCAAGATGCTAGTTTAAAATGGATTTTTGAATTAAAGCGTGCTTTTTGAAAACTCAAGTGTTTTAACATTTCTGAAAGATAGTAATATAATGCTTTTATCGTTTGAAATAATGGTGGATACCTTAGAAGACAGTTTTGCAGGTTACCTTGGCAGTTCTACCTGTCTTATTTAGAATCTTCCAGAGGCTTGGATGTGTTGGTGTTTTTATTTAAGAACAAAACAAGTTTCCATTATCTTAAGTTGTGTAGAGAATTGTGTGGTCAGTGAGATTTATTTAGCTTGTCCAAAGGCTTATCTGAGTGTTTGCTCATGTCTTAATAAAATGATATAATAGCTTGATGGGTTTGATTGCCTTCTAATTCAGTGGTTATGTGCTTAGACCAGAGCCCCAAGCTGGCTGTCAGAAAACCCTGGGTGAGTGCCAGCACATGTGCAGGAAGTGGTGTGCTTCCATTTGCTGCTTTCCCGTTGTCCTGTCACGCACATCCCCGTGCACTCCATTCTCTTGCTCTGAAAACTTGTCCTCATCCTCCTTCGTTCCCACCAGCCACAGAGCTGCACTTTCCTACCTTGCCCTGCTTTGGCAGGAGCTGCATCCTTCTGCCCACGTCTTGGAGCCACCTCTGTAAAGCAACAAGGTGGTGATGGGCAGCCACTGCCTGTCTTGGTGGTGTGTCCCAGACTCCAGGACAGTTATCCCTGCCCCTACTGCCAGGGCTCTGGTCATCAACTCTAGTGGGGACTGTGCTCGGGCAACTGCTGACTAAACTGGTAATAAATAACAGTCTGGAGATACATGCTTACACTGGGGTAAGTATCTCCAGACAGAAGCACTCCAAGTGTTGTTTTTTATTTTTCTTACGCTCTGCTACTTTTCACTGTTCACCTACTGATTGTGATATCTCCTCTGGGTGTCCTATACTTTTTTCTGTAGAGCACAATTAATATCGCACAGAGCTGTCGTAAAACCAACATTGAATTGTGATCAAGGTTAAAAATGAATGAGTTTACTGAGCATACATAATGAATTGTTATTTAAGAGTTTTTCCTCGTCTGTTTCTCCCCTTATTTCTCGTAAAATGAAGGACCTTTCTGTTTCAGAAAAGCGTTGACACTAGCAAAGCCTCAGTTGCTGTAATTCAGAAGATGGTTGTGCTTGTTCTTACTAGAGCAGTATTATTGGTGGCATAGGTAAGGGTGATTGGTACAGATGTGCATTCAATCTCATAGCCCATACAGAAAATGCAGATTTGTGAATGTGCAGTTTTTCCACTGCAGTTACTAACTCATTAGAACACAACAGTCCCTTAAAAAAAGTTAGTATTTGGCCAAATATTTTCTGCCCTTTTTTTTCATCCTTGAATTTAGCAATTAAAATGCAGTTGAATTAAGTCTTTTGCTGCACTTTTGTTTTTGTGGTCTTTAGACTGACTATGACTCTTGGACTTTTGCCTATTTTCAGGTGATTTTTTCCCTGTCCAGCTACTTACAGGCCCTGGTCTGCTTAGCTTCCACGTTTAGAGAAGATCAGGTGTTCTCAGCCTGGTATAGCAAAAGTGCATAAAATACAGTACTGTTTTGTAACCCTGACTTGATATTTCAGAGGAGGAAATTAATATTATTGAGGAAGGCAATATTTACTTTTATTTTTTTTTCCCTCCCTGAATAGGAGAATTGTTGAGTTACTGAGCTTGTGCATTTGTCTTGGGAGAAGTGTGTGTGTGAGGTGGTTGGATATAGATAAAAATCTGCAAGTATTTGTATGCATATGTGGCACATAGTTTAGCTTAAGAAATATATTTCAGCAGTATCTAAAGGCTTTTTCAGATAAAACATTGCTTCTGCTGGAATTAATTGTGAATTCTTATTTCTCTTTGCCCATCCTTTTTATTTGTATTTTTTAACAAGAACAAGTTGTTTGTGGTATTACTTATGTTTGTATCTTCACAATTGGAATTGTTATCAATAGATGAAGTTATTGTGATTCATAGTTTTTTAGACAATTAATTGAGATTGTGTGTGTGGAGGGGAACGAATTAATCTGTTGTCTCCATAATTCTCTGTGCTAAATTAAATTAAATAAATCAATTTTCCTTCTTTTCAAATGCATATGCTGGCTCCTTGAACTAGCATCTGCTAACTTGGGTTAGTCATTGAAGATACTGTCTGAAGCATACATGTGGTTTGGCAAAGTTAATATGTATAGAAAAACCCAAATTTTTTGTGCTGTGAAGTGTATAGCACTTGTTCAGTACGCATACTACCACATGGTAGCACTTCAAAAGAGACAAATTACTGCCTTAAAAATACTATCCACATTAGTATTGGTGCTCTAAAAGGGATATTTTTCAATATAGCTGTTTTTCAGTATAGTTTGACCAGATTAACCAAAATTTGCCACGTTCATGTTGCCAGTTAAATTCAGAAAAGTGTTATTGCAGAGGTGGGGTGCTGGCTTTTCTGATGGGTGCCATGGAAAATGTGCCTAGTCCTGAGTAAATTTTAGGTAGTTCTTCTGGGTGCTCAGCGTTCTGCAAGGAAACAATATTCATCTTCAGGTTTGAGGAGGCTGTTGAGGGTGAGGGAGCAGTGAAGGTCCACCTTGTTCTTGAACCAGTGACTTGGCCTCTTGAAGGCACGTGCAACTTTTGCTGTTTGAGCACATAGTGAAAGGACAGATTTGTGCAACGTGAGTCAAGACAAGCATTTAACTGAAATGCAGACCCAACGCCACGCGGGTGTATCATAGAGCTGGTTGTTGCCAACTTTCTGCAGGGTCCACTGCAGCGAGCTGGGTGAGGAGCAGTGTAAAACTGGTCAGTCTTTGGCTCGTAATACTGGGCACAAAGTTCTTCCACTTTGGTGGACCTTGGCTTTTTAAGGAGGCATGTTGTTGGTTGCTACTCTTGAAACCAGATTTCTTAAAGCATATCAACTTAAAGTATGTTTTGGAAATTAAGGCCTTGAGCATCTGAGGTGTTATCAAATGTATTGCCTTCAGGCCACCTTTCATCGGGGGCCCACATGTCATAATGTTTGCTGGCAGTATGAATGTCCCCAGGCTGAAATGCATCTCCTCTGATGGTAATGGTAACTATTTAAAGACTAAATTTCAGCAACAGGCACATGTGTATGTGACCCCATGAGAGGTGAATTCTAATGAATTGTTTGTAAAGAAACAATTTAGGTATAAGTAAACTTGCATCATGTATCAGATTGCTGCAAGAACACTTGTTTTGAAAGTGTTTTAGGAATAAGCTGTTTTACTTCAAGAAGGATGTGAATTTGCCACTTGTCGTAAAACTCCGGAGTCTTAGATTTGACCTATTCTTAAATTAGGTTTTCAAATAGTGAAGTTGTTGACCAAGGATATTTTAAGGTGTAGAAAACATGGCTGAATTGCCCCAGTGTTGAACGGGTCATTACATCAGTGCTCAGTTCTTGGCCTTGTATCTGATATATAATTTTGCTGGGTTTTGTTGGTAACATAGGATAAATATCTCCTAAATTTTAAAGCGCAGAAAAAGTTACTAATGTTGCCGGTACTTTTTAGGGAAAAAAAGAGTCTTTGTTATTTTAGTTCTTTTCTTTAATCTTTTATATTTATTAGAACAAGTTGAATTCAGGGGAAAAAATACACACCAATCTACTGTGAGAGGGTTTACTGTCAAGGTTTTTCAGTTGAGGCATTTTGGTAACACAAATACATACAAGTCAGTCATATTCAAGCAAAATACCCATATTGTATAGTTTTGCACTTCTTCTGCTTTAAACAAATTATAGTAACACTTTCTAGCTTCATTAATCCCCCCCCCCATTTGTTTGCAAACTAACAAAAAAAATCACCCTTTTTAGAGGGAGGAGGGTGGTGGATTTTTTTAACAAAAGATTCTCTTTTGCTATTATTAAAAAAATCCACCACCCTTTTGCTATTATTAAAAAAATCCACCACCCTTTTTTAACAAAAGATTCTCTTTTGCTATTATTAAAAAAATCCACCACCCTTTTTTAACAAAAGATTCTCTTTTGCTATTATTAAAAAAATCCACCACCCTTTTTTAACAAAAGATTCTCTTTTGCTATTATTAAAAAAATCCACCCCAGAAAGGTGCTCAGGAGATGTGTGATGGCTCAGGAGACAGAGGTTGTGCAATCTCAATGCAAGCAGCACCACTGAGAAGTGCAAACACAACTGTGGGCTTTCCTCCTCATAAGGACACTCCTGAACAAATACTTCACTTTAAAATGTAGGTACATTGTTTAAATGTGGGGTCAAGGGGGAAGCATCCTGGTCTGGTTGTTCCCCTGCTCTTTGCTCACCTCAGTTCTGGGCACTCTCAGACTTAGTGGCACTTTTTAGTGGCAACTTTGCAGTGTGACTTGGGAAGGAGTGTGACATGAAACAGTGAATTCATTAGAAAAAGTGCGTGATTGTCCCAAATCCTTGCAGATTGAGGACTGGGTAGAAGGAGGAGTGAGCTCTTGCCCAGTCTGTGCTAAACTTCTAGGTAGAAAGATGATATTCTACAGACTGGGCAAATGATGTAAAGAAACAGTGGTAATGGTATCAAAAAAAGAAACTTGGGAGCTGTAATCCATTTGTGCAAGTTGGCAGCTTGTTGGAGCTATCTAGCTACTAATGCATGTTATAAAATATATACGTTTGGTTGAAAGAGTTTCCATTTCTCCCTGGTGGGGACTGCATAATGTTTTAATTTCTGCAGTTGTTTTCCTAAGGCAAAGATGTTAGCTATTGATGCTTTATTGGTTCTTTGACATTTTTTCCACTATTGCCTTCATTATCATCTAACTGCTAACAGTCATGAGAGGAGGAATTGCTGACGTGAAATCTGGATGGTTTTCGTTGAGTCCTCTTTCTTGTGGACAATATCTCTTACATTGTGCTCAGTTACATGTTGCTGGTTGTGCTTTGTTTAAGAAGAGAAGTTACCCTGGAACTTGGTTACCAGTGATGTCTCAGATGAACACATACAAGACTATGATATACCTTTATTCAACTCTGTAAAAGATATGGAGATTTCCTTAGAGTATCTCTGCTCTTCAATATTGCACTTCTTAAGGGAAGAATTATCTGAATTTGTCAACCACATGATTTCATAGGAATTTATATCTAAGTTTCTTTTCCCCATCATCACGTGACCACCTCTACTTTGGCAATGTCCACAATTACAAAAGAATTGCCACTGCAATGAACAGTCTAACTCAGCTGTCTAAAAGTCCACATTTCATTTCATTCTTACAAAATCTTTTTTCTCTTTCAGCTGCTTTTGAAAATCCTTTCTGGTGTTTCCTCTTTATAGTTTCATTTGGCTGGAAAGGATCTAACCATAATTTCATTTTTTAGCATATTGTAGCAAGTCACGTTGAAAAACAAGTCTTGCTTTCCACACAGATAATACCTTTGAAAAGCTTATTTTAACCAAAATAATTAATTCTAGCTACATTTAATAACTGGATCATATGCTTTTTCAATTAAAAATTGTGGTCAGAGCAGGAGTCTTTTAGTTTGTTCTGAGTAGGTCTGTGTTCTGAGGTCTACCCCCCAAAAAATTCACCAAAACCTTTTCAGTTTGAGGACTGAGCTTCTTTGACAAGATATATCTTGGCTTTGCTTTTGAGAGAAACACTGAGATGCTGAAGCATCAGGACTGCTGGGTGAGGAGCTTCAGATTGGCCGCTGTTTCTGGAAGTTGTACTGTGAACTTCCTTTGACCTGGCAGGGGGAAGGTTTTCATTCTGACTTTGAGATGCTGTATTATGGTGGTGCCCTGGATAAAACACTAATTTCAAGCCATTTCTGTTAAGATACTATGAAGGAGAATGCAATCAGAAGTCTGCAAGGGTTTATGTAAGTGTTTGTAAGTGTTACTTTAAAAATACAGTCAGTCAGATATGGCAGTTTAAGGAAAAGGACCAGAGACTGCAGAATGTAGTTTGTGCTGTAAGGGTGGGTGATAAGTTGGAAAAATATTTGTCCAGTATTGAAAAATATCTCCTAGTATCTTTAATATGTTTGAATTCTTTTTCCTTTTGAGAGTATGAAGCGGGGTCTGAAAATGTGGCACATTCTGCCCCTAATGAATTTGTATTGCTTTTTTATAATGAATATCATGTTTTCATCTGCACAACGAGGATCCTTAAAAAAAATTAACAAAAATCAATGCGTTACGGGTGTGTGTTTTATCTTTGTAGTTTTGGCAGCTGCAGACAAAACTGAAGGATTGTGTAGTGTTGTTGCATTTGATTTCCTGTAGGTTGGCTCTGAGCATTGGTTCATCTGTTAATCACACTGAAATCTGTTTCCTTAAATTTAACCAGCAGGCACTATGTCTGTCTGTTTTAAAAGGTCTGATAAGTGATAAGGTGTGTTTTTCTGCTCAATGGGATTATGTCAAATATTCCTGAATAGAATTCTGTTCCATAAAGGTGATCTGTTTGAATGAAGCATTTACTAGAAATAAAATTTATGTGTTGGTACAGTGAAACACTACAGCTGTTGGTGTAAAAAACCTGAAAAAAACCCGTTGTCAACTTTTTAAACTTACTATATATAGATGTGTGTGTATTATATACAATAATGTGTACATACATGCATTCTTTTCGTTTATATACATCTAAAAAGAAAAAACAGCGTTGAAAATAAGAAGATAAATGCAGTCAAAACTATCTGACAGCTATAGCTGGTCCCCCAAATTCTTAACGTAAATGTAGTTTTTTGTTGTGAAAAAGGCACAGATACTTTATAATCTATTTCTTGTACTCATGAAATAATTCTCCTTTTGATTCCTCAAGTTACCTAATTCCAGTCAGTATTGCAACTTAAATTACAAGATGTCTTTGTTACTAATTGGTAAAATGTTACTGCTTAATGAAACCCGGTATCATTTTTTTTTATGAATGAGCAAGGTAATGCACACTGTAAATGACGTGTAACAGTTTGTTGATCACTTTAGCAATTAAATGCAGCTGAAAAAAGTCTGCTTACTCAGGCTGGTCTTACTCTCATTCTCTGAGGAAGCTCTGGTTTTTTATGAAGACAGTCCAGCAGTGAGTAAACAAATTTATGGGCAGCTGCAAAAATGAAAATAAAAATAAAATACAGTTTACTCATTTAATATCAGGCTTTCTCTCTAAATAGTACAAATTGTGTAAGTTTCCTTTTTAAACATACTTTTTATTTAATCTAGTTCAATACCAGATGGAAATGATGCGAAGCCTCCGCCACGTAAACATTGATCATCTTCACGTTGGCTGGTACCAGTCCACGTACTATGGCTCTTTTGTCACTCGTGCCCTCCTGGACTCCCAGTTCAGCTACCAGCACGCAATTGAGGAGTCTGTAGTTCTCATTTACGGTTAGTATGAGGTTTCCTTTATTATTCTTTTCCCCTCTTAATATTATTACTACTATTTTTGTATTCTGTCTTTTGCCTGTAAGAGTAGCCTGGCAGGCCTTTTCGAGTAAATACCAACCCTGTGTCTACGGCAGCCTCAGCAGCAGCTAAGTCTAGACAGGGTTTCCTTCTTTCTGTTTATTTTTCTTGCTATCAGAGCCCTGATGTGTACGTTTTGGAATGCTGGAGTAGCTGCTTCATTTTTATTCCTTCATCTCCCCTCCCTCGTGGAAGGGGCTGGTGGAACCCGACCAGATGTCTAACAAACCCCGCTTGCTAGCGTGTCTGGCTCTGTACGTGACTGACCAATCATCGCACGAATTGCCAAGTTTTTTTTATACCTCTGACAGAAGCATACAAAACCTGGACTGTTTCTTAGCACAAAGATTTTTTTCTTTTCTGCCTATTTAATGGTGTTTCCTCAAGCTCTCCAGACCAGATGTTCTGTGCTGTATCAGAACCGTAGGCAATTTAACAGCTTTATAGCCTCCCCCTCCCCAAACACTCACAGTTTGCCATATCTGGCAGACTTGCATATAGTTTCCAGCTGAGAAGTAAATGTAACGTCCTGAGTATCTGTCAGAAAAAATACTAATGAATACGATCAATCTTATGAGCTGCCCCAAAATTGTTTCAGTATGTTAACAATTGGATTACAGTAAAGAACAAGTTGTTAAAGTATACTTATATTGGCTGGAAACATTGCATCATCAGACCTTGATGAATTTTCCACTTGTTTCAGTCTATTTTGGTTTTCATTTTATCACCGATTGCTAAAAGTTTTACTGTGTTAAGTTTCAGACAACATGAATGTTAACACAGCTTTTATTCTCCTGTTGGCATGCTTCAGCCGTTATCATACTGCAAGTGTTAAGCTTCTTTGTCCAAGGAATGTAACAGTTTGTTTAGAAAATTTCCCCCTAAATTCAGCTGAGTATTTCAATGCAAAACAAATCTTTTTATGTACCAGTTACATTGTCATGCACAAAGCAGCATGGCAACTTGATCTGAATTAGCTTATTGCTACTCTAAAATTACATTTTTTAATATAAAATGTAGTTTATTGAATATTTTAATTTACTGCATAATAACTGGAAGGAAAAATCTGTATTTAAATGAGGTCGCTGTTACGTAAGTTATGTGGATAATTCATATAAAAGAAAAGAAAATGTGAATTGGACCTTTAATGTGGAAATAATGTGAGTAGAATGAGTCTAGATCCCCCCCCATGTTCTCCAACTTAAGTTTACTTGTTCACTTCACTATATATTGTTGGATGTATTTTACATTGCAGTACAATAGGATTGCCTTTGCTATAGTGTCTTTTCTGTGTTCATTGTCTTAATTTTTGTTAATAGGTCTACTTAGTTATTTTCCTCCTGTTTATGTCACTAAGATATTTAAAAATAAAAAGGCAATCTGGGTTTGTTAATGTTCCTGATATTATGCTTCCTCCATTTTTAATTAACAGATCCCATTAAGACTGCCCAAGGGTCTTTGTCACTGAAGGCATATAGGCTGACTCCCAAACTGATGGAAGTTTGCAAAGAAAAAGACTTCTCTCCAGAAGCGTAAGTAACTGCAAAGAATGCTTTCTCACGGGCTTTGCTGAATTTGGGGTGCAGAACAGTACACGGGGTAATGAAACACTGTATTTTAAAATCTCGTGTAGCAGTGTGTGCTGTGAAGAATGGATCTACATGGGTAGGGATAGATGAGCACTGATGCAGGGGGCTGAGAGGGCATGGAAGTCTGTCTTTAGGCATCTGGGTAAGTGGTGGAACTTGAACTGATTTTGGGACTAGTCAGTGGATGTGCTGGAAGGACCATGGAGAAGAAGCTGTATCTGGGAACAGAGCCAAAAACAGACAAAAAGAAATGGAGGAAGGGAAATAGCTGGTCTGTCTTAAAGCTCTTTTTTTTTTTTTTTCCAGAATGAAAATAGAACAGGTATTCCGGAATAGCTGTTGCTGTGTATTTATTCCAAATTTACTCCCCCATATGGGCACAATCTTCTGGAGTAAAGTGGGATAATTACTCTGTTTGAAAAGATGAGCCGCTTGTTACAGATGTAGGCCTTAGCTGGCATCCTTTTCCTCCAACAGCTTGGTGTTCAACAGCAAAAGCACAAGCACTTGTTAAAATAACTTTGTTGGGGAAAAACATAATCATTTCATTGCTTGTTGTCTAAACACTTCCATGATGAACAAACAAATCTGTGATTAGTTCAAAAAAAGAGAAAAAAAAGGGGGGGGGGCCAAAATCCAAAAGAATTTATTCCAAAATCTAATATGAATACAAAGAAGTTAAGGCTGTATCTCCTTAGAAACTTGTAGATCATGCTTTTATTTCCAGATTTTATGAAAGGTATTGCTGTCTGCTTTATTATAAAGCAATAGCAATAGTTTTTTATGTTCACATTGTAAAAAAAATACACACTGGAAGTTTATATTTTAATATTCACCATAGAATTTAATTATTGCAAAACATAGGCTATTTTGTGACTAATTTTTTGGTCAGTAAAAATTTTAATTATTCATCTATTGGGGAAATTGTTTTTCGTTGTAGTAGTTATGATTTTAAATATATTTTAGTGTCATGTGGTAACTAACTGTTCACTTTTATTTAAGAAACCCTGATGGCAGGGAAATCAGTAAAATATTTTGGAAGGGGCAGAGTTAATCCTGTCAGTACAGTCTGTTGCTAGAGGCTTTTTCATGTTGGTAATGTATTAGCAAGCAAGGCAGCTGCTTGACTTGTGTGAGTTTTCCCTAGAGCAGCTTTTCCTAGTCTTTGTAAATGCAAGGTTTTGCCATGCAAATACTCTCTTACCAAAACTTTACTCATGTTAGGTTGTGAAACTAAGACAATCAGGAGTTTTTACGAAATTGCCAGTTGTTGCAGCAGCAGTTCAACAAAGAAAATAAGAGAGGTACTGGTTATGTTAGTAAATATTCTTTAACTTTTTCTCACAGCTTGAAAAAAGCAAATATTGCATATGAAAACATGTTTGAAGAAGTGCCCATTGTAATTAAGAATTCATACCTGATCAATGTGATGTTGTGGGAACTGGAAAAGAAATCTGCAGTAGCCGATAGACATGAATTGCTCAGTCTGGCTAGCAGGTAAGTACTTGTTACAGTAATGGATGTACTTTTATTCCTTTTCCCAAACCACAGTTGAACACCTTGGGTGAAATCCCAGTCTCATTACAGTCCATGCAAGCTTTGCCTTGACTTTTAATGGGGTTAACACTTTACCATTCATGTTCTTTTGCTGAAGGAAAATTGCCTGGTAAAACTGCAGCATTAGATTCAAGGACTAAATTCAGACTGTAATCCACATATACCTGCACGGCTTGTGGTGTGGATTTCTTCAAGAAAATGCGGGCACTCAGAAAATTTAGGCAAATAGATCTGTATATGAAAACTGGTTGTTAAATATTCCTTAAGTAATTATTTTAATAAAAAAGAAATTGCAGTTGTTTTACTTTGGTAGCAGGATGAATTTTAAAATAAAATAAAATAATGAAGGCTCTGAGAAACTGACAAAAATGCTCAGACTGATTGTCATGACAGCCAGCATTCATAATGTCAGAACTTGTTTGAGTTTCTAAAATGATCTTCTCATAACTTTAACATTTTGTTCTTGTAGCACTTTGTCATGAAAATACACTTTTGATTACAAAGTGGGCATGACTTCTAGCAGTATGATCAAAAATTTGGTGGTGCTTAAATCTTACACAGCACAGTACAGTTAACTGGATTATTATTGGGCTGACCAAAACAACCAGAGACCCGAAACGATGCAGTATCTTGTATGTAGGAACTGGGGTTTTAGGGTATAACACTTTCCTTTTACATCAAGTTGTTGTCTGCCAAGCTTCTGATCCTAGTGGCCTCTTTTATTTTTCCTTTTTTTCTGCTGCCTGCCCCCCCCCCCCCCCC